>JAJJHY010010805.1:238999-317412 GCA_021224005.1 Drosophila setifemur
GAATGGATTCTTCGATTTGTATTTGAATTGTATTGTTTCTTGTCTCTCCTTGAAGCTGGCCCCGGAAGTTTCTTGGTGCGCCCCAGTGACAACTCTCCGGGCGATTACTCACTGTTTTTCCATATCAACAACCAAATCCAACGCTTTCGAATTGAGAAGAAAGGCGTGCGGTATTTGATGGGTGGTCGAACGTTCGAGTGCCTGGACGCGGTCATAAATCGTTACCGAAAGGAACAAATCGTGGAGGGGCACTCCCTCAACCATCCGGTTGTGAACGGGGTTCAGCCAGAGTTCAATCAGCAGTACGTTGTAGAGAAGGCAGCCGAGAAGATCTATGCTACGCTTCGCGAGTGTCGCGACCAAATTGGTCTCAAAAAAATTAAGGGCATTAAGCACCATGGCCATTTGAACAAGAAATCCGATAAGACGACGAAATGGAAGCAACTCTATTTCGCTCTGATCAACGATGGCTCGGAGACGCAGCTTTGCTTCTACGATAATCCCAAGAAAACGAAACCGAAGGGCCTTATTGATTTGTCGTGTGCGTATCTCTATCAATGCCATGATTCTTTGTGGGAGCGTCCCTTTTGCTTTCAAATTGTGGAGCGTGCCCTGCCATGTCTGGCCACGGTGACATATCTCTGCGCCCCCAGTCAGGAGAGTTACGTGGAGTGGATTAACGCTCTGAAGGCCCAGTGCGACTCGCAGCTAAGTCGGGCTCAAAAGAAGGTCTCCCGTCTTCGCGAGCTACGTTGCCTCAATCTGCATGTGCTGGAAGCACATCGCCTACCATTCAAACTAGTGCCACATCCTTACTGCAGCATCTCCCTCAATCAGGTGAAGGTGGGCAAAACGCGGGTCAAAATAGCTCCCGAACCGGTGTGGGAAGAGGAGTTTGTGCTAGAGTAAGTTATCTTAAATGAAATATCCTTTTAGATATATTTTTTCTACTTAACTTCAAATTTGAAATTCATTTTACAATTTAAATTAATCTTATTCGAGGTGCTAAGATGGCTTTCCTTTCTAGTTGTTCTTTGTACAGGGCGGGCCATTTATTGGCACGTTTTTAAAAATGCGATCAAATGAGCATACATTGATATTTTGTATTAATTTTGTTGTTGTTGTGAATCTAAAAGTATCCGCGTCAAGAATGAAAAACGAATTCGTTCATGTGGCTCCCACTACTGGCCTTACAGTATGCCATTCGCTTACCCCAATTATTAATGACATTTTGGACTGGAATTGTCTCTGCATTATCCGCATAACATCGGTCTTTAACGGCACCCCACAGGAAAAAGTCCAGCGGTGTAAAATCGCAGCTACGCGCAGGCCAAATGATATCTCCAGAACGGCTGATTATGCGGTTGTTGAACTTGGTGCACAGAAGGTCGATCGTAAGTCGTCAAAATTCGTACAGTTCCGGCGACACAGCACTGACTTTGAAAATAAGTTTATAAAATTTGAAAACGATTTTCAAGAGAAAACATGTTGTTTCGTGCCGCGGATGGTATGACAAATGAACTCTCGAAATTTCGGGTCTGTAGCTCATTTGGTGTTGTAAAACAACGAAATTCAAAAACTTACCAATAGATGGCCCACCCGTTACAAAACATGCAAGAAAGGCTAGCTTCAGGGTCCCAAGATTAGAATACCCTTGCAGACCAATTCCCCTCAAACCGTTCGATCATTTTTATGGCAGCTATATATTTTCGATATTTTTAATGTCTATAAAATTTGTGTTTTGCAAGAATTTATTATCTTGAAAACGAAATTTAAACTCGATAGCTTTAAAACTGAGAGACCAGCTCACTTATTAGATTTTTATTATTATTTTCTTTTAAGCGCTAATATATATTTTTCTTGATTTTTGCTTTATCCAAAAAACGTTTTATTATACTTGCAGCGATGTTCCTCCGGATGTTGTCTCCCTAACCATAACGTTAATTTCGCGCGGAAAACGCGGCAAAGACTCGGAGGTGGCCGACCTAACTATTGACTTGGCCAGCCTAAAGAATGGGCAGGAGACGGAGGGCTGGTACCAGCTCACCGGCATGACTCCGATGGGGGAGTGGGGCTCGCTGCGTCTGCGGATGCGCTACCTGGACGATCTGATAATGCCCTGCGAGGAGTACAGTCCACTCCAACAGTTGCTCCTGGAGTCGGAGCTGCATGCGGTAAAGGCCCTGGCCGATCTCTGCCATAATGATCGCGTGCCGCTGGCCACGGCTCTGTTGCGGGTGTTCCGCCACGAGAAACGGGAAACGGAACTCATCCGAACGCTGTGCCAGGCGGAGGTGACGCGCGAGAACGAGACTACAACTCTGTTTCGCGGCGCATCGCTGGCAACGACCTTAATGGACCTTTACATGCGCACCGAGTGTAGCGGATTCCTGCAGTCGGCCGTCAGCGAAACTGTGCAGCGGATCTTGGAAAGCAAACAGTCGGCGGAGCTGAATCCCACAAAAATGGACGTCAACGATGACGCCTGCACGAATGCGGAATTCCTGTTGCAAATCCTTGATCTGGTCACGCAATCGATATTCACATCGCCCGACGCCTGTCCCCGAAACGTGCGTTTCATCTGCAACTGTCTCCAGAAGGCTGTAATGGCCAAGTGGCCGACAGAGCGATTGGTGCGAACCCGTGTGGTCTCAGGTTTTATATTTCTGCGCCTGCTCTGTCCTGCCCTGCTGAACCCTCGTCAGTTCGGTCTGGTCAGCGAGACGCCGCCGATGGCCGCAACACGTTCCTTAATCATGGTGGCCAAATGTCTGCAGAATTTGGCCAACTTGATTGAATTTGGTGGCAAGGTTTGTGTTCTATCGATTCTTTGCTGTTATGATTGCTATATACAAGTTGATTATTGCAGGAACAATACATGGAGGTTGTGAATCCATTCATTTTGAAAAACAAAGAGCGAATGATTGTCTTCTTGGATCAATTATCATTAGTGACTGATCCTAATCCACCGCTTGGAATGTTTGTCGACCAAAGTTTAAACCATGACTCACAGGACACAGGTAAGCTATCCCAGTTTAAATTGAAAGTATATAAAAATCTTTAAAATATTTATAATCGGTCAATTCAATTCAAATAAATATGCAAATTTCCCTTCTCGATATTATTTGTGCACTTTCTCTATTTAAGGACGCGAGCTGGCCACATTGCATCACATCTGCGTATCCCATTTACAAGAACTTCAGGAACTATCCAGCATAATCTCGATTAAGAAGCTCGTCACAGTCACAGATATGTTAACCAAGCATAAACTCAAGTATCGCGAGATGATCAGCTAAGAATCGATGCGCGTTCACAGTCAGAAACAGATAGAAACGCAGACGTAGTAATTGCAAAACTCCCTTCATATATTGGTATACACTTTTTATAAAAATATTTATATACTATTAGCATACACAAAATAATAAAACTCATATTAATTTGGCGTATATGTTGTGGAATAGTAAACGAATAATTTAATACAAAACACAAATATATTAAAGGGGCATCTTTCCAATATTTGTTGTGCGACATTCCTCAATTGCCACATGCTATTTTTTTTTGCATTATTAGACCATCTTAAGATAGTTGTTATACCCTTGCAGAGGGTATTAGCCATGTCCGTCTGTCGGTTGCTATGTAAACTAGTCTCTCTGTTTTAAAGCTATCGGGCTGAAACTTTGCACCGACCCTTCAATCTGTTGCAGGTAGTATTTAAGTCGAAACAGCCGGAATTGAAACACTACATCACATAGCTGCCATAGGATCGATTTGGAAAAGGGCCATAAATTCGCCATTTTTTAAAATATATTTTATTTATTTCTTAGGAAACTTGTATTAATGACTATTTTAACATATTCTGAAAGTTTCATCAAAATCGGACCACTAAATCCTATAGCTGCCATAAAAACGATGGGAGAAAATGGGTCATTGAGCATAACTCTGGTGTTTTTCAAGACAATTAATTCATTCTTGAGAAATACAGACATTAAAGCCGTTTTAGAAAATTAAAAACCAAAAATGGGATCATCCCATAGCTGCCATACAAACGATCAAACTGTTTTAAGGCAACTGGTCTGCAAGGGTATTCTAAGCTTCGGATACCGAAGCTAGCCTTTGCTTTCTTGTTTTAATTATTATGGTTTTTTTTAACGTCAGTCACACAAATACTCTACATTTTAATGCTCACATTCTATGAAACAATTTCATTTAAATAAATAAAAAAATTTTAATTTGTTTTAATTTATACAAGATTTTCAAGTTTTGTCTTTTCTTAATTTACAGATTTTTTTATTTGGTGCTACACTGACGGGAACAGTATTTTTCACACAAGAAACTGGGCTTAATAATGGCACCAGAACCATTTGGTTGAAATATCGGAACACTTTCCAGGACTTTAGCCCTAGCCCGAGGAAAGTCTAAGGCAATTCACGTTTTCTTGTCTACAGGTCTAATCGTATTATACAAGTATATTAATTTTCCTTTATCAGCTCGGGCATTTACGATTATACAAATACAACAAAAAATTAATTTAAAAAATGGCATTTCTAAACTAAACAACTATAATACTATAATTTATACATAATTGAGGGATAAAACACTAATTAAAGTCAGAATAAATACAGCTGCCATACGAACCTCCGGGCCGGATAGAAGTAATTGATCTGCAATTTTAGAATTTTTTAAGGATAACCAGTTATATAAGTAATTGTATTCTATGCGAAAATAATATGTTGTGTCCACGTATGTTTGGCCACCATAATAAACAACAAATCTGAAAATTATTCTCTACCATTTTATTCAGTATTGCAGTTTATTATTGTAATATTCTTTCAGTTTCAGCTTTAAGTTATTTTAAACGGCAAATAAAACTTTCTCAGTTCCAATTTCGCAAAAAAAGAATCAAAGCTGATGAAAGAATATAAACAAGCGTCAAAGATAAAGCGAAACAAAATTATAGTATCTCTAGTGAAAAACGTTTAGCTCAGTGTAAACTTTCCGAAATAGGCATTTAAATGGGCATTAAAAGAGAATGTTGCTCAACCGTAAGGATTCCCTTGCTATTCTATTTATTTTGTAGTATTATTATGAAAACATAAAACTAAAACACATAGAAAATAAGTCATGTGTTAAAAAGGATGTACACGAAATAACAGAATAAACTAATACGAAAATCCCAGGGTATCCAAAATCGTAACCCTAAGCGTTTCATTTTAAAATTCTGGGATCAAGAGAAAACATTTATTAACCCCATTCCTTGGCATGTTCGAAAGAAAAGTGTGAAACAATTAATATTCGCATTTTTGCTATTGCAAAGCTTTGTTGTATTTTTTTTTAAATTTTATTTTGTATAATTTATGTATTGGGGTAATTAAGTTCAATTAACGTCTATTGTTACAGTTGCTTGTAAGTGTAATGCTTACAATTGAATGGTGGTAAAGCGATAAATCAAAGTGAAGCCAACCTTATGGTGCCTGATAGTATTATTTTCGCGATGAGCACCTTGAAGAAACTAAAGAGGCAGAATTTTACTTGTAACTGAAGCAATTTTATGTTATCGGAGTTTGGGGTTGCGCAGGTTTTTTCCATTACCAAAACTGGATTGGGCTGTGCTAGGCTGCTGTGAAATTTAGATATCATCAATGTTGAGGGGCTCGTCTTCATCATCCTTTTCGATCTTAGTCTCGGACTTATTGACTGGTACATTCTTCAAATTAATGCAGGCGCGGTCATTGTACTCGATCTCAACTTCCGAGTCGCAGGCATCATCGTCGTCCTCGGAGGAGGACTCCTCTTCCTCGGCATCTTTAAGCCATTGGACGAAAGGCTTTACCTTCTCGTGTATCTCGGTGGCAATCTTCTTCGAAACATGCCGCTTGCTCACCTTCTGAGCCCAGTCGAGTATCACCTTCTCATCGAGTATATCAAGATCATAGAAAATTTTGAAGATGCCAGCCACCTTGTTCATTAGCGAGCTGGTGTGCAGCTCGACCGTTTGCTCAACTCCGCCGATCAGATATCTCTGCGCCTTGGGATTGTTGTGGGTGAAACGAAGCAAAAGGATGCGATTCTTGCGCACCTCGTTGATGATGTTGTCGGAGAAGAGAAGCTCGGCCAGCACCAGCGGGGCCTTGTTAATGATATCCAAACGCTCGGCCTCGATCAGCAGCTCTTTGTGCGTGGGCACATCATCCAGCTGCTTCTTGTCGCGCTTGTCCTTCACAAGCTCATAGAAGATGTCGATGCGTTCCTTTTCGGTTTTGTCATAGTCGTCCGAAATGGTCATGCCCTTGGCCCCATCAGTTAGATCTTGCAAGCGAGCCCGTATGGCCTCCTAACGGGTAAAATTTCATTTAAAATTTTCTTCGACATTTTTTGGAAACTTATTTTACCTTCGACACATCAACGCTCCAGCCCTCGTCGTCATCGTCCTCGTTCAGCTTCTTCTCCGGAATGGCCGCACTAATCTCCGCCTCCGTTTGGCTAGCCTGGTTTGTGCCATTACCGCCGTCCGATTCGCCGCCCGAGTTGTTGGCCATCGAGTTGTTGGAAATGGAGCCATCGGAGTTCTCGTTCTTCTGCTTGTGCTTCTTCGCGCGCTTGCCCTCGGTCAGGGAGGAACCCTGGGCGGTCGGATTCAGCGATGGTGGATTCTTCACGATGAACGTGTTCACCTTATGGTTCACCTTCACGAGCCCATGGAAACCGCATGCCTTGCACGACTGCGAGATGGTCTGGTTCTTGGCAGATACGGTCAGATTGGTCTCGGGGTTGTCGCACTCAGGGCACAAGACGAACTTGCGAATGAAACCATCCAAAAGATCCTGCAGCTTGTTCACATCATGCGATCCATTCACAATAAACCGCTCATTCTGAAAAGAATTACAATATGATGCAGCTGAATTGGGTGAGAAATGCCGTCTTACCTTGTGATCAAAGAGAGTCTGAGCGCCCAGTTCGCAGCCAAAGTACTTCGTCGGATAGGTGGCTGGACGGCCAATAGCCCGGGCCACCTCTGCCATGTTAACCAGAACGGTCTTGATGCCATTGCCCTTGCCCTCGACCTTGGCCTGGAGGCGCGGCATTTTATAGCGATAGAAGATGTCCGTAACACTGCGGTTTACGTTCACGGTAGCCATTTTGGGGGATTCGCAGTTTCCTTCGGGGATCTCTCAGATTTCCAGATATCCAGCAGCAATCACGAGAGATGGCGGTGGCGATGGTGTTTTTGGTGGCGACAGAAAGTCAGGTGCGGCAATTCAATAAACTAATACCAATTGCCGGGACCCGGGATTGTGTTGTGTTGTGCGGATGGCAACGCCAAAATATGTTTGAGTTCCTTTGATTTTCGTTCCCGTTCATTAAATTTCCTTTTCTATCGTTGCACGCGCCGATTTACACATGAAAAAAACACCTTGTAACCGCTTATCGCTCTAGAAAAAAAAGTAACGTAATCCAGCACCGGGAACTATATAGATATATATATAAATATATATATATCGCCTTATTTGAACGACAATTAGCTTAAATTGGCATTGAATTTAACTATCATAGCGATCAGATCTCTACAGATTTCCTTGATAATAAGGATCTCTATCTTAATCCGCAACTTCGGATAGCTTCGGTTATTCGCTGATGATTTTGGGTTATTGATTGCTGCTGCCTGCTGCTGCTTCTGCTGCTGCTATGGCTGCGGTTTCTGCTGATGCTGCTGTCTCGGTAAATTTTCAGCTTAGATTTTTTTTAGTGAATAAAAAATTAAATATATACATATATTCATTGATTTAAATATTGTTATTTTTGCTTTTGATAATTATTAATGCCGAGAGTTGAATGAATTTTTGATTTATCAGTTGGGGCCTTCAAAAGCGGCAAAATAACAGGCTCATGTGTACCTGAACGGCTGTAACTTCCGATGTCTGTTACTCGAAGTCCTGTTCAGATGAAATACAAGCAGATTAATTATTAGCTAAAGATCAGTCTGTAGTTGAATTAGTAATAAAATCTAAAATCTTAAAACATTGCCACCCAGTAATATATTTCCAAATAGTCTTGTACATATGTAGAATATAATAAGTATTCACATTTATCACATACAAATTCTTTAGTTACCTGACAAATTCCTATTTTAAAATCGTACTAATGCTAATGTGCTATTTATGATATAAATCAATTATAATCCTAGCTTTTTGTATATTATACTAAATAAGCTAAGTTTGATTTCTTTAACAATTTATGATATAATACATTTAAATACTCTATATATTTGTTATGTTTTATTAATCATCAATATTGTATGTTTATAATCAAAAAATATTTTTATACCCTTGCAGAGGGTATTATAATTTTGACCAGAAGTTTGTAACGCTGTGAAGGAGACGTCTCCGACCCTATAAAGTATATATATTCTTGATCAGCATCACCAGCCGAGTCGATATAGCCATGTCCGTCTGTCTGTCTGTCCGTCTGTCGGTTGCTATGTAAACTAGTCTCTCAGTTTTAAAGCTATCGGACTGAAACTTTGCACCAACCCTTTAATCTGTTGCAGGTAGTATATAAGTCGGAAAAGCCGGAATCGTAACACTACATCACAAAGCTGCCATAGGAACGATTGGGAAAAAGTGTCATAAATTCGCCATTTTTAAAGTTAATTAATTCATTTCTTAGAAAGCTCTATTAAATGATTATTTTAACATATCCTCAAAAGTTTCATCAAAATCGGACCACTATATCCTATAGCTGCCATACAAACGATCAAACAGTTTTTAGGCAACTGGTCTGCAAGGGTATTCTAAGCTTCGGGTACCGAAGCTAGCCTTCCTTTCTAGTTTTTAAATAATATTTCAAATTTACTTTAAAAGAAAACTATGTTTTTGTACATGCTATTTTGTCATTTCATTACGTTTATAATACTTTATATTTAATTATTAATTATAATCATTAATAAGCAAATTCACTCACCTGTGACTTATGAAACGCCCTTTTGAATTCATGCACAGTGTGAACCCTTTACTCCGTTTTTGTGGAATGCAAGGTCCTGTTTTTTTTGCTGGTGTTTCTGCAAGTTAATTAATTCATTAGAAACAATCGACAAGAAACTTATATATATAAACTGTATATATATTTCTTAAAAAAGCTCAGCTGCGGCTTACCCCCACAACGCGATCACATAGAGGCGAACTAATGACATTGAATTGACAATTTCTCAAAGACTCTAAGACCACTGCCACTCTAAAATGGATGCCACGACGTCGCCTGCCCTGAACCGAATGCCTTTTTTGCTACCGCCGCTGCCAAATCAAACTGCAGCCGTTCTCTTTTTATTCGCAGCAATTTTGAACCAAAATTTAACCAAAAGTTCCACCACATCAAAAATTGTAGTATCGATTTCGAAATTAGATGGAGGACGGATGGCTACAATTGGAACCGTTTATTCTTGTCTCTGGGAATTTCAACTTGCAGTTTATATTTGGTTAAAAGGTATAGTCTCGGCGAACAACTCGAAAAGTATTAAGGGAAACACATTAACAGCCTTGTCTTAATTTTAACAGAAAATTTAGTTAGGATATGTTTCAAATAGTTTCAACTTATATACCCCGAGTGTGTTCAATTGATTCAACTGACAGCTAATTCAGCACCGCATTGGTTTTAGCTACTATGAAACGAAGTACAAATGGATCAAAAATATATATAAAAAGTAAAAATGATATATAGCTTTATACTGGGACTCACCAGTGTAGAGATAAATATTGCCTACGCCTTGTGGCCAGCACTTCAAGCCATTCACATACCACGGATTGCTTTTGAATTTTGTAAAAAATTGCCTCAAGAGGATAGAAAAAACTGGGAACAGTTCCTTAATGGGATACACCTTGGAAACTTGAGCATTAAAATGAAGCCGACTGGTCGGAGTCTTCTCCAGGACTAACTTGAATTCAGATCTGTTTCTTTTCGGGGCTCGTCTTCGCACAAGGCATTTGTGATAGTTGCTGGTGTCGAAATCGTCTTGTTTGTTTTTATTGTTGGTATTTCCCCAACGTTTAACGCCCCTCGTTGACATAAACAATGTTGGAAGTGGAATCCCGATCAGCAAATACTTGTTTCCTTCGTTAAAAAAGCGAGCAACTTAACAGAAACGTTCGAATTTATCGCTACACGAAATTTAAGATTTCGATGGTGCTTATACTGTCCTACTGTATGCAATCTTTAAATTCAATTGCCTGTTTTGAATGGCTGAAACTTAGAGGGCTATTGTGAATTTTGTATGCGTTTCGCCAACTTTGCCGTGGTTTGATGTGCTTGCCAAACTACATATATATACTTGAAAAATATATTTTTGTGTGTCTGTTTTTAGTCAATATATACGAAGTGAAATTGAAAGGTCAAAGGGCACTCGATAAAAAGAAATTCAGAATCCAAAGGATTGTTTGGGTCGGCAAAAGCTAAAGTCGATCTGGTCCCATCTCCCCGTTCGCATTTCGGGACAATGCAAGCTAGAGCCATGTTGGTGTCAAGTTACTTCTATATGTTTACCATAACTTAACTTTGTTTATTGATCAAAAAAACTGTTTGTCAGCGAAATAAACTATCCAATGGCCGGGCTTCTTTCTTTCCTACATAAACCTCTTAAAGTTAACATTAAGCTGTAACGGGTATCCACTGGTCTGGGTTTATTTATTTTTATACCCTTGCAGAGGGTATTATAATTTTGACCAGAAGTTTGTAACGCAGTGAAGGAGACATTTCCGACCCTATAAAGTATATATATTCTTGATCAGCATCACCAGCCGAGTCGATATAGCCATGTCCGTCTGTCCGTCTGTCTGTCTGTCCGTCTGTCGGTTGCTATGTAAACTAGTCTCTCAGTTTTAAAGCTATCAGGCTGAAACTTTGCACCGACCCTTCAATCTGTTGCAGTTAGTATATAAGTCGGAACGGCCGGAATCGGAACACTACATCACATAGCTGCCATAGGAACGATTGGGAAAAAGTGCCAAAATTTCGCAACTTTTCAAGATAATTTATTTATTTCTTGGAAAACTCTATTTAATAGCAATTTTAACATATCTTAAAAGTTTCATTAAAATCGGACTACTATATCCTATAGCTGCCATAGGAACTATGGGAAAAAATGGGTCATTGAGCATAACTCTGGTGTTTTTCAAGACAATTAATTATTTCTTGAGAAACACTGTTTTCATAGACATTACATAGACATTAGAAAATTAAAAACCAAAAATCGGATTACTATATCCTACAGCTGCCATACTAAAAACGATTGAACGGTTTAAAAGCAACTAGCCTGCAAGGGTATTTTAAGCTTCGGGTACCGAAGCTAGCCTTCCTTTCTTGTTTTTTTGTTATTGGATTTGATATTGACTAAAACCAAAACAATGATTTCCTAGTAATGATTTTAATACGATGGTCACAATTCTGTTTTTAATATAATTGTAATAAAAGTGCCTCGGAGGTTCTAGTTTTATCCCATTAGTATAGCAATCTCCTTTCTCACCACTTGGACGACCGTCCCCAATGATTTGGACATGCATAAATAATGCAAAAAATTAGTTGTTCCCTGCCAAGAAATTGGGCTCGGCTTATTATTTTCTCATGAGCCACCGTATCGTTTGGCTACGGATTCTATCTTCACGTATTTTGTTGGCCATTTCATTTTCATTTTGTTTTTGTACACGTATAAAGGCCTTTCATGAAACTTATTAATACGTATTTTTGTTGTTTTTCATTGTTTCAATGATTACATATGTATCTCGAGTACAACAACAGAAAAGAGGGGAAACTGCCACGCAACTGTGATTTTTATAAATAATACCAACTTATTAAAATATATTTATCATTGACTACTTACCACCTAATCTTTCAAAAGTCATATAAGATTTTGTTTCCCCTCCGTGGGGTGCGCAATATCAGCTCACAAATTAGTCAATTAGTACTGGGGTTCCCTTTGTAAAGTCAATCGCGAGTTGACTCGGAAATCATATACAAAAATCGAAAGCAAACAGCAACGCCAATTCACTGCTATGGGATTTGGTTTTCGATTGGAGTAGCCAACAATACAATACAAGTAAATTCGCGAAAAACGCTAATATCTCCGAGGGATTAATATTCCAAGGACACACGATTCTGCAATGGAACAAGAAACCACAACATTAAAATAAATTAAAAATGCGCATGCACAATCGTGCCACCTGTCAGTATGTTTCAGTTAAAGTTTTATAGTGTGAAAAAATATCGTATTTACACGCACTTGCACCTATGTATATACAAGCACTATTACAGAACCCAAGTTACACTCTTCGCTTCCAAAGTGAGCAACTCAAAGGGTAGATTGATCTTTTACGACTTTTCCATTCCCACACATTGGGATTCCCAGAGCAAGGTAAATGTTGCCCTATAACTTTTTTCCATTCGCAATGGCATGCAAATGTGCAAATGTGCACACATGTACGATTTGTACGAACGAAGTGGCCAAAAGCCACGCCAGTAAAGTTTTTGAGGTTGTGTTTTCATTTTACAGCAATCGCTTTTTTATGCCAATACCTCTGTTTGCTAGACCGCAAAAACTCCGTAGCAAAATCACACAAAACTCTGCAATTTATTGAGTCAAGTGAATAGCTGAGGATGTATTTTCTCGAAATTTTATTAATATAAGACTGCTTGTCGCAACGTAGTAAGACCACAAAATGACTAGTGTGACCGTGCGGGACACCACCTAATATCCATAAGTCCGATTATATATTGTTCCCACTGTGTCGAAGCACGTCCGCACTTCCACTGCTCAAAGTACAGCAGATATCAGTTACATCAGATAAATTATAATTGTAAAGCTGTTTTTAGATTTGGAAACCATATGTTAGTTTCTTTGCAAATCATATTCTGGATCACATTTATAGTAAAATAAGTCGAGCGACATTCTGCGCACCGTGATAAACTCCCAAAATGCTGCCAGCCATTTAAATATGTGTTGTGCATCTTTTACTTTAATTTTGAAAATATGAAAATATGTCTTGATTTGTTTTTGAAAAATAATACAAACTTTTTAGTGTACCGAAATATATTAATTAAATTTACTTTAATATCTGTAATTATAGAGCACTCTCACCATTTTGTAAACAGCTCAACGACGAGATTAATATTAAACGTAAAACAAATCATTTTCACGCTATTTTTTTCCTGATTAACTAATTCGAATGACTACTCCGACAATGGACTTTCCATGACGTCTATGCCTCACTAAGCAAAAGTACCACCAAGGGCCCTGGTTATGTTTTGTGATTTTAAGTCCTTGAGTGGTTGGACTTGCTTTAAAGTTCTTGCAAAAATGACAGCTTTTGTAACGATCTGTACCATCACCCTTTCAGAATGCAAATCCCTCCTCTTCGTGGTCTTCTAGTCTGTTTCAGTCGGTCTTCACTTTCGTGATCTTTCTCGTCAATCTCCAGTTTATTTCTGTTATTTGTAAAGCATTCGGTTCCCCATGTCTCCCTTTTTTCGGGCCTGCTTTCAAAAGTTTCCCTAAAGGCACCCCAAGGGCCAACATAATCTGGGCTTTAAATAAAACCAGTTTATTCTAGTAATTTACAAGCATTTATTTTAAAATATTCAACTTTGCAAACGTTTTTTTGTACGCGAAGCTGCCTTTCAGGCGCATGGCACCAGACCCAGGAAATTTGAGATAGTTGGCTCAATGGGTGGCACCTGCTTGTCATCGTGCTGGTGGAGCAACTTGAATATACCAGTACCAATGCCCGCCGGCATGCCCAGGATGATTCTCTCCGAAACCCCATTAATGGCATCAGTCTGACCGTAATATGCTGCATCAAACAAGTGATCGGCCGTCTTCTCGAACTATAATATAGAAACAAATAAGAAATAGTTACAGAATCAGGTATTCAGTTCTTACGGAAGCCAGGTTGAAGACGCTTTCCCGCATCTTGGCCAGGCCATGCCGCGTAATGCCCAAAACCTCGCCGCGGGCAGTCATCTGGCTAGCGAGAAGCATAATGTGTCGACAATCGACACTCATGCCATGGCCCTCCATCACCTCCGTGATCTCGCTCATGATGATGGTGCGCGCTGCCTCTATGCCCAGAGTCTGGTATATCTCGCAGATATTGTTGCTGCGCGTGTGCTCCCCGACAACTCCGTACGTGGCGATGACATCCCGCAGACCGTAGCCTTCGATGCAGAGTTTATAGGTAGGCGGGAGGCGTGCGTCGTCCACAGCAATCACAGCACGGGCAATGTTCGGCAGTCCGGCTACCACGACACTCTGCAGACTGAGAGCCAAACGCGCCAGTTCCGAGTTGATTGTGGCATTGCGGGTGGCCTCAACACGCACAATAATTCGCGAATGCCTGACGGCCACTTCCACCTGGGCGGGCTTCAGGCGCATTCGGGACTTCAGTATGCTCGCCACGATTGTGTCCAGATTTATGTGGAGACCCAGCAGCTTGATGCGCGCCATGTCTATGCCGATGGCGAGGTAGCAGCTGGAGGGCCCGCACACGACCTCAACGTAGGAGGCTAGCTCGCCCAGCGTGGTCTTCTCGATGCGCGATTTCACCTGCCTGGCATACTCCATGCTGTCGCACCTCCGCAGCTCGGCGGTGATAATGGGTGTTGATATTGTTTTGGTGGCGTTAATGATCTCCACGATGCGAGGCACACCCTGGGTGATGTTCATTGAGGCCACACCGGCGAAATGGAACGTCTTCAGTGTCATTTGGGTGCCCGGCTCACCAATACTCTGGGCAGCAATGGCTCCAACGGCAGTTCCGGGCTCGGTCACAGCACGGTTGTATCGATCGTTGATGCGGCGCAGAAACTCTAACAGTTGCTCCGTTGTTATGCATTCAACCTGCTTGCTGAGGCTCTCATGTGCCTCGTACCGCTTCTGCACTTGTCCAATGCGTTGGGACACAGTGGCAATGTGCTTTCTGTTCAATATATAAATTGCATTTGGATTAGAACAAATTAGGCATAAAAATGTTCGTAAATACATAACTATATCGAGATATCGTTCATTTACAATGTAAATGAAGTCATAGTTTTAATGATTTTCTATCAAAGTGTGAAGCACCCACATCTACATACATTTTTTTTTAACGTTTTAGCCGAGTCTATCGGTTATATAAATAATATAATTAAAATTACAAAATAATCAAAATGATTTAAAAACTGCCATTAATTCACAAGAACATGTCAAGTTAAAATTCTTCTTTTAATATTAGGTCTACTAACCGAACGTCCATTTTGAAATCATCGCGGGATTCTATGAATTCAGGTGCCTGCAACAGTGCCTCCAAAGCGTCTGGAATTTCGGCGCCCTGGAGCGAAGGTTGCTTACCAATATGAATTTGAGCACGCAGATTATCATATTGATGGACCAGGTCAACGGGCTTGTTTCGCGTCTCCATGGAAACAGGATCGAGTCCATCGCCACCGTAGATAGTGTCCACCATTTCGTTGACAGCATTGCGCACGGTGCCATCATAGTGAACGACCAAATCCTCCAGGCACTTGACCAATCGTCGCTGCAGATAACCGGTCTCCGCTGTTTTAACCGCCGTGTCCACCAAGCCCTCACGTCCAGCCATTGTGTGGAAGAAGAACTCCGTTGGCGTTAGGCCCGAGTAGAAGCTGTTTTGTACGAAGCCTCGGGCCGCAGGGATCGCAGCTGATTTGAGATTGGGGTTCGAATTTGGGAGCCTGCTGGTTAGGCTTTTGAGTTTTCTTTTTGGATAGATCAAGAGGGGTCGACTACTCACAGTGTCTGTCGAAATGTGGCAGTGCTCGGTTCTCGAAACCGTTCGGCACTCGCTTTCCGCTGATGGCCTGCTGACCCACGCACGCAATCATCTGGGATATGTTAATGTTCGATCCCTTTGAACCACTCAATGCCATGATCAGGGCACTGTTTGTGGGATGGAGCTCTGCGAAGCAGGTTTTAGCTGCCTGTTCACGGATAGCAGACAACTCGCGCAACATCACCGACTCAAGAGTCTCCTCGGGGGTGCAGCCCGGCTGGCATTGCAGAACGCCGGCCTTCAGTTGGTCAATGTACTCGTTGCATTTCGCATAGCCACGTTGCAACAGGAACTCCTTGTGCTGCAGGAGTTTTCTGCTAGGCGTAACGTCACTAATGCCGAAAGAGAACCCACGGTTTTGCAGAAAATATGAGGCGATCTGAAGCAAAGTAATACATATTTCAATGAAAATAAAGAAAACAATGAAGAACGTTGTGGCCGAGTGACCCGGCCATTGGATACCCGCCTTCAAAATACTGTCAGAAATTATAAATATTTCTATATACGAGTATATATATATTACAATACTATATGGGCTCATTAAACCCTGTACCCAAAGGGTAAAGGGTATATTAAGTTTGTGCAAATGTATATATATAAATGTATATATACTTTCTTGATCAGCATGACGAGCTGTGTCAATATAGCCATGTCCGTCTGGATAAACGAACGGATCTCAGAAAATGTAAGAGCTAGAAAAACCATATTACCAATGCAGATTCTCTTAATTATTACGTAGATTAAATTTTGTTTTTATTCAGTTTTTCTGTGCCACACCCACCGCCCCCGCAATTTGGATTTTAATGTTTGCAATGTACTGCCCTGCACAATTTTCAAGCTAAAAATTTTGAAAAATAAGAAAGGAAGGCTAGCTTCGGTACCCGAAGCTTAGAATACCCTTGCAGACCAGTTGCCTTTCAACTGTGCGATCGATTGTATGGCAGCTAAAGGATATAGTGATCCGATCTTTGGTTTTTAAATTTCTAAAAAAGCTTTAATGTCTATGAAAACTGTTTTTCTCAAGAATGAATTAATTGTCTTGAAAAACACCAGAGTTATGCTTAATGACCCATTTTTTCCTATCGTTCCTATGGCAGCTATAGGATATAGTGGTCGGAATTAGATGAAACTTTCAGGATATGTTAAAATTGCTATTAAATAGAGTTTACCAAGAAATAAACAATATATCTTTGTGATGTAGTGTTGCGATCCCGGCCGTTCCGACTTAAATACTACCTGCAACAGATTGAAGGGTTGGTGCAAAGTTTCAGCTCGATAGCTTCAAAACTGAGGGACTAGTTTACATAGCAACCGACGGACGGACAGACGGACATGGCTAGATCGACTCGGCTGGTGATGCTGATCAAGAATATATATACTTTATAGGGTCGGAAATGTCTCCTTCACTGCGTTGCAAACTTCTGGTCAAAATTATAATACCCTCTGCAAGGGTATAAAAACATGCATGGAGCATGAATTTCTACCGATCCTGAAAATTTCATCAAGATTGGTTATTTAGAAAGCGCACAATAAATACGCAAAGTTTACAGGCGCTTACCACAAGCAATCTGTTTATTTGCTCAAATAAACGGTAAATCGCTTGCGGTCGGTGATTAATTTTTTTCGGAAGTGCCGCTGAGAACGCACTACCTTCATATTCATAAGAATAAATGTGCGCCTTCAATATATTTTTTTTTACTGTATTAGCTATTGGTTTGAAAAGTTTGTGGTGGTCCAATGGTTAGGACGTTTGGCTGAAAGCACGAAGATCTTAGGTTCGAACCCCACACCATAGTTGTGAAATTAGAGTTGAAACTAACTTGATCTGCATGGGTACTACATAAGTTTTTACATGTAATAAAGAGATTAATGCTCATATAGTCGTGATATGGTGAATTTGACATTTATGAAAATTATGGAAATGGACGTGAAAATAATTGAAAACAGCCTTGATCTGCGTGGGATATTTCTTGGTTTGAAAAAAAATTGATGCGAAGAGGGTACGTTAAATTTTGAATTAACGACGCCTTCGGCACATTGCATACTTGTGGTGAAAACTACAATACCCTCTACTGGGGTAAGGGCAAATATATATATTATTGCCCCATTCGGCAGAAATTATAAATGATATAGAAACAATCGTGTATCTTTTCTTGGCTTTTGTTGGTATGTTCGGTAAGTATTTAATCTTATCGGGACGGGACGCTCATTTAAACTCGACCATGTTAAAACAATTGTGCGAAATTCCGGCCACAGATAACGAAAAACTCTTGGAATAGTGACTAAAGCTGCTATAATTGTAAAAGCCCCATTAAGTTACCGCCAGAAACCAAAAAAACATGAACGGAACGGGAGCTCATTTCGAACGATCGTTATGGCTTACGCTACTGGCAGTGATGATAACTTTTGGCGTGCATGCGTCGGCATCGCCAGAGGGTATTGTAAGTATCCTGTTTTTTTGATGTCTAAAGAGGATAAATAAAGATTATTATTTTGCGAAACAGCAAGGACGAATTATATCGGGTACACAAGCCCGGATAGGACAATTTCCCTGGCAAGTGGTTCTCAAGAGAGACGAGTGGGATGACTTGCTCTGCGGAGCATCCATTATTTCTGACAGTTGGGTTCTGACAGCAGCACATTGTACCTATGGATTTGATTCGGTGTTCCTGATGTTTGGCACTGTGGAGTTGAACAATGAACAGGCTCAAAACATGACGTCGGCGAAGATTTTTGTCCATCCCAACTACAATGACAAGATGAATAACGATGTGTCGCTTATACAGCTTCCCGAACCTCTGACCTTCTCGAGTACCATTACGCCCATTAGCCTGGTGTCGCTATCCCAGGACTGGAACAGTTTCGTGGGCACTGCGGCCATCGTGGCTGGATTCGGATTGATGGACGACGAGTACCTGGACTATTCGGAGACTCTCTTGTACGCCCAAGTGATGGTCATAGCCAATGCGAAGTGCGAACCCATTTTTGGAACCTCAGTGGTATTGGATTCCACGCTATGCGCGGAGGGACTCGATGGAAGCAACATGTCCATCTGCAGCGGCGATTCAGGCGGTCCACTAATTGTCTACAATACTAGTGCCGGCGAATACCAACAGATCGGCATCAACTCATTCGTTGCAGAAGATCAATGCACCACCGGCTACCCCTCTGGCTATGTGCGTCTTACTTCGTTTATTAAATTCATTTCCGATACCACAGGCCTTATATTCAACTAACAGAAGGGTAGTATTATATTCAAATAAATTAAAATGCAATCAAAGTCGCACAAACTTCGGAGAGAGTAACACCAAATCGAAAAAGAAAGATATACTATAAATTAAAAAGGAAGAACGCCTATCTCTTCGGGCCTAATTACTTTAATAATACCCCCTGTTCCAGTGTTAGCTTGTGAAATGAATTATAAAAGAGTAATCAGGATTAAATTGAATTGAATTACAAACCCTTGCTAGTCTCCACATGGCCTTGGTAGCGTGTGCTTCACCGAAGTCTCTCAGCATTAGGTAAAAGATGCATTGCTTTGTGCCCGAGCCCATGCTAGCCTTGTCCATAACACCGCACATCAATTCGGAATTGCGGATGTGAATCCCTGAGAAACAAAAACAATTTATGGTGTTTGGTTTACCAGAATTACATATTGATTTGAGGAAAAAGAATTCATTAATAGCCTTATCAAAAATGTGATACTTCTGTTCAACTAAAATCATTCATCAATTCTTGATAGGTCGATAATTTTTTTGGATGTTCTTGGGGTTAATCTTGATAAAGAGTTTTGTTGGAGTTTACATTTTGATGAGAACGTCAATGCGTCTATAAATGTGAAGAATATTTATTTTCTGCAAACAATGTTTAAGAGAATACGATTTTTAAATTGCTTTTAATTTTAAAGACAGAAATTAAAGGAAACATTTCCGAAGTTTTTTAATATGATTTCTTTTCCTCAACCGAATATAAAACCACTTACAGGAGTCGTTGCTGCAAAGATCCATGTTTCGTGTATAGTTCCGTCCTTTGTTGACCATATTGAGGCGCACCTGGGACTCGTCGTTCGGGCGCATAAGCAAGCTAAACATCTGCTTGCCCGTCCACAGTCGACGTGGTTTAATCAACGCCGGTGGCGGCAGTTTAATATGCATGGTGGAGTCTTCATTGGCCAAGAAACAAGCGGCCAACTGCATGGCATCCTCTTTTGTGAGGAATACTTCCTTTTGCGTGAGCAAATAGCCACCGGTGATGAAATCCTGGGTGGCGGCAATTAAAATTTCGCCATTCTTGGGTGTCACCAAGTTTGACTGATTGCCCATCAGTATCAGAGCTTCGGCCCTGGCCTCCTCCGTTTGCGGCAAGTGGAGATTCATCTCGTCGCCATCGAAGTCGGCATTGTATGGCGTACAGGCGCACTCATTAAAGCGGAACGTTCGCTGCGGCTGCACCTTGGCGCGATGGCACATGATGGACATCTTGTGCAGCGAGGGCTGGCGGTTAAACAGCACGATGTCGTCATCGCGCAGATGTCGCTCCACAATATCCCCGCATTTGAGCTCTTGTGCCACCTTCTCACGATTGCCGTAGGCCAAATACTTTTTGAAAGTCGATCCCCTCTGCTGGACATAGTTGGCGCCGGGATGTGTGCTTGGTCCGTTCCGTACCAATTGCTTCATGTGCCGCATATTGGCTTGATTTACGCGCTCCGGGTAGGTAAGGATCTTGGCCACACGCACCGGAACGCCCACCTGATTAATCATCAGGTTGGGGTCGGGTGAGATGACGGTGCGTCCGCTGAAATCAACTCTCTTACCGGAGAGATTGCATCGAAAGCGTCCCTGTTTGCCCTTTAGGCGTTGCACAATGCCGCGCGTGGTTTTTTTTGGTGCCATGTTGATGGGGATTCCGCTGATCTCGCTATGAAAGTAAAGGGCCACATGAAGCTGCAGGAAGTCCCAGTCCTCGTGTATCAGCTCGATCTTTCCTCCGGTGGCCATGTGCCGCTGAATCACATCGTTGATCAGCAGGATCTCGCTCTGCTTCATGGTCAGATCGTCTTCGGTTGTGCCGGCTTTCACCTCGGACAAGACCGAGGGACGAATGCAGGCAGGCGGCACAAACACTCGTGTCACAATCAAATGCTTTGGATGGGCATTCCGGGAACACATGCCCAACAGGGCCACATCACTCTGCGGTATCTGTTCGAACAGATCAAGCACCATGAGGGGTGTCAGCTCCTCGGCGGTGCTCAGGCTGCTGAGCGTGAGGTTGAGATCTCTGTTCGTTTCCGTGGAGCGGAGCATCTCGTTCATGTTGGCGGTGAACGCGGAATCCACCTTGCGCCCTTTGTACGGATCGTGCAGGATCTTGAGGAGGCCGGGACCCTTCTTCACACCGCCATTGGGCGAGCCGCAGTGCGGGCACTTGGTGACCTTCTTAGCCTTGGCCAGCATCTGGACGTGTAAGGCCTTCTTGCTCAAATAGGAAAAGTTTGGATTGTGCAACTTCTTCTCGAAAGGCGCCCGGTCCTCGGTCTTTAGCATCACTTGAGCGCACGACTTGCAGATCATCTGCAGGATATTAATGGTGGAGCGGAAGTGCCCGATGTGGAAGACGGGGAGGGCCAGGTCCAGGTACCCAAAGTGGCCGATGCACTCGTTTAGTCCCTGGCCACAGGTCTCGCACATGGCGTCCTTGGTGCCGATGCCCATGCGGCGATCCAACACCCCAAAGGGCACCGGCTGGCGCTGGGCCTGGTACAGATTCTTCGAAATAATTCGCACCAGCGATTCCTGTTGGATTTCATCCGCTCCGCTGATCCCGAACTGCACATGTGAACTTCGGGGTCGGTTAGTAGGGTTTATGTATGCTTATCCCAAGGCAATACTTACATTTTCTTATTCAGCGCCGAAGCGCGAAACTGTTCCTTGGGCATGACGGAAGATAGCCCCTTAGTGCCCCAAAATTATTCCCAGTCAGTCATAAATTCCTGCAGACACGATGTTTCAATGGTAAACATACCGGTGTGCATCACAATCAGTATCGAAGCTCGACTAATCGTTATCGTTCTGTTTTCCAGTGTTTCAATAAATAAGATGGTTCCACTGCCGTCGCATCAGGAATCGGGTGACGAATTTAAACTACCGATTTGATTGAACTCCAATACACTGAAAAAAAAATGTGAACGAAAATACAACAAATTAAACATTTGTCTACCGAATGAACAGTTTTATTTTGCAGCTAAATCTATTGGATACTATTAAAAATTAACACGTCAAAGAAACAGAAAGCCCATAATACTAGATTATCTACCGATACAATAATTTTTGCACCAAATCACCTCAGTTCTCAGCCGATCTCAGATACTAAATTTTCTACATTCAGTAATTCTGCAACTGTGGAAACATATGTCCCCACACAACCACCACCACCACCATCTCTAGCCATAATGCACAAATTCCAGGTTTACACACATGAATATATTTTCATTAGCCTCCCCAATCGACTAATCTACCACCGATCAATCCAGTGAATTCTGTCCCAAGCTATTCACTTCAAGCTCGGCGCTGGAGATGCTCGGCGAGACGGTCGTGGAGCTGGAGTTACAAGCGATTCCATCGAGATTATAGTACTGTACAATGCGCGGCGGTGGCCGGTTGGAGATAGTTTCTGTGATTTGGCCAACAATCCACTTGGCCAGCTTGAGCACGGCCACGTGGGCCACGAACTGCAGGACCATTGCGCCAAAGCCCTTGTAGAGACCACAGACTCCCTCGGAAACAATTGTGGTTTGATAACAGTCAACGACACCCTGGTAGTTTGTGAGAATCGGGACCACAGCATAGCCATTGTCCAGGTTGTCGATGATGGTGCGAGTGCCCTGCAGCTGAAGGCGGTGTAGGATGGTTTCGAACGGAAAGAATATCACCTCGGTAGTCAGCATGGCGATTAGATTTGCGTAGATCTCGGCGTTCTGGTGCTCCAGCATGTCGTCGCAAATCTTTCCGCCCCGCTTCTCCTGCAGCTGCGTCAGGCGCCGCCGCATGATGCGCGAGGAGACACCTCGTATGACTAAATTAAACAAATACTTTGTAATGCCCAGGGACACGCTGGGACCGATCATTGCCCAGGCGGGCAGCATGCGACCCTTTTGGGGGGAGCTCCAGTAAAACAGTCGCAGGCTGCCCTCGCGAAACACGTCGAAGAGTCCGGGCTTCTCGCTGGCTATGTCGCTCTGCACGGTCTCCACCAAGGAGGCCGCATGGAAGGGCACAACCAGGCCGATGCTTATGCTGGAGAATAAAGGAAACCTTTAATACATGATGCTTCGTTGGAGTAATACAAAGACTTGCCATTTCAGGAAAACATGCTGGCCGAATCGCTTCAATGTTGTGCGGCTGTCCACGTCCTTGGGCCAGCTGGTGAACTTCGAGATGACGTCGTCGATTGCCAGGGTCATGCCGCGCACCAGGAGGCAGCTGCCCACCCCCTTCCACAGCGTAGTTATGCCCTGGCGGCGGTGCAAATGCAGGATACTGGGCAGCAGCGTCAGCGGGTGCAGGTGGTAGCGCTTGGAGGCGTTGTACACCTGACACTGCCGACGCAGCACAATGAAGGGATGGCTCAGTAGATTCTCTGTGACTAGCGAGACCCACTGGACGCCCACGACCAGATACTTGCGCAGCGATGCCTCTGCAACGTATTCGAAATCCCATTATATTAGGAGCGACTACCCCGATCCGCTGGATACTAACCATCTTCGGGGGTGTCCATGTATTTGTCGAGCACTTTGTGCTTCTCCAGGGATAAGTCATCGAAGTATTGGATCTTGGTAATGGCATCTTGATCGGCATTTAAAGTCTCCACAATCGACTTTTCGCGGTAGTCAATGCTGGAATAGATTTATATAATTCCGTCCGGATGCAGTGTATCTTTATCAGGGTTCCCTACCTGCTGGTCAGGTGTTTCGCAGGGCTGCTGCCAGCGGCGGATTTAAGGGGGTCGTTGGCCTGGGGCTCCTTCTCAGTGTGGTCATCGTATAGCGGCTGACGCTTCGTCTCAAATCTGCCGAAATTGGTGCGGTTAGCTTGCAAGGATTATATCAATATATATACTATATACTTAAAACTGGAGTAGCTATTCATGCCTGCCATGGTTTGGTGCTCTCGTGTCCTTGTTTCGGTTGTTTGAGTTATTGGGCCAAAGGTTTTCCTTTGGGGCTGCGCTTGACAAGTACTTTAGTCATATCCAATTGTTTTGAAGTTCTATTCCGATTCGAGTGCGTGTTCTGTGACAAATAATAAATGGGTTGCGTGCGGGAAAAATAAAAATACAACCTACCATCGGACTATCGTTGATATGTTCTCGCAGCCATTATGCACGGTTCGCACTGAGTTGAATTATCAGTGGAATAAAATAAATTGTATTGAGAGCAAATGGATTATAAGTTTTGCATACACAAATTTTAAACTATAAATACGTCGAATTTTGAACCAACTTTTAAAATGAAAATAGAAACCATAGTATGGTAATATCAGTAATATATTTTTCTCTGTTTGCTCTAAACTGAATTCTGTATAATTCAAGTTCAAAATAAGTTTTTCATAAAAACTATATATTTTTTTTTTAATTCATAATTGTCATAAATATGTTAAGACAAATAAGTAAAAATTAAATTAAACACACTTAAAAATATGGGTTTTTAATTATAAATTTAAATGGTATATATGTTTTTGAAATAAATGCATAGGTTTAGGTTAGGTATTAACAATCAATTCAAAATGGCTACATATTGTAATTGAATCTAATTATTGCATAATTTAAGTCCAATGCAAACCTTAAATCGGATTTTTATATTTACATTTTGTATATTTATCGATTTTATCGAAATGATAGATTTTTTAACGATTTTAAATATAACTTCTTCGCCGTATAACGATTCTTGTCCATGAATAAATATTATCTGTTATACCGGTTATATATTCATCAAAATGAACACATATTTTATCTCATATGTCACAGTTCCAACGCAATCCCACTGATGCTATCTTGACTTACTTTGAACACAAAATGAAAGAAATGTCAAATGAGCAGGATTTAGAAATGGCAGCTAAACTGAAGGATAGTGGAACCATAGAACTCTCAACTGAAGAATGCAGTTTGGAGCAGACTTTACTGGGCGGACAGAGTTTTCGGTGAGTAATTAACATGTATATTATTTCATTATGTATTAATTGAACTGCACTTTCAGTTGGCGCCCAATTTCAGATGGCACAAGAACAAAATATTGCGGTGTAGCCTCAAACATTTATTGGGAGCTCACGCCCGAGGATACGTCTATAAGATACGAGGCGTACTCCAAATGTCCCGGCGGCACCTCGATGGACTACAAATCATTGATAAGCAATTACCTACGCAGCGATTTCAATATAAAGAAACACCAAACCGAATGGATGGGCAAAGATGAGAATTTTGCAAAGTTTGTGGGAAAAGCAGTACGGGTTTTAGCCCAGGAGCCGCTGGAGAATATAATTAGCTTTATGTGCAGTCAGAACAACAACATCAAGCGGTAAGGATGATCTATGCTTCATTTGTATACCCTTTCAAAGAGTAGTTGCCATTTATACGGAGCATCCGTCCGTCCGTCCGCCCGTTAACCAATTTAGAAGTATTAAAAAAATATCAAACTAATATATAATTTTTTTATTTTTTTTTTTATTAAGCGTTGAACCCGTACATACAATATAGTACCATAACAACTCATATATCATACATAATTAAGAGCCGAACCTGATGCATATCGCATGAGGAGTATTAATATATAATGCAAATGTAATAATGCTGCAAAGCTAGCAAGCCCTTTCTGCTTGTTTCTGTTCATTTTCCTTAGCATTTCAGCCATGATCCAATGGTTCTGCTCTGCTTTTGGCGTTAAACTGGGCCGATACAATGGTTCCGACGAATACACATTCCCCACGATAGAATGCTTCCAGGATGTCGGTCTTCAGGAATTGGATACAAAACTACGGGCTGCGAAATTTGGATACCGCGCCAAGTTCATCGCCCTGGCACTGCAGAAGATCAAAGAACAAGGCGGCCAGAGGTGGTTTATAAAGCTGCAGGGCTTGTCGTTCCACGAGGCTCGGGAGGAGTTGGTAAAGCTGCCGGGAATCGGATACAAGGTGGCAGACTGCATATGCCTCATGTCCCTTGGACATTTGGAAGCTGTACCTGTTGATGTACACATATATAGGATTGCACAGAAGTACTACCTGCCTCAGCTGAGTGGCCAGAAGAGCGTTACCAAAAGGGTGTATGAAGAAGTTTCCCAGCATTTCCAGGAGCTACATGGAAAGTTTGCGGGTTGGGCTCAAGCGGTGAGTAATTTAAATTAATACATTTAGATCGCATTTTATACATTAGGAAGCATTAGAAGGAAGCAAGCTCCAACTATAGTCACGATATTCGTAAATCTAGTATCGAGTATCCAATATTTATATGTATTTGCGTTTTCTTTCAGATTATCTTTTGTGCGGATCTAGATAGCTTAAAAAAAGTGGGAACAAAAGGGGAAACCATGTGCAAAAATAAACGAATGAAAAAGTACTCGATCAAGAATTTCTGAGGATATACATATATCTATAACAATTTATCTTTGTGTTTAGGGGAACTAGATTCTAGATAAGGTTCTTTTAAAGATTTACTTCCTCAGTTTAATAGCTACATAAGATAGGAACAGGAAATATTAGGTCAAAGGAACATAACTTTGATGTTGTTCTCTAAGGTAATTACGGTTTCCAGCTGAACTACTGGATAAACCACTTATGTATCTATATAAGAACTGACAATGTTGG
Organism: Drosophila setifemur; assembly: GCA_021224005.1. Classification (NCBI taxonomy): domain Eukaryota; kingdom Metazoa; phylum Arthropoda; class Insecta; order Diptera; family Drosophilidae; genus Drosophila; species Drosophila setifemur. Next base: position 265,680 of record JAJJHY010010805.1, read on the forward strand.
GTCTACAACATACTTTCTGGGAGGGTATCATAATATTGATCAATAATATATTATGATACCTTCGCAGCATCAACAGCATCGATCTAGCTATGCCTAGAAAAACTTACCAAGTGCAGTGTATGTTTGGCAAAATTGTTTCTGTATTCTGCCGCTTAGGATCAGTAGGGCTCCAATCCAATGGCGTTCGTGGCAAGCTGTGACCGACATGGCAACGAGCTGTTGCGAATCATGCTGTCCATGGAACTCGCCAACCGGACCGTCGCCTCCTTCCAGAACATAAAGATCAACTGTGGACAGATGGCGATATTTGAGGCGGCGTAAGTACATAGCTTCCATCGTCAACAAGGAAAGCCCATTGCTCATATTTTTCTATTTTTAGTTACGGACGATATGATCACCGAAACCGCTTTCACTTCTTTGCTCCGGATGCGCTCAACGAGACGGGTTACTTGCCAAAGAATACATCGGAGCGCAAGCAACCGTCAAAGCAGCGGAACAACTATGAGCGGATAGCTGAACACCGGAAAACGGAGCAGCGACGTCGTGGTCTAGATCCTCATCGCGTCAAACCCATTCTTTGGAAATCGCTTTGTGAGCAAAGAGACGAGAATAAGCATTCGGAAGTGCAAATACGCTTTGCACAGCCACGCCTGAGGCTCTGGAAGCAGACCTTCGGACATATGAAGCTATCCGCCAAAGGAGGACAGTCCGAGGCGTCGAGAAAAGTAAAGACACATTGGCTGAAGGCCACCCATCTTAAGCAGTCTTGGAGAAGCAATGGACGAAAACAGTTTAAGAAAGAAGGAGGATTCTGTTACAGTGACGCTCTGCCAAAAGACTGGAGCGAGGTGCAGAGGAAACAAATCGAGCTGCTTTGTCGGCAAAAGGAGATCCAGATGAGCAGGGTGCTACCTCCAAGGCTCCAGAAGCGGACTGAGCGATTGCGCATCGAGCTGAAGGCCTGGGTGGAGGAGGGTAAATCCCTGCCCGAGCGTCTGGGACAGTCCGGCAACCGGCTAATTACGCTACACCGACCCCCAGATGATCAGCCGTCATTGCGCCCGCTAAAATTGCCCAGACCAGCGCGGGGCAAGGCCAATGCCAAGTATAAAATGGCGCGCTCCCGGCCCCTAACGCGAGATAAGCCCGCGGAACTTTTTCGGTCTTACCGATAGATACATTCATCCATCAAGCAGTCTATTTTATATTATGATATCTCATTTATTTTTAATATTTTGTAGATCCACACTGAAGGTATATCGAATGTTTTTATTTATTGAATCTTTGAAAGATAAAAATAAGATATAAGATTGAAGCCAAGAAAAAACTTATATATTTAATATTTATACCGAGGCTTGGCTTAATTTTTCTCCATTATTTCCATATAAACATTATGCATGTGTTTATTAAGTCATTGTAACGTCATTGGAAAATTTTTGGATTAGGAAATAAATCTCGTATCGTATCATATCAGCGAGGGCATTTTGCTTTAAAAAGATTAAAGTCTAAGTAATAAGACTTTTAATTGTCCGATGATGCTGGTCACGCATATAAATGTATACAGATTTTTTATAACCGTTGTTACTGTACCAGCTTACCCTTCTCCAACAAACATCTCTACATATTCCCCGATTTCCCCATTTCGTTGAAAACAAAATATGTATAGGATATTCGCACTCCTTTAATAAGTATTTCTTTTAAGAAAAGAATAACCACCAATTTTCCATGCTTGTATAAAAAAGGAAGTTTAACTATCAACAGCGTTTATCGATTGCCATTAGAGGTAACTGGAATCACGGTAATACTGCAGTATTAGACCTCTCCAGTGTTGCCTTGAGATTTTTTTCACTGTTGCAAAAGGTTGTAGTTTGGATCCATTCCATTCCATATTCTCTGGCTATCTATATACATTAATTAAATTCGAACTTTAGCGAAATCAAATGCAAATACTTTTTTGATCCATGCCCTCGCGCACGTCTATAATATATATATACATATATATATCAGGTGGTACTGTCGGGATCGGCACATGAGGCTGGCTGGCCCACGCTCTGGCGTTGGCGTACCGAGTCCTTGGACTCGTAAGCAAAGATGCAGTTGGCGGATGTGGTGGTCATATTGCTTGACACCTTCTGAGGCATCTTCCCCATTTGCATTAAAAGCTCTTCGATCCGTTCCGATTTCACCTTGATGATGTTCTCCATGTGGGCCAGCCGCTGCTGGTAGGCGTCAATGATAATGTCCTTGGCCTGGCTATCGCGGGTCATCTTCTCATAGAGCGAGTAGAGGATCATTTTCTGGGGCACCTGGACAATGCCGTCGCCAACCTGCTTGTTAACCACCACGGTCTTTACCTCGTCGTTCTCCTCCCAGGCCTGCTCCTGCCTCATCGCGGCATTCCGCTCCTCGGCGAGACGCTGTCGCTTCTCCAATCTGATCACCTCATGAAGCAGTACTTCGGCCGCTCCGTGGACGCCATTCGCCAGCAGCTCCATAAACTCCTTGCTCATCGTCATATTGAACTTGGACAGCACCTTGAAGTTGAACGTCTCCCAGTTGGCTAGCTTCAGCTGCACACTACTCTTCTTCGGATAGTTGTAGAGATCGATAAGGCGGGGATAGTCGCGCTTAAGGATCTCGGCCAGCGGTAATACGTCGGAGAAGTCGCGCCGCAATTTCTGGGGGCAAATACTGTTTTGGTGAAGCCATTTGTGCACCTCCTCCAGCTCTTCGCTGCTCAGATTCTTGCGACTAATACTATGCATCATTATATATATATATATATATAGCTAGCCCTTGAAGGGGGTCGTAAGCCTTGAATCTTAAATAACGTAGACAATTTTTAACCCGATGTTGATTTTGCACATGTGTGATAAAACTCTTGGAAATATCCGACGTGTCTGGGGATCTGTATGAATAATGCAAAACTAACACCAATCAAACGAATGCTATGTCAAAGCTGCCTTTGATTGAGAACAATTGGAATACGTGTATATTATACATTGAAAAGCCGGTTAGGAGTTTTCTTTTGTGATCAATTTTATTTAATTTCTTCGTTTTAGTATAATTTATGAAATTAGAACCCAAAAAATTGGATTTCCTTTAATGCTTTATATTCTCGCAGGTTCATTTGAAAATACATGATACATGATGTTCATAACAATAAGATAAGTTATATGAACATTAAAGAAAAAGTTGCTTTGCCTGCAAAGGTATAAAAAAAAGCTTAATAGCAATCGAAAAAGTCAGGGATAATATTAAGTTCTTATTATTATTATTATCTTTGATTTAAAATGAAGAATTCGAGAAATAAACTTATTACTATAAAAGCTTATAAATATAGTCGGTTTTGACTTTATTATCATATAACAAAACAATATATTTAATTTAAATTATTTATCTTAGTTGGCCTTAATTAATTAATTTCCATATCCGTTTTATTATTATACCCTTGCAGAGGGTATTATTAAAAACCAAAAATTGGATCACTATATCCTATAGCTATCATACAAACGATCGAACTGATTTAAGGCAACTGGTCTGCAAGGATATTCTAAGCTTCGGGTACCGAAGCTAGCTTCTTTGTTGTTTTTTTTTATTTTTATTGAATCATTTAATTATTTGAAAGCCTACATCTATTGGACCATTTGGCCCTTCTTTCACAAGGCATAAATATAACTAAATAAAAGTCGTGCAAGTACTGACTTTGAAATTCAAAATCTATATCGTACAATTGCCAATAAAATTTAACAAAAATCACAACCGTAAAGTGCATCTTTGCCGATTGAAATGAATCGGCCCCCACATTAAAACAAAATTAAATATTATTGTTAACAATTCATGCAAAAATTATTAGCTGATGAGTTGGCTTAATCAGTATAGTGAGAAGTGAAAACAGAGTACGATAGTGACGTCGGTTGGGACACAGAGCCCCAAGATAATTTCCAAGCTTGCCAAGCCAGGTAGAAGCAATCATGGATGTGAATCAGATGCAAGCGCTGATAGCGGCAGCCGTTAGCCAGGCCTTAGCCCAGCAAGAGGCAAATTTTCAGTCACGTATCAATGAAATGCTGTCCCAGATAACCAGTTTGCGTATTGAGACGCCACAACATTCGCGACATTCATTGTCAAGTCTATCCCTGATTTTAACGGGACACAAGACGAATATATAAGTTAAAGACAACAAAATAAACTACATGGATCAGCGTCTGCAATGCTTCCTGCACACGGTGCTCCAAAAAGACTTCCAAATAACTCTTCACCGCTGCACCAGGATTCGCTGACGCAGCAAAGACCAACGCTGCTGCTCGGCCGTAGACACCAACGCGCCGCGCCCAAATTCGCAAACGCATAAAATTGCCGACACCGCCGCTGCTGCGCTGCGATCGCCGTCGTTTGCTCACACAGCTTAGCTTAGGGCCAAATATGCTTTTGCAAATCAGTCTTAAAGTACATTCTTAATCGTTGAACCTATTGGAAAACAATTGAAAAGTTTAACTGGCGCCCGAGCAGGGACCCACGAGGCACGAGAGAAAAAATAATTCTAGCCTAAACCAAAATTTTCCTAATGTGCCAGACCAAGTGATTGAAGCAGAATATCGAGGAAATTTGGCCGACTTAGTTAGAGTACCAGATATTGTGAAGTGTATTCGTGAGTTTTCGGGTGACCATTCGGAGTTTAGCTCTTGGAAGAAGGAAAATATTTCGGAATATTACATACTATACGAAACAAAATAGTCGGCAGCGCCGATACTGCTATGGAGTCATATAATGTGAAACTCGATTGGGGTGCGATTTCAAAGTGTCTTACCTTGCACTACGCAGATAATCGTGATATGACTACTTTGGAATACTAAATGAAAACCATAATGCAGGGTGGAAATCAATCAGTGGAGAAATTCCACAACAAAACAAAATAGGGTGCATGGAGCTGTCAAGAGAATCTGAGCAACTAATGAGAAAGCTTTACAGAGATAAGGCTTTAGACACCTTTGTTCGTGGATTGAGGGGAGACCTTTCTCGACTTTTGGGCATAAAAGAGCCAACAGATTTACCACAGGCCTTACATCTCTGCCTTAAGATTGAAAATCAAACTTTTAGATCCAATCATGCAGCCAACAAATCGCAGTCCACTGTATTTCGTTCAGGTGGCCAAAAACCAATTTCAATTCCAAGAATGCAGTTATTATGAGAAATTATACTACACAGGGGGGTCCACAGGGTCCACAATATTATAGGCCTCCTGCGAATTACTACAACCAACAACAACATGGTAACGTGTTGCGATATAACGGAGATAATTATCAACAGCAACCAATTGCACCACCTCGCCCTATGGCACCGAAACCACTGCCACGCCCAGAACCTATGGACGTGGATTCCAGTATTAGGACCAGACAAGTTAATTATATGAACCGACCTAACAATTTCCATTAAATAACATGCCATCAATTGACAAAATACAGAGAAACTTTAATATAGAAAGTAATGAAGGTAAGATAAACGCGAACGGACACGAAATTACGATGACAGAGTACGAGCAGACTATAGAAAACCGGGAAAATACTAACGATTACGAAGAAACACTTAAGGAATACCATGATCCAGGTTAAACCGATTATCCCAATGACCCAGTACAAACAGAATATTCTGACTTTCATTTTTTAGATCTAACAGCTCTTCACTGCCCTATATAGAGGCACAACTGGGGGGCAACCACATTTTAAAAATTTTAATGGATACAGGCTCTAATCGCAACTATGTAAAACCATGTCTTATCACAAATCCAACACATAATGAAAACACTTTCGAAGCTATTTCAGTGGGAGGTAACTTAAAAATTACACACCACAAGATGGCACACCTTTTTAGACCCTGTACCCAAAGGGTAAAGGGTATATTAAGTTTGTGCAAATGTATGTAACAGGCAGAAGGAGGCGTGGCAGACCCCACAAAGTATATATATTCTTGATCAGCATGACGAGCTGAGTTGATATAGCCATGTCCGTCTGTCCGTCTGTCCGTCCGGATGAACACACGGATCTCAGCAACTGTAAGAGCTAGAGGAACCGTATTACCAGTGTAGATTCTTCTAATACTGAGTAAATTAGAGTTTATTTTTTTAAGTCGGTGCCACGCCCACCGCCTCCGCAATTTGTATTTGAATTTTTGCACTGCCCTGCACTGCACAATTTTCAAGCTAAAATTTTTTTAAAAATACACATGCAATTGGAGCATAGATTTCTACCGATCCTGAAAATTTCATCAAGATTGGTTAATTAGAAAGCGCACAATAAATACCTAAAGTTTACAGGCGCTAAACACAAAAAATCTGTTTATTTGCGCAAACAAACGGTAAATCGCTTGCGTTCGGTGGTTGATTTTTCTCGAAAGTGCCGCTGCCGCTGCGCTGCCACTACCTTCATATACATACATACGAATGTGTATGTATGTATGTATGTATGAATGTGCGTCTTTAATATATTTATACTGTATTAGCTGTCGGTTCAAAAAGTTTGGGTTTGTCGAATGGTTACGACGTTCGACTTAAAACGCGAAGATCTTGGGTTCGAATCCCAGACCGGACTCGGTGGAATATACATATATTTTTTTTTGGTTTTTTTTATTTTGCCTAAAACCAAATTTGTACAGGGTCTGTAACAGTCGGGAAACTCGACTGTAACGATCTTACTTGTTAATATTACAAACGTACCAATAAAGTCATTTTTGTTCCCTACACTTAAATCGTTTGATGCCATTCTAGGCAACGATAGTTTAAGGGAATTAAGAGCTATAATTTACACTGACAAAAATCTGGTGGTAATTAACAACCAAGTCAAAATTCCAATAAAAGGTAAACAAATTGAAGCAGTTAATAACATCAGGCCCCGTACCAACCATTTGACGAAACAACAAGAATCGCAGCTAAATCAACTATTTAACAATTACTCTTTCTAACAACATTCGGTACTAGACCTCAAGATCGAGTTTCATCAGATTCTATTAAAAGAGTCAGATATCGAGGACGCAAAATACGAGTTCACGCGACTCCCGTTTGGGTTGAAAAATGTCTCCTCAATCTTTTTCAACGTGCCCTAGACGATAGTGCCTAGACGACACATTGTATACACAAGCTTGCGCGTGCAGAAATATGAAACGCGCGCATGATTGCTGAGCAAACACTTTTATTCTTTTACACAAAATATGCAAACACTGTATGATCAGTCCTGATGTGCTGATGCTGATCAAAGCAAATTAAAATTAACTTTAAACTTGAAATAAACTTGCTACATTCTGTCTTAAGTTGGAACTTGAATAAAGAGAACGCATATACAAATTCTTCGTGTTTTATTTCAGCGATCATTGATTTTCGACGTTGACCTTAGGCACTTCGGCCCGGTCATTAGATAGACTCAAGTAAATTTTAGAACATTTACGTAACTGGCGCAGTCGGTAGGATAAAAAAACAGTTAATGCGATAGCTAGACTATTCAATTCTCTAATTGCTCATCCGCTAAAGACCCTTCGCAAATCATATCGGTATTAGTAGTTCAAGTTTGCAAAGTGTAAACCTCGACAGTGTAACAACAACCGAAAACTGATCGTGAAGTGAAACAACTTAAAAGAAAAAAATAACAAAGTTACTATAACAAAAAGCGAAACAGCTAAAGCTGCAAACTAACTGAACAATAATAATATTTAAAATCAAAATTAATACAACACAACTAAAATAAAACAAGATAAATACCCCAAACACATCATGGCAGTACCAGCACCAGAGCCAATACAGCTCTCTGACTTAAACATGGTCCAAGTCGAAAGACAAATAAATGCAGTGGAAAATTTCAACGGCGACCCAAGTACGCTATATAGTACACGTTCATCAGCCGTATCGACTTCATCTTGGCGTTATATCAAACAATGGACGAGGGACAGAAACTAATTATCTTCGGACATATTGAACGAAACATCAGTGGCGACGTCATCCGAACCCTCGGAGTAACCAACCTCACTTGCTGGGTTCAACTCATCCTAAGCTACAAGCCGCAAGTACCAAATCATCAACTATTAGAGGAGTTTCGAAATACCCAATACCGATCGCCAATTTCTAAGAGTACGCTAGATTAATTCATTCAAGTATTGAAACATTAATTCAAGAATTGCCCAATCACATTTATATTAGAATAAGTAATTGTAACATTCCAAATTTGAGATCCTTAATAAACATATTACAAGGGTCTTTATGAATAACCAGCAATAAATAGAAATGGCGAGAATTCAGCTCAGAATCTAAATAATACACATAACAAGCAGGCTAATAATCATAACGAATTAATTACACCCTTCCAACCCTCATACAACACAATTCACAAACCTTACAACCGACCACATACTTACATACCACCTCATATACCCATAACTAACCGTAAACCATTTTTCCAATATCGACCTATTCACATTCAACCAGGACCTAGTATATCTATGACACAACCACCTAGACCAAACCCACCAGTTAACAGACACAATATATATGATCTATAATGAACTATAAGTTAACAATACAAATATTGCTTACTATTAACCAAATATTATTTTTAAATGAAATATAAGATCACCAACTCAGTGTCTGCGCAACTTCCTGCACGCTGCCGCTGAGTGTCAAAACTACGCCGCTGCCAATGACCCAAGCCGCCTCGAAGAATTAGCTGATTCAACAAATTCGAATTTGTCGAAGTACAAGAAACTCTACACCCGCTGATCCCAACCACTTCAGTCATCGAAAGTGCTGACTTAGCAGATCCAAGCTGCAGAACTCACATAGGGAACACAGAGCAGGCAGTAACATTCAGGTAGACCCCTCTTTCCAACTAGCCCCTATATTTATGGAAAACCCCACAGTTCAAGAAAACTTATTTCGGCTAGACCATATTAATACGGAAGAAAAGCGTAAATTAACCAAACTGTTACAAATATATAGGAATATTCAATATGATGAAGGCGACAAACTTACTTTTACCAATCAAGAAAAACATACTATTAACACCACACACAACATCCCCATTTATTCGAAATTGTATAGATACCCACAGACTTATGAAAAGGAAGTAGAAAACCAAATCCAAGACATGTAAAAACAAGGATTATACGAGAAAGTAACTCACCCTATTGTAGCCCCATTTGGGTTGTACCTAAGAAATTGGATGCTTCCGGAATTAAGAAATATCGCATTGTAATAGACTATAGAAAGTTAAATGAAATCACCGTATATGACAGATACCATATACCAAACATGGACGAGATATTGGGCAAGTTGGGTAAATGTAATTATTTCACGACAATAGACCTTGCCAAAGGCTTTCACCAAATAGAGATGGACAAAGAGTCGATACCCAAGACTGCTTTTAATTTATCAGTTCTGTTTAGACCCTTTACCCAAAGGGTAAAGGGTATATTAAGTTTGTGCAAATGTATGTAACAGGCAGAAGGAGGCGTGGCAGACCCCACAAAGTATTTATATTCTTGATCAGCATGACGAGCTGAGTCGATATAGCCATGTCCGTCTGTCCGTCTGTCCGTCCGTCCGTCCGTCCGTCCGGATGAACACACGGATCTCAGCAACTGTAAGAGCTAGAGGAACCGTATTACCAGTGTAGATTATCCTAATACTGAGTCAATTAGAGTTTATTTTTTAAGTCGGCGCCACGCCCACCGCCCCCGCAATTTGTATTTGAATTTTTGCACTGCACAATTTTCAAGCTAAATTTTTTTTAAAAATACACATGCAATTGGAGCATAGATTTCTACCGATCCTGAAAATTTCATCAAGATTGGTTAATTAAAAAGCGCACAATAAATACCTAAAGTTTACAGGCGCTAAACACAAAAAATCTGTTTATTTGCGCAAACAAACGGTAAATCGCTTGCGTTCGGTGGTTGATTTACTCGGAAGTGTCGCTGCAGCTGCGCTGCCACTACCTTCATATACATATGTATGAATGTGTGCATCCAATATATTTATAGTGTATTAGCAGCCGATTCAAAAAGTTTGGGTTTGTCGAATGGTTACGACGATCGACTTAAAACGCGAAGATCTTGGGTTCCCAGACCGGACTCGGTGTGAATATATATAGTAACATGTCACACCACACCCGTTATTCTGAACATGTCATTCCACACCCTTTATTCTAAGTGTCTCATTCCATTGTACCCGTCATCCCCATTTCATTTTCAAATCAACTTCTTAAAAGAAACACACTATTGGCCACCAGTAGAATTAATAAACTCTAAAAGAAACGAACACTACTGGTCAACAAAAAATCATTAAACGCTAACCAAACCAAACATCAGAATATGACTAATCGCCATCAGCGGCCACCAAAAAACTAATAAACCCTAGCATAAGCAAACGCTAACGTAAACATAAACACCCGCGGAAAACCAATTAACTCTAGCGTAAGCAATTGTCGCGCAAGACGCCAATATATGATGACATAAACATTTTCCGCTTAAGCGATCAGCTCAGATGCGAGCTTTCATGCAAGATCGCAGAACAACGGTTAGTTAGTCCTAAGGCAACCGACAATTGTGTCAGACGTGAAAAATAATGAATAAAACACAAAGCTTAAAAGTTTAACCCAACATCAACGTTTTTATTTTTTCTCGTCGCCCCGGCTCAACACATATTAATGGCGCAGTCGGTAGGATCGGTTTAAAATAATTGACTATTTCGGGAAAAGAATTCGCTTCTCGGGTGATCTGATCATACTTTCTGATCAACAAGTGTAATTGTTCACAAGATCAGACTTAAAAGATTTCGATTCAAGTTTAAAACCGATCCGCAAAAGAACCCGTGTCAATTTATAATTCGAAAACAACAATTTTTGAATTTGTGACAAACAATAAAGTGTCAATTTATAATTCAAGAACAAACATTTTTTTTTTTCAATTTGTGACAAACAATAAAACTCTAAAAAACTTAAACATGGAACCAGTTCAACCAAATAACCCGGCTTCAATGGCCCCATCAAATGCTTTGAATGACCAAAATCTGAACCAATTATTGCAACAAATACGTAATGTTCCAGAGTTTTATGGGGAGTCAATTACCTTGGCCCCATTTGTGCGACGAATAGACTATTTGCTCCAGTTATATGGAACAAACAACGAAAGGCAGAAAAACATAATATTCGGAGCGATTGAACTCCAAATATCTGGAGAGGCGCAAAAGCTACTGCAAATGCTTCAACTCAACGACTGGAGGAATCTGAAGCAGGCCCTCATCGCCGAATATAAAACTCAAACACCACTCGAGGAACTTCTCAGGAAACTCTAAAACACCAGCTTCCAGGGAAACTTACGTAAGTTTTGTAGCGACGTGGAAGCAAAGATCCTGGCGATCAGTAATGAATTAGAATTAGAAGGGAATTTTGAAAATTCTAAGTCATATACCACAGTAAAATTTGTAATACAGTGAAAATTACCCGATAGACTTTTTATGACACTTGTACGTCACGATATTTCGACAATCCAAAAGTTAAAACAGGTAGCACAAGCAGAAGGCTACTATGAAGAATCGGATAAAATTGATTATAATAAAAATGGGAAATTCAGAAATAAAAATCATAACAATAATAACATTAATTATTCTCACAACACATATCCCCAATATATTAACCAATACATTCCCAATCACCCACCACAAAATAATTTCGCAAATAATAACCAACAGCACTCAAACAGGCAGTCCAACAAAAATACCGCCTTCGACCAAAATAGGGGATTAGCCCAAGAATTTCAACAGAATTTGATGCAAGGCCAGAGAAATAACCCATTTAACTATAACCAAAATAATAGCGGTCAGGGTAGCTTTATACCAAACCAACCTTATAAACGCTCGCGAAACAGCGACACGCAGAGAATGCAAGTCGACGAAAATTATCAGAGCAATTCCGAACAGAATAGCAATGAACAAATGAAATACGAAGTACAGATGCCCCCAGGTGAACAAGAATACAGCGACTCACAGCAGTCTCGAAATGACGAAGTATACAACGAAAATTTTCTAATAGGAGCCCCGGGACCAACCAGTACATAGAAATAGTATTCAATAACCAACGCTACAGATGTCTCATCGACACTGGTCCATCGATAAACATAATGAAGGCCAACTTCTTTAATGCCCCAACTTTTACAAAACCTATTTCCATTAGAACAATGAAGGGGATTACAACGCTGAATGACTACGTATCAATCGCAGCAAATAAACTTTTCGCCTCACTATGACATGCTATTGGGCAGAAAATTATTACAAGCAAACAATTCGATCGTTGACTACTCTCATGGTACAACAGTGATTAGTGAGCATACATTTCGCCATAGAGAACTTATTTGGGATCCAAATGCAGAAAAAATATTTGAGGTGCGCTTGCAACCAATTGATTACACAGAGGAAGTAAATTATGCTGTAAACAACGAAATAGAGGTAGGGAGTACCGACTTGATCACCTAAATAATGATAACATTTTAAATTATTAAAATTGTTAAAAGATTTCGGTGACATACAACATCGGGAAAGTGACAATTTGACATTCACGAGTGTTGTGAAACATGAAATTAATACAACACATAAAAATCCAGTTTATAAAAAACCATATGGTTACCCATTCGTTTTCGAACAAGAAGTCGAACAACAAATCAAAGAAATTCTAGATCAGGGCATCATTCGGCATAGCCAATCACCTTATTGCAGTCCATTGCGGATCGTACCAAAAAAATTAGATGCCTCAGGAGAAGAAAAATTTAGAATTGTGGTTGATTACAGAGGATTAAATGACATAACAATAAATGATAAATTTCCCATCCCTAATATGGATGAAATACTCGGCAAACTTGGACGTTGCCAATACTTCACAACAATTGAAGCACATGAATCATGTGCTTAAAGATCTAATTAACAAACATTGCCTAGTGTATCTCGATGACATAATTGTGTTTTCTGCGTCGCTTGACGAACATTTAAATTCATTAAGAAAGGTTTTTGAAAGACTTAGACAAGCAAATCTTAAATTACAATTGAACAAATGCGAATTCGTGAAAAGAGACGCAGTTTTTCTTGGTCATAAAATTGGACCAGACGGCATCAAACCAAATCCAGATAAAGTCAGGGCTATAGTTAAATTTCCAATCCCAAAAACACAAAAAGTAATAAAATCATTTCTCGGTCTTTGCGGCTACTATTGAAAATGTATACCACAACATAGCTAACATAGCAAAGCCTATGACAATATGTTTGAAAAAAGGCTCCAAAGTAACAATCTCAGATGAAAATTATATCAAAGCATTCAATAAATTAAAACAATTAATTACCAGTGACCCCATACTGATTTGTCCAGATTTTAATAAAAAATTTCAATTAACCACAGACGCTAGTAATGTAGCGTTGGGAGCTGTACTCTCGCAAGATAATAAGCTCGTTAGTTATATTAGTCGCACACTAAATGAACACGAAGAAAATTATAGCACGATCGAAAAAGAACTATTGGCCATAGTATGGGCAACGAAAACACTAAGACCTTATTTATACGGACGAAAATTTGAAATATTAAGTGACCACAAACCGCTGGTTTGGCTAAGTAATATTAAAGAACCAAATATGAAACTGCAAAGGTGGAAAATAAAATTATCTGAATACGATTTCAATATAAAATATCTGCAGGGTAAACTGAACCATGTAGCGGATGTTCTATCTAGGGTTAGAATCGACGAGAACTATTGCGATGACAATACACAAGCTACAGCACACAGCGCCGTAGAAGATAATGAAAATTTAATACCCTTCACAGAAAGACCATTAAATTATTTTAAAAGACAAGTAGAATTGATCAGATGCAAAACAGAAAGTGTAGAAACTATACCATATTTTAATAAGGTGAGCATCGATATCAGATATTCAATCTTAAACTCCGAAAAAGCTAAACAAATATTGATGAACCATTTTTGTACCAAAACAAGCGCAGTGTACATTGAACAGGATTCAGACTTTGAAATAATACAACAAGCATATAAGGGGAAATTGTAAACCCTAAAACAACACAAATAATAAAAACAAATATTAAATTACAAGATGTCCGAAGCTACGCGGAATTTAAGGAAATAATTGTTAGCAATCATAAGAAACTTCTACACATAGGTATAGAGAAAACGGTTAGACTCTTCAAAGAAACCTATTATTACCCAGATTTTCAAAATTTGATTCAAAATATAACTAACGAATGCGAAGTTTGCAACCGCGCGAAGATCGAACATAGAGACACGTTGCTCAATTTAAAGATCACACCGGAATCAGAAAATTGCAGAGAGACATATGTAGTTGACATTTATACTATACAAAAACAGAGCTATTTAACTTGGATTGACTTGTATTCCAAATTCGGAAATATTATTGAGTTGAACGGCAAGAATTGGGGATAGAAGTAAAGAGAGAACTCATTCGAATATTTAACAACATGGGAAAGCCTATCACCTTAAAAATAGACAGAGATAGTGCCTTTATGAGCTTGGCTCTCAAAGATTGGCTAGACAAAGAAAATGTAAAAATAGAAATTACAACAAGCAAAAATGGCGTAGCAGATGTAGAACGATTTCATAAAACTATAAACGAACAAGAAAGGAAGGCTAGCTTCGGTACCCGAAGCTTAGAATACCCTTGCAGACCAGTTGCCTTTAAACTGTTCCATCGATTGTATGGCAGCTATAGGATATAGTGATCCGATCTTTGGTTTTTAAATTTCTTAAAAGGCTTTAATGTCTATGAAAACTGTTTTTCTCAAGAATGAATTAATTGTCTTGAAAAACACCAGAGTTATGCTCAATGACCCATTTTCTCCTATCGTTCCTATGGCAGCTATAGGATATAGTGGTCCGATTTTTATGAAACTTTCAGGATATGTCAAAATAGTCATTAATAAGAGTTTCCTAAGAAATAAAAAAAATATCTTTAAAAATGGCGAGTTTATGGCACTTTTTCCCAATCGTTCCTATGGCAGCTATGTGATGTAGTGTTCCGATTCCGGCCGTTCCGACTTATATACTACCTGCAACAGATTGAAGGGTTGGTGCAAAGTTTCAGCCCGATAGCTTTTAAACTGAGAGACTAGTTTACATAGCAACCGACAGACGGACAGACAGACGGACAGACGGACAGACAGACGGACATGGCTAGATCGACTCGGCTGGTGATGCTGATCAAGAATATATATACTTTATAGGGTCGGAAATGTCTCCTTCACTGCGTTGCAAACTTCTGGTCAAAATTATAATACCCTCTGCAAGGGTATAAAAAATTCGAATAATAAATACAGACGATGACGAGGAAAATCGACTTACGAAAAAAATTGACATAATCTTGTACACTTATAATCACAAAATAAAACATAATTCGACTGGTAGAACCCCAGCTGATATTTTCATTTATGCAGGCACCCCTGACTATAATAATCAAAATATAAAAGAAAACATAATTGAGAATCTTAACAAAAAACGACACGAATTCGAAATAAATACTAGATTCAGAAAAGCCCCCATAATTCACGGCAAATTAGACAACCATTATAAGCCTACTGGGAAAATAGAACAACTCAATGAAGACCATTTTGAAGAAACTAACAGAGGTCGTAAAATCACACACCACAAAAAAAAAATAATTTTCAAAAACAAAAGAAA
The DNA here is from genome assembly GCA_021224005.1 of Drosophila setifemur. Classification (NCBI taxonomy): domain Eukaryota; kingdom Metazoa; phylum Arthropoda; class Insecta; order Diptera; family Drosophilidae; genus Drosophila; species Drosophila setifemur. The sequence goes on from JAJJHY010010805.1 coordinate 281,400, forward strand.
ATAAATAAAAGCAAATATTTGCAGGAGGATCAAAGTTCAATTTAGGCTCCCTAACCCTCGCTTTTCTGGCACTGATGACATCAGCGCTATTGCCGGGATGTTGCAACCAATTTATAGACATTAATCCTATTAAATCCAATAACGGATATTTACTGTTCAAAACAGGTACAATAACTATAACAGATAATTATGAATATCACTGTCTTACTATAAACCTAACTAAAACAGAAGACACATTTAACAAACTAACAACCCAAGCGAAGAATTTTAACGAAATAATACAAATCAAATATTTAACTGAAAAAATGCAAAGAGAAATTAATGGTATTAGAACAGCCAGAAGGGACAAAAGAGGATTGATAAATTTTGTAGGAACAATATACAAATATTTGTTTGGAACATTAGACAATAATGATAGGGAAGAATTCGAAGAGAAAATTAATTCAATAGCTCATCAAAACAGTGTTCAAATAAATGAACTTAATCACGTCATTGAAACGGTGAACCACGGTATTGAGATGATTAATAGATAACAAGTAAATACAGAAAAATCCAAATTACTGGAATTGCTCGTATTTAATTTAGAGCATTTTACAGAATACATTGAAGACATAGAGATGGGTATGCAGATGTCTAGACTGGGAATTTTTAACCCAAACCTTTTAAAACACGATTATCTTTTAAATGTCAACGCAGAAAAAATTCTCGGCATAAAGAGTTCAACTTGGCTTAGATCAGACACAAATGAAATATTAATAATTTCTCACAGTCCAAAAGAATTGATAAAAGCACCCGTGTTTGAAATTTTACCATATCCAGACGACAGTAGAAATATTTTGCAAGATAAAACTCAGTATAAATATTATCTACACAATAACAGTCTATATAACAAAGACACCAACAAAATAATCACTAATCAATGCTTATCAGGCATTATAAAACAAACTAATACATGCTGCAGATATGCAAAGATACACTTAACTACCCAAATTGAACATTGAACCAAACATAATAAAAACCTGGAATTTGGCCAAAACTATTTTAAACCAAAATTGCATGAAAAACGAAATAATAATTGAAGGAAATAATTTAATAAAAATCCACAATTGCTCAGTAATATTGAACGAAATATCTGTAACGAACACAAATTCAGATTATACACAATGCATATATGTAAGAAATAATGTTACCAAATTGGAACCACTATCTTATATTCAAACTAAAGAAATAATTTTTGAACACTACAAAGAAAATAAATCGAACAAAATTATTGTAATCACAACACTTACATTGTTAATCTTAAGCATAATAATATTGTTAATCTACATGTTTAAGAAAACACCCCGTCTTCAATATATTTATACTGTATTAGCTGGTGGTTCAAAAAGTTTGGTTTTGTCGAATGGTTACGACGTTCGACTTAAAACGCGAAGATCTTGGGTTCGAATCCGGACCGGACTCGGTGTGAATATATATATATATAGTAACATGTCACACCACACCCGTTATTCTGAACATGTCATTCCATTCCCTTTATTCTAAGTGACTCTTTCCATTGTACCCGTCATCCCCATTTCATTTTTCAAATCAACTTCTTATCAGCTCAGATGCGAGCTTTCATTCAAGATCGCAGAACAACGGTTAGTCCTAAGTCCTAAGGCAACCGACAATTGTGTCAGACGTGAAAAATAATGAATAAAACACAAAGCTTAAAAGTTTAACCCAACATCAACGTTTTTTTTTATTTTTTCTCGTCGCCGAGGCTCAAAACATGTTAATATATATATCGTTTATGTATATACAAGGTGCGTTCCAAAGTAAACAGGACTTTTTGAATCTAGCGTCAACTGGTGCGTTAGAATCTGCTATCCTTTATCGACGACTTCCAGTAAAAATTTCATGACATTTCATCTATTGGAAGTGAGGTAATTGCGTTTTAAGTGTCAGTATGTTTTTGTCATCGGTGCGAAAATAAGCTTCGAACAAAGAGCCAACATTAAATTTTGTTTTAAAATTGGTAAAACTTTTACCGAAACATTTCAATTGATGAAACAAGTTTATGGCGATGGTTGCCTATCCCGTAGCACAGTGCACGAGTGGTTTCAACGTTTTCAAAGTGGTCGTGAGGACATAAATGACGATGAACATGTGGGCCAACCAACATCCGTGATCACCGAAAATTCCATCGAAACTGTGCGTGAATTCATAAAAAATCAGCCGAAATCATCATTGAAATTCATGGAAATAGAATTGAACATCTCCAAAACATCGATTTATCGCATTTTGACCGAACATTTGGGCTTACAAAAGGTGTGTGCACGGTTTGTTTGGAAGTTGGCGTTTCTTCCACGATCTCATCGATCGACGCTTGTGACCGACTATTTGACCAAAAATCACATTTTAACCATCAACCACTCCCACTATGGCACCGTGCGACTTCTACCTTTTCGGAAAAATGCATTTGCCGATGAAAGACAAGCGTTATGCAGACGTCGAGGCCATTCAAAAGGCTTGCACCGGCATACTGGCGGCCATACCGGGCAACGAGCTAAAACACTCGTTCGACATGATTTTGGACCGTGCAAAAAGCTGTATTAAAGCAGAAGGAGACTATTTTGAATAAAATAAATTGATTTTGCCGAAAAAACTATCTGTTCTGATATCGGACTTGTTCCTAAACTGATCTACTAAAATGGAAGCTCAACAACAATATCAACCAGCTCCAGTAGCAAATCAAACCACTACCGACTATAAAAGTCAACGTGCTAATAAAGGACCAAAACGAGGATCGATGTCGCATACGAAGAATAGCCAAGGACGTATGGAGGCACACCGCCAGATGATGGGACAAAAGACTGCTGAACAATATTACAACAAGATAAAAGAAGACTTATGCGCAGGAACGACACCAGAGGAAATTGAATCCCGGCTAAAGGAAATCTGTCTTTTTGTTAAAAGTCCTGTTTACTTTGAAACGCACCTTGCATAAAATTCTCATGTTGCATATACTCCTCCGAAATGGCTCGACCGATTTTCGTGAAATTTTGTGTACATTCCGATAGGCCTGAGAATCGGACAACATATATTTATTTTGTATCCCCCTAAATATTAAGGGTGGTATTTGATATCCCGCCCTGGTGAAGAAATAATGATCTTTAGTTCATCAGTGGCACCTACCAACATCTACAATATCCACTAATTTTTTGGAAGGGACAAGACGGATATTAACGAGATCCCGTAACCGGTAATTCATTCATTAAAGAATACATCTTCAATTAATTTGAGTAGATACTATTACAGGAGCCGAAACAAATAAGAACGCAAGCTCGAAGGATTTTTATTCGTATTGTTTGATGATTAGACGCGGCCGGAACATCATTTTACGATTTTCGTGAGCTTTTGTCAACAATTTATGGTCGAAAAGTGTGTATAATAGTAAGTAAACGACCACGATACTTGGGATATAATCAAAGAAAAAAAATATATAAATAGTAAGTACTCAAATTTGGAGGGCAGTTTCAGGGCCCACGGCTCTTTAAAATAAAAAAAAATAATAAGAAAACCAATTATCTCTGCTAGATCCAATGCAATTTCGAATTTCACGAGTTTTCAAATACGGAGGGCAGTTTCAGGGCCCAAAGCTCTTTAAAATCAAAGCTCATAGAATAAAAATAAAATAAATAAATAAGCAGAAACCAGATGTGGTCGTGGCGCCGAGCGCCCAGCAACTGAAATATCTCCGCCGATGCTTCGGCTTTTATAACCATTCCATTCAGGGTTTGGCCTACTAAGTTCTCTCAAATGCCAAACAAATCAATTTCAGTATTTTACATTTCACTCACGGTCACACTGTTAGCAACACTTTGGTACCATTACGGGGAGTCCCCCGTTTTCATTCGATGGATATCAGATTGCCAATGTTTTACTTTTACAAAAAATACCTTAATGCTCTATTGAGATTCCAATGTTCCCAGTTTGTATATATGTGATTACATTTGTTGGTTCGAAGTTCAAACAACTGCTGCACAGATATCATTTACTTATTGATTTTGGGGAAATAACTTTTTCCGCTTATATCCCGTCGGTATATGGTCACACCACCTGTTGCTAGTCGCCACCGAAGACCGTTTTGTATTTTCGTTAAGTCGCTAAACGGCCACACTGGTTTCAAAATAAAACAGATCAAGAACCAGGATGTTGCGGGCATTGATTATATTGTTGCTGCTGCTGCTTGTCTTCATTGGATACTTCCTGTGGAAGCCCACCGCCGGTGGCACTAACCCGGACGTCCTGCCGGTGGTGCTCTGGCACGGAATGGGCGACACCTGCTGCCTGCCCTTCAGCCTGGGAGCGATCATGAAGCTAATTGTGGCTCAGACGAACGGCGCCTATGTGCGATCGCTGGAAATTGGCGGCAACATGATCATGGACTGGGAGAGCGGCTTCTTCGTCCACCCGAACGAGCAGGTGGACTACGTGTGCAAGCAGCTGCTGCAGGACGAGAGGCTGGCCAAGGGGTACAACGCCATCGGCTTCTCGCAGGGCGGCCAGTTCCTGCGCGCCGTTGCCCAGCGGTGTCCCCAGCCGGCGATGCGCACCCTCATCTCGCTGGGTGGCCAGCATCAGGGCGTCTTCGGGCTGCCCATGTGCCCGACCATATCGCAGGAGTCCTGCGAGTACGTCACCCGACTCCTGACCACGGCGGCCTACCGGACGTGAGTGTGAATCGCATTCGGAAAGGCTTCAACGACTCTCCTTTGTGCTAGACTTCATCTAAATTTTGCGAAAGATACTGAATAATAACTCCATGATTATATATCTCTTCCGATCTTTAAGGCGATATTGAAGAAATAGTTCATATTTTATAAGCAATTTAATTTTGTCCAGTACTTAGGCTCAGAGAAGGTACTTTTCCATTTTAAATATTTTATATTTGTTGTTCTTCGAAGCGATTTCAAACTAACTTATTACTTTTGTTATTTTTGGGGAAAATATTTATAATATTAACTTTATAAAATTTGTATCTTCAAATAGTTTTCGTATTGCTATATTTCTCCATTCTGAATTTCAGAAATCGTTGTTTCCAATCAATTTTTAGGAACCAGCGTACCAGGATAGGTTTTATAGATCCAATTTGCTTGTTTTGTATGCTATCTCTCTCTAAATCGAGTCTGTTCGCTCTTTCTAATCGTTTCAGGTCCGTGCAAGAGGAATTAGTGCAGGCCACCTACTGGCACGATCCGCTGATGGAGAATAAATACCGCTTGGGCAGCACTTTTCTGGCGGAGATCAACAACGAGCTTTATTTGAACGTATTCTACAGCGAGAATCTAAACAAACTGAAGAAGTAAGTGAAGTTCACATCTCCCAGATGGCACATATTGCGCATACTAATTTGCGCACAATCATTTTTCCAGATTTGTGATGGTCAAGTTCCTCAATGACACTGTTGTGCAGCCAAAAGAGTCTCAGTGGTTCGAGTTTTATACCACCGGGCAGGACAAGGTTATCCAACCGCTCAACCAGAGTAAAGTCTATGTAAACGTGAGTTGAAATGTATTAGCTATAGCCTGGATACGGTAGTTTATAAATGGTTATCCATTTCGGGGGTTGAGAGAACTGCTCCTTTGGAGAAACTTCTTCATTCTTCTCGATAAAGGGTTGTTAATTTGAGAATAATTACAGAATTCAATAGGAACAAAAAGATCATTTAATTACGTTTAATTCAGTTCCAATATTTGCACTTGACATCTATTTTTACTTTAAATATTTAATATACTCGTACAAATTCCCTTATATTTTCTTTGATTTTCGAAAAGAAAAACCTTTTTCGACTTTCTTTCACATTTCATTTGCATTTGCTTTGTTATTGCTGTGCTGCACCCTTGCAGATGTAAAGGAGACATCTCCGACCCTATACATCCTATCAAGAATATATGTATATGCTATTCTTGATCACCATCACCAAGCGGATAGATCTACCCACGTCTGCTTCTGTTGCAGCTAGCATATACCTGGGTCCTACTATATTATATGTGATAACACGCCGGCCAAAGGAACAGATGGGGCAATATAGCCGCAGTATTTTATGATAATTAATTACTTCCAAAGAGATGTCCGTCTATTGATTACTTTGACCGAAATTCACATTCAAATCAGACTACTATATTCTCCAGCTGCCATCGGAAGGATGCGAAAATGTTAGACAATGGGCATACCTCAAATCGGTCCACCTTATCCTGTAGCTACCATTCAAACGATCTGCGAGCCATTGGTCTGCAAGGGTATTTCAAGCTTGGGGCACCGTACTATATACGAGTATAGATTTGCTTTCTTTTCTTTTTTTTCAAAGAACTCGAATTATTTTAGCTTTGTTGTCTTTAGTGCTGTTTTACGATGCACAAAAACAGCTCTTTGTTATCCAAACATTTTGTTGCTTAATTCACGAATCAAGACCTGCAATGAAGTAACTTTCCTAAACCAACCTAAGCAACTATTTTCTGCTTCATTCCGCACAGCTGGGCCTGGACAAAATGCATAAGGACGGCAAACTAATATTTCTCGGCGTGGAAGGCGACCACCTGGCCATATCGCAGGCCTGGTTTATCAAGAACATAGTGCCGCTACTGCTCGAAAAGTAAGACTGGATATCGATTATAATTCGCTAATAATTGTAAAGAATGTGACAAAGAGGGATATTACCTGTGATGGCCTCGAACGCCTTCGCAAAAAAAGAGAGCTTTTATATATGTATATTTTACACATTGATATAAATTCAATTAGATATTTAATAAATTCAGTTGGGACATACAAATGTGTGTGTGGTTTGCTTTTTCGTTTTAATTCATTCTTGCTTTCACTGTTTCCCTAATTAACTTAAACGTTAGGATTACGTCTCTTGTAGATTTCTTAAGTAGTTGTGCCCGATATTTCTCTGAAATATACAATGCAAGGCAACCGCGTGTTCCGACTAAAATCATTCCATACACGTAAACGTATCGTAATTACTCCGATTAAATGTATGTATATATATATATATGTTATATAACGCTATGTACATGAGGCAAATAACAAAAGCAGCTTACGGACAACCATAGACAGATATAGGTATACATAAAGTTAGAGTTTAGATAGTAGGATTCACATTTCACAGGCGCTTTGGGCGGAGAAAACTACGTGGAAGGGATGGGGAAAGGTGCCCGTGCACGAAGGGAAAAAGGAAAAGGAGGCGAAGTGGAGAGGATAGAGGGATGCCAAGCCACTTGGCAAGCACATCATAACTTGGACTTTGGATTGGTGTTGCGGGCGAAGAAGATCTCCGGATCCTTGTGCGGTCGCTGGATCTCGCGATAATTGTTGACTATCTTTTTGGACTCATCTTTGGGACACGATTGCAAATTGCGAAACACGCTGACCTGGAAAGTAAACAAAGTATATATTATCAAAGAAATATTAAGCTATTTAGGGAGTGTTAGTTATTGAAAACTCGCTGATTAGCGATTTAGTGGTGGAACCATGTTGGTGCTTTGTGCACAATCTCGGGAGTCTCACCTGGCCACGCGACACGTAAATAGGAGTGCGGTATATGATCCAGGTAACGCTTTCGAAGTACGGCGCCGTCGTCAGCGAGCCCTTGTAGGTGTAGTAGTGTTTGCTTAGCTCCTGCAATCCAATCCACGACAGGCAATCTACAAAAATATTCGAAATTAGTCCTTTTTTCTGGCAATTCAGAACTTTTTACAAAAACGAGTGAACCAACTTGGATAAAAGACGAAATTAGGCAACTGATGGGGGTAAACTGAATGTTTCTTTTCAAATTACTTGTTTCTCCTCTTTTGACTTTATAAAAACAATGCATAATGAAGTAAAATTTGAGTAAATTGAAATTTAAATCACTACATTGTCACAAAATTGTTAAAATTGTTTTTTTTTTTAATTAAACAAATAAAATTATTTTGAATAGGTATACAAATTCTTCGATTTAGATCGCCTCATTGTTTTCCCTGTACTAATTACTGACTACGCTGAATAAAAATGCACAGCTGCATGTGATCCCATGTGTAAACCAAACCCTGACCCACCGGAATCCAGCGATGCACTCGTGTGAATCTTCTGCACGATGCGAATGCCCTCGGTGATCTTCTTGAACTCGGGGCAATCCTTCTCGCCGCAGGCTTGAATGAAGAACGCAACAACGGCCAGGCCGTCCGGCTTGTTCTTGGCCTCGGCAAAGTCCTTGTACTTGGCATTGTAGTGGACCGCATGGGCCTCCATCGAGTACGTCATGCCCTCCAGTGTGTGCTCGCAGCCGGACTCATCCGAGTCCGACCAGTGGAAGTGCAGCTGCTCGAACACGTACTTGTTGGTGTCCAAAGCGCCGCCGATGATGTAGGGCTGCTGCTTTCGCTTGCTGAAGGTGACCATTGCGGAGGTGCCGGTGTTCTGGACACGGGCCACACCCACCGGCTCCCAGTGACCGTGGTACTCCAGCGGGTCCACATCGTCGATGTGCTCGATGGCACGGTTGCTGATCTCGATGGGTGACTGCACGGGCATCGCTCTATCGCTGATTCCTCCTTGGAGTTTCCGGATCTCCTGCGGGAAAGCACAAAATATAATAAATGTGGATAATTAAATTTGTATATTTAGGAAACTATATAATTAACTTTTCTGTATCCTAACGATAATTTCAATATTAAACATAATACTTAAAATTATTAATGTTTTGTAAAACTAAAGTTGTTATTGTTTTGTCTTGTAAGTCCATAATAAACATAAAAACTTAATTTTGAGGTGTACATTTCATAGTATTTGCAGAATTGCGACACCTTATAATTGAAAAGTCATAAAAGATGATATTTTATTTTGGTCATAATAATGTAATGTAGTGCATTAAGTATTGATAATAGTATTGGTATACCAACTTCGAATTTGTACAGGATATTGAATATCCCAATTATACATAAATTGAACCTCGGTAAAGCAATCACATTGATTGTTATTCAATTTGAAAATTGAAAGGCATTCGTGTTTACAAATAAATAATTGTATAAACTTAATGCAATTTAAATAACAAATAAACAAAAAAACATTTCACAATAATAAATAATGGGCATTCTTCATATCATTTCACATATCATTCGAAAACCCCATTTCGGAAAATAAAAAACCCTGATAAATAACAAAAAAAAAAGTACTCAATCAGAAATGTGTAAGTCACAAACAAAAAAAAAAAAAACAAACACGAAAAGATCTGGTTGCATCTTTTCATCATTCATCAGTTTTAAATGATGAGCGGTTTAATTGTCTACCTGCTTCCAGCCTAATTCTAGCACCGATGATATCTAGCACCGGTTCCGCCTCCTGCTGCTTCCGCCCTCGAACGATCCGATCCACCCGATCCGGTTGCCTTCTACGTGATGTGGGCCGCGTCCAGGTATTTCTTCTTCCTCAGCTTGTAGACACGCCCGCGATCGCCGGCACTGGCGTCCAAGTGCTCGGCTGATGACAGCAGCGCAGCTCGCGGCGGCGGCGGCGAAGTCGACGTCGTGGTGGCGACTGTTCCGCTGGGCGCTCGCGTCTCGGAAAAGTTCTCTGGGCCGGCGCCTCCAACCGGGACCGGGACCGACGACTCCTCAGCAAAGCTCTGCTCTGCTCTGCTCAGCTCAGCTCTGTCTCTCTGCGGATCAGGTCCGATCTGCACCTGCAAAGGGGCAAAGGAAAGAAGATGCGATATTAATCCTGGCAACTATTCCCAGACTAATTGTAATCATTTTCTATCAAACTGCATTCCTGTAAACCATCAAAGCTAGGTTAGCATCGTTAATATTGAGTATATATAGTAGTACTGATTTATTAGGCAATTCACAACCAAATAAGCCAAATATGAATTTTTAAAGGGAAAATGCGATATTCAGACTGATTAATACTGATGATTATTATACCCTTGCAGAGGGTATTATAATTTTGACCAGAAGTTTGTAACGCAGTGAAGGAGACATCTCCGACATCCCCTTTAATGTATATATATTCTGGATCAGCATCGGCCGGAATTGGAACACTACATCACATAGCTGCCATAGGAACGATTTGGGAAAAAGTGCCATAAATTCGCCAATTTTAAATATTTTGTATTTACGAGTATTTCTAGGAAGTATCTATATAATGATATATCCTGAAAGTTTCATCAAAATCGGACCACTGTATTCTACAGCTGACATAGGAACGATGGGAGAAAATGGGTCATTGAGCATAACTCTGGTGTTCATTAAGACAATTAATTCATTCTTGAGAAATACAGTTTTCATAGATATTAAAGGCGTTATAGAAAATTAAAAACCAAAAATCGGAGCACAATATCCTATAGCTACCAGTCAAACGATCTAACAATTTTAAGGCAATTGGTCTGCAAGGGTATTCTAAGCTGTGGGTACCCGAAGCTAGCCTGCCTTTCTTGTTGTTATGTGCATTAAAATAGTTTGATTCGGATTTCATCCAAGTCAATTATCAAAACTCATCCTTATCACCTATTCACGAATACAAAATAAAATAAAAACACAATTGCAAATAGTGCTTTTAATACTTGTTGGCTAAGATCAGAATTACACGGCACTCGAACGAACGGACGGACGGGACGGACACCGAGAAATAACTGACAGTATCGAATCGCCACCGAAGGCGGTCATTTTTGCTGTAATGAGAGGGAAACAGAACGGGAGTTGTCACTCCAGGGCCATCGTGGAAAACTATCAAATGTTTAGCATTTGCCGTAAGGAAAATCCGCCCGCACCACGCCTTCACGCCCTGGAAAATTTATACCATGGCCCCTGTCCCTGTCCCTGTATCTGGATCTGCCTCTGGCTCTGCCACTGCCACTGCCATTTCCCCTTGCCCATGACACCATGACAATGCATTCGTATTTATATTTATCCATTTGTGTAATTAAAGTGCGTCGCTGGCTGTGGCGGAATAGAAAAGGTCTTCATCAAGAGGGGCAGCACCTCCTCTTTGTTTTGTTGCGCCCTCCTTTAAACAAATTTTCCCTGTTGAAATATTCAAAGCAACTGAAATAGTTATCATGTTTGCACAACTTTACACCCATTTCCGTCCGTTCCAAGGCAATTTGCATATATTGATTTTCGTTCGATTTCAATTTTTAACGAGCAACTTGGAATATCCTTTGCAGACAAATCAAGTAGACCGGTGATGGATATATATAAAGGAATAATTTGTTACAAAGATACAAAAAAATTAACATTCTTGTAAATATTTTAATATCCCGTCATAGTGTATAAAAAAGAGAATTTGCATTCAAAATATGAATTCAAAATAATGGATACACAATTTAACAAAGAAGTTAATAATAATTTTCGATAAAAAATATTTAAAAGCAAGTTTTCAACCAAGACTACAGACTTTAATAAGACCTAGAGTTTATACTAAAGTGATTAATGATTTTGTTTAATATATAATACTAGAGTTTAAAACGTGTGCATTTTCAAACCCGATAAAAGTCCACACCAGAAATCAACAGATATATCGTGTGCAAACACAATATACTCGAAAATATAAATTTGGAAAATTTGAAAATGAATTGTCCTTTTGTAACTGTCTTAATATAAGTGAAATTGTATTCGACGTTTTTTACAATTGCACCCAATTGCCTTCTATTTAGTAATCTCAAACATGTTTCATAATCGGAAAAGTGACTCCGGGGCAGGTGACGAAAGCAGTAAAGATAAGAACATGGCAATAATGGCATAATGCAAGGTTACATATTGTTGTTTATTGTCTGCTCAAGTTCCAGGTCACTGCATAAAATGCAATAATGCATGGCACTTAAATACTTCGCTGCACGAAATAAAGTAGTTAAAAACAATTTAAGTTTAAAACTCACTTGCTCACACGATTATCACTTTATAGAATAGTATATAGTATATAGTATTTACAACATTGAAAACCCAGACGGGAGAGGGTCGTAAACTAAATTGTTTTCCTATCGACTTTCGCACCACTTAAATCCAGATTAACGCGACAAAAGTATTGGGAGTATTGGGGAACAGTAAACCCAAATATGATTTTAATTGACGGCTTTATAATCCGCACGTCAGAGATATAGCAACAATCTGAGGTGCACCCACCGGTTTGAAGAAGTCGATCGACAGACGTTTGAGGTGCTTATCACGCGATCCGATAGGTGAGGAACTGGAACTCGAAGCTATATATTTACGACAGCCCTAATGAGTTTATAAAGGCAAGGCGACGTCGATCGAACGAAAGCATTAACTGGAATACGTTAAGGATTCCCGAAACTTTCGATCTCGAGTTAGACGATGACTGGCGATATTTTTATCCAAGGAACTGCCAACTGCCAACTGCCAACTGCTAACTGCTAAATAAAACGTCTTCACTTGGCTAAATTGAAAATTGCACTGGTCATTGGCCTTTTTCGGCACATTCGGCACAAATGTGATATGAGAATTGTTCGTCCGATAGCTTATCACTCCACGCCAAAGCTTTCGTCATAACCAGCGTCATAAATACTTTTAGCTACATTCGACCAGGGATTATTTGTTCCTTTTTTTTTCTCCCACTTGATCTTTGCTTCGTTCAGAAAGCTGTCTGCATTATCTTCCCAAATTGATCATTTAAGGTGACAAACAACTTCCAATTAAAGAATTTACTCTGTTATCTTATCCCTTCCAATTTGAACGCGAATGATTGATGCATTTTTCTCGGCTTAATTCTACAACTAAGAGTTACCTTTACTTGGATTTCAATGAAGTTTTAATTGATTTATAGCTTCTTCTAATTCTCCAATTTTTTATAATAACACAATTTTAATTGGTTGCGTGCCGAGGCCACTTGATAAAATCTTTTTCGACTGATTGAAAGCAACTTCATATTTCCAGCATTTGGCAGGGCACCTGAGGTCTTCGTTCTTATCTTATCGGTAGACATATATATATATGATGTTTTTGTATTTCTCTGACACCCATTTCCATTTATCTTGTATTTATAAGATATATAACAGATAATGCACAGTGGCTGCATCTGCTGGTTGAATAAATTCGAATGGCTCTTAATACCCTTGTTGAGGGTATTATTATTTTTCACCAGAAGTTTGTAACGCAGTGAAGGAGAGCAGTACATATAAAGATGTACAAATACATATACACTACATAACATAGCTGCCATATGAACGATTAGGAAAAATTACCATATATTCGCCATTTTGTAAGATAGTTCGCCGTTAGAAAGCATTATTTATTGACTATTTTAACCTATCCGATAGCTGCCAAATGGGTCGGTCATTGAGCATAACTCTGCTAATTTTCATGACAACTAATCCATTCTTGGAAAATATCATTTTCATAGACATTAAAGCCGGTTAAAAAAATGTAAAATCCAAAACCGGATATCTATATCCTATAGCTGCCATGCAAACGATCGAACGCTTTGAAGGCAACTTGGTCTGCAAGGGTATTCTACTCTAAGCATCGGGTTCCGAAGCTAACCTTCTTTTATTTTCTTCTTATTTATGCATTTTGAAATGGACACTTTTGTTTATTCCAAGTTTCAACTTCTATAATCGTGTTCCGATTACAAATGTAAACAGATTGATCAACCGTAAACTCTCTTTCCTCTTGCAATAAATCTTGAAACATATGTTTAAATCTTGGTCAGACATGAATATTATTCGTTATCCGGCAGCAGTTCTTAAAGACCTACAAAATCGTACAAAGATTAAAAATGGTTTATAGTTCGAGATATCTGAATTTTCTTACCATTTTTTTTTTTTTTTTTTTGGAGGGGATAACAGGTCCCAAAGTTAAATACATTTCCCCTATCGCACTTAACGCTTTTACTATCTGCCCAAAATTACACAACTAATGGTAGGTAAACACACACAACGATTCGAAATTCATATTCATATTTATTTATAGCCGCCGGTGCTTGTTATCACATCCATAGAAATTTGCATAAAGTGGAGAGGACTTTGGTTTGGATTTGCTGGTTGCGTTTTTGTTGCTTTGATAAGAAGGCGAAGAGGCGAACAGGCGAACGCATTGAATCGATGACATCCGATGTGTGGAAAATTAACGGAGCCGCACTCAAGTGCCGCGCTCGATTCGGTTCAAGTGGAACACGTCAGTGTTGGCCTTCGAGGGGCCGAGATCTGGGCGCGGGATAATGGGCGTGGCTGTCTGAGGGCCATTTATGTATGCGGTGTTCTACATACGCAGATAAAAACATAAACATGACAATCAGGCATGTTCGCTATTATCGTTAACTTTCATTTTTCGATTGAAAGTAATTTAGGTGGGGTACCTCCAGGACTTAAACGCAATCATATTGAGCACACATTTAGTTTTTAGTTATAGACAAATTAAATGAATTCTTAAATAATAAATCCAAAAGATTCTAGATTAATATTTACGATCACAAAATGGATGTTGAATGTATAATATTGATCTAAATAATTTAAGAATCTATTTAATTTGTCGGGTCGCATGTATTTATTTATTAGGGTATTAGGTACTGGAGTAATGATTGCGGAAATTGTATTTACAATTCCCAAATTGAGCCACTTAGTTGTGGAAAATACGAGAAAAAAGAGAAATGAACGAGTTCCAGTTTGGACATTCCTAAAACATGGTTCTCTTCAATTGCTCTCATTGAGATCGTGTGCCAACGAGACGTCAGCAATTCCATTTATTTGATATCGGATCCGGAGCTTATCGCCTCATCGCGACAACATATGTACTATATGCATGTATGTACGTCCGTCCGTCGGACTGTCCGGGTGGGCGTGTGCGGAAAGTTGAAATTTGGCGGAATCCGCGTATTTAATGTAGTCGGGCACAAATGGCCGTGAAATGTGAAATGTAAGGTCATGTTCATGTGTAGTAAGTTCGAGCAGCAGACCAAAATACTTCGCAATAAATAAATGTGATTAAGTAATTGCATTAACCGAGTGACACGAGTGGGTAAACACTCCGAACTACACCCAGAACAACATATCTAGCATTTCGCATTGAAGAAAGTGTAATTATAAAAGAGTAATTTCATTTAAACTATTGTAAAAAGCTGATTATAAATAATAATATGTAATGAGTATAGTGCATACTGCTATTGTAATATATCATAAGATCATAAATTATATAAAATTTATCTCTTTCAATAGTACATTTTACCAACTAAAAAAAAATGCAGAAATTTTAAGAACAAATTTTAGTGTTTTGAAAATACATCAGAATATTAAGAATTAATGTAATTGTAGAGTATTTCCATTAATTTCGAGAACGTTCTTTTAATTAATAAAGTTCTTAACAATATTCCGCGTTTCATATCGCACAAGAATTTATCTTGAATTGTGGCAAAGCGGAACAGGAGTTGCAGGAGCTAGGATCTCCCGATAGGCAACTACAGACAGTTGTCCGCCACCACCTATGACCTCACCCATCCATCAAAAACCGTCCAACTGGCATTATATATGGGCAAGTCAACGTTGACGAGGAGGCCAAAAGGAGCAAATGAAACGCAAGGAGCAACAGGATCCAGCTATCGACCAAATAACAAATAACTTAACGACCCCAAGTTGGGTTCTCTTTTTTTTTTTGAGAATATGTGTTGAGCAGGGCAAGTGCGAAGTGATGAAGTAGCTTGTACGAAGTCTGGGGAATACACGCGTGTGTATGCACACACATATGTAACTCATAGCTCGTAATGAAGAAATTGTGCCAGTTAGGGCCTTACAAAATGGATACCAATTGATAATGGATGTAGGGATACAATTTCAATGTTCTGTGTTTGCAAGCTGATAACCAAACGGTTCCGACTGCTTCGGTTAAGTTTAATCGCAAATAAACTCTTTACTATCCTAGCTCAAACATTTTCAAATGCTACAACCAAAACTTTAAAAACGGCTTCTTAAATGCACTCTAATAAATACTTTCAAGGGGTAATCTAACTTTTAATTAGGTATTCTTTTTGTCAGAACAGTTCTGGGTGCAAAATAGTCAAATGGATATGATTTTTAACGCTAGTGCATGGTAGTCGGAAAACAAGTTGAAGGAAACAGTTCTTATACTAAAGGTTAACGTTCGTTATGTTAATAAACTTGCATTTTTTTAATTCAGTTTTATTTAATCGTTTAAGATTAATTATTGACCATCCTAATGATACTTAAACATCATTGAGGAACCTATTACGATAAATTTTAAATGTCATGCTACCATTTGTATGTGCTTTTGGCAACCAACAGATGGCGCTGGGATCGCCGCTTATCTCGGTTATCTATGCTTGCCTCCTTGCTTCCCTTTTGGCGTATTTACTCTTTTATTTCCACTTGTCACGCTAATAATAATTAACGGTCTGATGGACTCTGTGCGTTTGCAGGGTATTGTATTCAGTTACTCACTGCAGCAGCTGTTTGTTGTTGTTTATGCGAAAGCAGGAAAGCAGAAAACCAAAGAGCAATGGAAACCGAAACAGAAACAGAAGCGAAAAAAATGAAGCAAATCAATAAAATATATTTTAGCTCCAAGTGCAGGGTCACCCATACTTAGGTGACCTTCACACACACACACGCACACATTCGGAGAGAGGGGAGAGTAGGAGAGTGGGAGACACGTGAGAGCAATGAAGGTGGTTAGGTTGGGAGGGAGGCTGAAAAATGATGATTACGGGAAGAGCAACAAAGACAGCATGGACAAAATAGACGTACTTTTAATCTCTCTTTTCTCTCTCTCTCTCGCGGCTCTGTGTTTTGTGTTCCTTTTGCGCTCTGTGCTCATTAATTTGCATTTTTTTTGGCAAAGCGGCCGGCATTGTTGTTTTTGTTTATTTGCTTTGCTTTTTTTTCGAGTATGTTTTTTTCCACTTGCGGACAGACATGTTTAATAACTGTGCCCACACACGCGCACACACACACACAAAGAAGTAGGAGCTGGTGATTTTCGGAGTTGTCTCATCTTCTCCAATATTTACCTGTTGATTGGCTTTGTGGATTTTCTCCTTTCCACTGCTGCCGTTGTTGTTTTCACCACGGAATTGTTGCTTTCGCGACCACAACAACAAGTTAGGAAACAATTAGCGGCATTCAATGAAAATTTTTTGTGCACGCGCCTCTCCACTTCTCGCCAATTCGCATCTTTCTAACCCTCCAAAAAGAGCACAAGCACACAGACACACTCGCACAATAAGAAAAAACAAGTACTCGCGACGAACGAAAAATAATAAACACGGGATTTTGTGAAACTTTTTAGCGAGCGACAAGTCGTGAATAGGGATGCACGATATCAATATATCGAACGTCGATGTTTTTCTTTCGATTGTCGATGCATTGTAAAACGTTGATCCATCGCACACATTCGATGTTCGCCAATGCGTCCCTGTATTCATTCGATATATCGGAGTTACAAGGCGCAATTTAATAAACTTCTGCAAATATACCAAGTCAAAAACAAATAATTCGCCATCTGTCCTAAAATATTCGAGATCATTGAACTAATGTCAGGTTGCCTGCTCGCTTTCATAGGATGGTCCATTTTCATTTGTTTACTAAATTGAATGGCTTATTATATATTGTTTTTTTTTTAATTCGAAGCATCGATTTTTCTATTCGATGCTGTGTTCAGAGGCAATATATCGACGAAACATCGATGATTTTTGGAGAATGTGTATCCATAAAATGAAGCCATCACATCAATTTACAAAAGGAACAAACTTTCTGTTGAGAAAGAGTCTTTTACGATGTTATCGGTGTATATCGACTGGTCACTTTGCCTTAAAAAAAATTGACATTTGAGTTTCTTTTTATATATTTCAAAAATCGGCCAAAATAGTAATAACAATTGTCATGAAATTACTTAAGAAGCATAATTTACATAATTTAATTTTGCCAAAATGTTTTATTTTATTGATATTGGCTCTTTTTAATCCTATTATTGTATTACCTTGTATTTTACTTATTTATCGGGTTCCAAAGATTAAATGTTTTCTTTAAGTCGGAGGAGATTTCAGAAATACTGGAGAAGCTAAAGATCTGCTATTATTATTTTTTAAATCTCAAAAAAACATAGTTTTTATTTTGTTGGGGGAACTTAAAGTTTTTTTTGCATATCTGTTGCAGGTAGTATATAAGTCGGAACGGCCGGAATCGGAACACTGCATCACATAGCTGCCATTGGAACGATTGGAAAAAAGTGCCATAAATTCGGCATTTTTAAAGATATTTTATTTTTTTCTTAGGAAATTTAATTTAATGACTATTTTTACCTATCCTAAAAGTTTCATTAAAATCGGATCCATAGCTGCCATAGGAACGATGAGAGAAAATGGGTCATTGAGCATAACTCTGGTGCTTTTCAAGACAATTAATTCATTCTTGAGAAATACAGTTTCCATGGGCATTAGCATACACAAACCCTGAAAATGTTAGTTGATTTTTTCACAACTAAACAAACAAAAAAATATAATGAATTAAGTTATTGTTTTAAATTGAAAACCACACACTATAGCACCTTGGGGAGCGAGTCTTCACTTGAAATGGGATTGGAAAAATAGTCACAAGCCTTCGTAGTCTCTAGGATGCTGATCAAGATCATGTACATATATGTATGTACAACTGTAATTCCTTCCACCTGTTGCAAAAACATACTCTGTAATTAACGGGTAGAAAAGAACTTTAAGCAGAACCTAATTAATTATTAGAAATTGTCATTAAAGCATAGAGTACATTTCAAAATGTTTACTAGCAACGTTAATAAATAAAACGTTAATTGGAAAGTTAATAAAACTACGCAACTGTCTGTTGCTCGACAAATTACTCACCATTGGCGATTACTCAATGTTTTAATGATTCACCTGATTACTCTGATGCAACCACAAAGGCGTCACTTGTGTATGTTAAAAAAATACATTATTTAATAATTGTGGTATACAATAAATATCCGTATATATATATATATAAAATCAACATGGGTTCTCATCTCTTGCTTGAGGTACATGATTTTCTCAACAGTTTTGGTAATCTACAAGCTTGTTATATACAGTGAAAACATAGAAATATTTGTAGTTATTCTGCGGATATATAAATCATTGAGGAGGGGCGGAAAATGAATTTACCAAAAAAAAAAAAAAGCTTTTATAAATATTTTCTCGCAAAGTTATAGAAGTGCAGATGTTGATTTTCGCCAGACTTGTAGAATAAATTACAAGATTATGTTCGGTTAAACAAGATTAAGATTGATTAAACCAAAATTCATATTTGATGCTAAGCCTTTCTGTTATTTTTACCATTTTTTTCTAAACAAAGTAATATTTAATTAGAGATTTCTTTTTAAATCGGATTCGAACAAAAGGAAACATTCTTTGTATTGTAATCTTCGCTGATAATAGATAAATAATATGTGATCTTTGTTGGCAAAAAAGTTTAAATTCTTATTTTCTTTTAAGGAAAGGCATAACTTTCTCTAGCTTCCTAGGAGAGGAAATTGCTTATAGTGTTCAATTAAGAAAAAATTCCTATTCGCCCCTCCGAGCTTTCATCTGTCTTTTAAAGCTCCAGAAATCATCGAAGTATCCAAAAATCATTCCAAATCGATGCTAGCTGGCCCGACTTTGAAGGCGGGCGCACCTGGGACATGGATCGCGGATACTCCGGCTGCGACTCCGGCTTTTCCAGCAGCCGTGGTGAAAACAGGCGCCGCAACGATCGCAGCGCTGGGTCTTCCGCTGCCAGGGATAAATCAGCTCACCGCCCTTGCAGTGCTCACAGACGAAGGCCCGTCCCGTGCAGAGCTGGAAAGGGTGGGGAAACGCATGAGTACTTGCTGGATTCTATACTATACTTTATATCCCCCTGATTCTTTATTCTCCACCAAAACACCACAACTCACCACGCAATTGTGGACGTGCTGTTCGCTAAGGGCGATCAGCTCCTTGATGGAGCGACTCATGCTGCTGTTTTCAACGTCCACGAAATCGCACATCGACCACATGTCCGGATCCTGGGTAATGTGCTCCGGAATGGCATTGAAGAACGCCTGCTCTCTGTGGACGATTCGAAGGGAATTAAATGAGTAAAAATTCATTCAAAATATCTCATTAAGAAACCATATAATTTGCATAGGATCAAGAATATATATACTTTATAGGGTCGGAGATGTCTCCTTCAAGGCGTTGCAAACTTCTGGTCAATATTATAATACCCTCTGCAAGGGTATACAAAATAAGCAGGAAATAGAGCTTACTCACCTTCCGGCGAACCGGCAGTTGGCGATGAATCCCCTAACCGCCTGGAGCTGAAGCCTGCGCCTGCGCACGGTGGCCAGCTCCTTGTGCTTGTACAGCTGCTCGTTCAGGTCGGGGACATGGAATAGCGGGAAGGCGTACATCTGCTCGATGAGCTTGTAGGCGAAGGAGCAGACCGGATAGCAGCGGAAGTCCCAGGAGCGCAGGATGCGGGCAGGAATGGCAGATATCTGGTTGCGGTGGCAGCCGGTGCACAGGTACTTGCCCAGGTAGCTGCAGTACCGCAGATGGTGCTGCAGGTGCTTGGCCACCCGCATGCCACAGCCCGCACAGCGGCTGTTCTGCTTGAGGAGCAGCTCGGAGCGACTGCCAGCGGGATGCTCAGTGAAGATGATCTGCTGGCGCGGGGGCGCCCAGCTGGCGGTACCCCTGGTCAGACTGGCCTCCTGGTCCTCCTTGGGCAGCGGCAGCAGCTTCTGCGGCGCCTCCTGCTCGGACACCAGCCACTTGAGGTGCCCCAGCTTGGGCAGCTGCTGCTCGCTGAAGCGGGAAATCAACTGCAGTCCCACCGCCTCGGCGCTATGGCTCTCCACGCCGCCGCCTCCGGGAATCTGCTCGACATAGGGCATCAGATTTGGCTCCGCCGGACTCGGAACTGTTTGATTCGACCTGGCCTGCAGTTTCCTGCTCCACTTCACATGCTCGATGGCCGTTATGCAGGCCTCCGAGATTCTGAAGTGGGCGTTCTCCTTCTCCAGCTGCGTGTTGTTGTGCGTCTGCCGGGCCATCTGAAGGAACGAGGCCAGCGACTGTTGGTCCATCTTATCACTGCCTGGGGTGAGGCTGACGGAGCTCGAGGCTGTGGTGGAGGTGGTGGTGGTGGTGCTGCCGCCGCCTCCACACTGCTGGATGTCCCACGGAGCCGAGGCCGAGCAGGCGGCCAGGCTGGTGCTGGGACAGCTGGCGGCCTCATCCAGCATGCTTACGCCCTCGAAGAGGGTCTGATGCTTTTTCAGCTTCCTCCCATTCACGGGCAGGAAGCTGTCCAAGACACCGCCATCCCCGGTGGCGTTCAGGTCCTCGCCTAGGCCCCGCTGGAACCAGCTGGTGTAGAGCGGCGGTGAGCCGAAGAGGCTGCCCAGGAAGCTCGCAAACGGCGAAGAGGTGGAGTCCTGGCACTTCTTCTCCTGCACTTGGTTGGCCGTGGGCGCCGGAGGCGTGGTCTCCTGCAGCGGCGGCGATTGATCCGTCCAGATTTTGATGTCATCACAGTTGATCAGTTGAATGCGCTTGGTAGGACTGTCGCTGGACGAACACGAGGAGGTGGCCATGTCCGTGTAGTCCTCCCGCAACCGGCTGCTCCTCGAGCTGCTGAACGTTTGACAGCGCCGCCTCCTGGGCAGAGTGCCCTCCTCCGGCTCTTCGTCCCCCTCTGCCCTAAGGAGGTTCGGCAGACTCTTCAGGCGGCGGAGGAAGCTGCGCTTCTGCAGCTTCTCCTCGGGCACCGCCTGCAGCTTGGGCGAAATACTGAAGTTCGGCTGCGAGCAGGTGCGGCGATGGCGCAGCTGATGCCTCACCTCCAGCTGGCCGAGCAGGCCGCTCTGGTTCAGCTGCACCGCCGTCAGGCAGACGAACATGGCGGTGGCCTGGCTCGAGTAGCGCAGGAAGGACTCCTCTGTGGGGTAGTACGAATCCATGAGCTCCGGATCGGAAACCAGCGCCTGCAGGCACTGCGACAGGCAATGCCGCCGCAGCGATCGCTCCGTCCACTCCAGCAGAAAGTCCTCGATGCCGTAGGATGCAGCAGCAGCAGCTCCGGATACATTCGGATCCGGATCCGGACTGGGAGGGGAATGGGGACTCGGGTTCGAGCTCGGACTCGGGAGCTTTCCTGCACTGGCCAGCAGAAACTCAAAGTCGTCCGACAGACGCTGCAGCTCCACGGGCTGCAACTGATAAAGATTGAATGAGCGAAAGAGTGAGGCGTTGCATAAAGCTATTGGATTTGATTGCAAACAATGGAGGGAAGTCTTTTTTTTGCTTTTGCTTTCGAATAGCCGATACCCTAGTGCAGTTGAGTTCATCAATAAGCTAATCTTTTGATATCCGTGTTTTTTATATTGGAATGCCCAATAATATTATTAAGTGTTTCCTCAACTTACTTTTCAATTTTAATTGACACTTAAATGGTTAAAACAACTAAAATCAACTACTAAGACGGGGCCCGAAGCTTACCCTTTACCCTTTTAGACCAGTTACCCCACTATTACCAAAGTTATGCTAATTTATCATGTGGCAGTTATGTGTTGAAGCATCGATTCCGGATCTGGTCAAAGTTATAGCCGGATAGCTTTAAAATTGAGAGAGTGGATTGCGGAGGAACCAACAGACCGATATACGGACATGGCTGATCAAAAATATATATGCTTTATGGGGTCGGGGATGTCGTTTTCCATTCCCTGAAATGCCTTCTGCCATTAAATGACATTTAATGCCAAATGAAACTATTGAAACCACAAGCCTGACAACAATTTCTGGCTGCAGCCTGGGAGCTCTTGATCTGTTTACTGGAACGCGATCGTACTCCAAGTGTTTTTTTTTCCGACTAAAAGGTTTCGATATTGCGCCTCGGTATAAACAAACTTTATTGCTAAATGCTAAAACCGATCGAAACTCTTGGTAAGCAATCCAATATGCGAGTTTCTCGGGATTCGCTTCTGGATTCCATTTTCCTAATAAGAATTCCCACTTCAATCCCTCTTTCTACATGTATATAAATCGGATAGCTATCAATTTGCTTTGCTTTTATATCGAACTAGTTTTGTAATTAATATCCCCTTTTGGATTAATACATATTTCTTCTTCGATCTATCTTATTCAGCTTATATAAATCGGACGGAAATAACTTTGCTTTCTTTTTCTTTTGAACTGAAGATATTTGATTTATACTCGTACGTAGATAGAATAGTTTTAAACGATTTTCGAGCGAACCCTCCCATTTCGAGAGTATTCCCCGGGCCATTCCCTGCTATCTACCTACCATCTGCCATCTCCCTCGCTTCATCGCTCTCGCTTACCATTCCGTGCTGCAGGATCCGGGTGCAGCTCTGGGCCAGCATCTGGTATCCGTCCGGGGATTTGGTGTCCGTCCGGAACCAAAAGCCCGTCGCCCGTCGCAGTTCCGCCAAGAGGGAGATCCTGGCCAACTGCTGTTGTTGTTGCTGCTGCCGCTGGCGGAGGCTACGCCGCAGGGGCTTCGCTGCAGCTTCCTCTGCTGCTGCGGCCGCATCTTCGGCTGCTGCCAAAGGGGGCGTGGCCATCACAGGGGCGGGTGGCGCATTTTCCCGGATTAATCGAAGAACTTCAGCGTTTTGAGCGATTGTTTTGGAATTCTTGTTATTGCGATTCTCTCATGTTGCAGTGTGGCCAGGTGGCGCTGGTTCCAATTCCACACCAAATACTCTCCTCTGGTAACACTTTTATCGATTGTTCTTCTCGCGCCAAGAATACATGTTAAATTGTTTGAATTTATTCATTTTGAGCACCATTCGTATTAAATATCAATTAAGTGGAGTGGAAATACTTGTGTACAAAATCATACAAAAAAAATCGATTTATCGATGGTTTTCGCTTCTTTTACAGCGTCATGAATGCATGTAAAATTGTTTGAGTTTATACATTAAATATTAATTAAGTGAATTTAAAAAGTGATGTACAGAAATAACCAAAAAAAAAAAAAAGAGAATGAGCAAATATCCAGCAAACAACCAGAATAAATTTGTGAAATATCAGGGATCGGTATTTATATTTACATTCATCATTGTTATTACATACATGTAAAATGTAAAGTTTCAAATGCCCGTTTTTTGTAAATCGATTTTTAAAACTAAATTTTAATGCCAAATGGATGCTTAATATGCCCTGCAAATCTGATTACAGATTCGTAATCAGCATTCGCATAAGCCCCAGACTAACTATTATCAAGTACATTTGATAACATATTAATACAAATGTAAACTGTGATCCCTATTATCATTAGCAGCCAATTGATATAAACAAATATTAAAAAGTCGGTAAAAATATTTTAAGATGGCTGAATTAATTTTGAGATTCATTCAAAAATATTTTAAATACTAAAAAAAAGGAAAAAAATTATTAAAATTACGAAACGCATCAAGAACTAATTAAATCAACTAATATTTTTTGTACACTTATATTTACATTTTCCAGGACAACCAAATTTTGTTTTACTTCAAATTAAATTCTAGTTAACTTATTTCAATTTTGTAAAAATCTGTTTTTTGTTTTAATTTTTTCTAAAATTTGAAGTATGCATTTCGTAGGAAACTGTGTGTTGTAATTTCATAATTTCTACTTGATTTTTTCATGTAATGTATTTTATTATTTATTTTAGTCTGTATTTTAAGGAATCCCTAAATATTTGTAGGCCTCTGGTTAATGCGTTTAATTATAAATATAATTATCTTATGAGGTAACAATTTAAAGATAGTAAAATAATAATGTATTTTACGATTGAAGTTGAAGTATAATTTAATTATTATATATTTTTATAGTTTGTTGGAATTTTGTCCCAAAAAAATTATGATTATTTCACAGCCGACATGATCTCTCACAGATGGCGCCACTTGCACACATAACCGTTATTGCGATGGTGGTAGCTTTCACCGACAACCGCTAGGGTTACCTGCGGCTGTTCCCACTATTTTCACGCGCAATTGCGTGTGGGCGTTGCCCTCCACATGGCATCCACACTCTCCATTGGCTGGCAATGCCATGGCATTGCGCAACACGAAAATCCAAAATGTCAAACTCTGGACACGCCCTCTCCAATTACCGCTGCCGCTCTTCCTCTTCTTGCCGCGGCGACTGCGCTGCGACGCAGCTGGCGCTGCTGCTGCGGCCGACGCTGCTGCCGTTGCTACCGCTGCTGTTCCCCATTTTGTTTGTGTGCTATTTGTTTGTTTGTTTGTGCTTCGTTTGTCGTATAAGTGATGAGTCAATTAACCCAACATTCCTGGAGGCCACATATTGCTTTAATTAAACAGACAAACAAAATTCCAGCAACAACAGCGCAAGCTGCAAACAACAAATTGCACTACTTTTGCCACCATTTTGTTGTTGCTGCTGCGGCTGCTGCTGCTGCTGCTGCTTCTTCTTCTTCTTCTTCTTCAACTTCCTGTGACTTTTTGGGGCAGTTAAATGGCAAATAAATATTTGCATTCATTTTGAATACACACGCACACACCCACACACACATGCACCGTCACGCACACACACATGCAACCTTGAAACAAAGGCAGGAAGAAGCAAATAAAATCCAACTCTGCCGCTGCTGCTGCTCTGCTGCTCTTAATTAAACTTTAATTACTTGTAATTAATAAAGTTGATTGATTTGTCCGGCCATAAAATAAACGCACTTTATTTGATTTTATTTTATTCGCATTCGCATTCGTGTTTTTATTTTAATTTTCATTTCCATTTGCAAAAGCCAAAAACAAAAGAGTTTTGTTGCCATGGCAGTCATGTAAATAATGGCATTATGTGCCATAATGGCGGGGAGAACAATTTTGTTAAATAGAAAGCCAATGTAAATTTGTCCAAGTTGATAAATCGCAGATTTCTGATTATTTTTAAAGAGGGTTGCCTACATTAATATGTGGCATAAAAAACTGATATAATGCCAAATACCATCAGATTCAGATAGCAGCGTTTAAGCATATTTATACAAGCCACTTTAATAAAAAAAAAGCCATTTTGATTATAA
Organism: Drosophila setifemur; assembly: GCA_021224005.1. NCBI lineage: Eukaryota > Metazoa > Arthropoda > Insecta > Diptera > Drosophilidae > Drosophila > Drosophila setifemur. Next base: position 307,444 of record JAJJHY010010805.1, read on the forward strand.
AATTCTAGTTGTTAGATTTAATTTGCGTTTAATTGGCGTTGGTTACTGCTGGAATTCGTATTATATTATCCAGAATATAAATTTGTCGAGTATCTTACATTTCAGTGAATATTTTTGTTTTCCTTTAAAGAACTATTTATATCGTTCAAAGTAATTCCGAAACGAATGAAAAGATTTTTTATGTTGGTTGGTTGCCATGTAATTTGGGCGCCATAACAATATGTTAATTATTTATGATATTATTTGAAAAGCTCATGAGTGGTTATTGGTAATGGTAAGCTTAACTTACTTTGCTCTTAAATATCGAAGACTCAGACATTTTTGTGTGCCCATTTAAAATATGAAAAATTCAAATTCAAACAAACAAAATATTACAAATTTTTAAGGACTTCCCCCTGGACGACAAAATATAGTCTTTGTACGGTTTTTCGTTGGATGGTGTTTAAAGGATTAATCCCCAAAAAATTGTGTAAAGTACTTTCGTAAGCTAATGAGCACATTGGCTGCATACAATCGAGGGCCTCCTTTGGAAGTGAACAAGTGGTCTTTGTACTTGGATGCTGCAATGATTACAGATCAAGGGATTTTAATTACTGAAAGGAGAGCTTATCCCCGAAAAGAGCCCGAAATGTTGTGCAAAATATGTCTAGACTATCGGGCCAAAAGGATTGTCCGCCCAAAAGGTTTCAAGCCAGTTCGCCATTTTGCAGGTTCATCTCTCTTGTGGATTTCCCCAAAAAAGTTTTCTATTTTTACTGCTGTTGGTTTGCTTTAAATTATTTATTATTAACTCGACAATATCCAAGTTTTGAGTGCACTTTTTTAATTTATTAAATGACATCTACTGAACGATTTGAACTCTCTAATAGTGATGCAATTTTATAAATAAATTGCAAACAGGATGAACAATTTTTAATCTAATTAACAATATCAATATCAAATTTAATTTTTTAATGTAATTAACAGTATCATTTATTTTAATCCAATTTCCAAACAAAGAATTCTTGAATTAAAAGAATAACATATTAATTACCTGTTTATCTTGGTCTGCTAATTTTAAGTTAATAAACAAACGACATACTTTTTTAATGGTATCTAAGCCAAAAATAAGCATTGAATAGCTTTAATATTCGAGCATTTACAAATTTAAATTAAATTTAATTTAATGTTGTAAATATGGCATAAGGTATAGATTGGATTATTTGGCTTAAGTTTAATTAGCATGCCTTCGGATCAATTTCCGTCAGAAATTTGGACTTCGAGTCTTCCCTGGAAATTACCCTTCCCGCTCCCCCCCTCCCCCCACTAGCTCCTATTTCGATCTAGACAAATTGCCAACTTGAGGTACACTCATTATCCGCTCCGTCCAAAACATTTCCCACCGACAATACCGATGATTGGATGGACAATGGCCAAAATGCGAACCGCAACATATGCAGACAGGATCAAGAGGATGGGCGATGCACGTAGGGGGAGGGGTATGGTATGGTGTATGGTGTGTGGTGTGTGTATATATAGGAGACATAGGTTCCCGGCACAGGGCATGCAAATTGCTGCCGCATAATGCAATTGAAGGGAAGGAAGCCAAAACAAAGGCCAGAAATAGAAACAGGAATCGAAACAGAAGCTGAGCTGAGTTGAGCTGAACGGAGCGATAGATATATATACACGTCGTACACATATCAGTACACCTCTCTCCCTCTGTTCGATTGCATCCGTCTCTTTCGCCGGTGGACAATGGGCTGCGCTGGAACAATGGGCCCCCGAAAACTGAAAACTAATTTTGCATGCTAAATGCAACAAACAAAATAGAGAAATTCCAGCATCAGTGGAATGGGAATGGGAATGCGAATGGGAATTGGAATATGGCACTTAATAAAGGATTTCCACTTGAATGTTTTCGGGAAATATACAATGCGAAAATAGTTGAAATGTTCAAATGTTGAAATGTTGAAATGGGTAAATAAGCAAACAAGAAAATGACAAACAAATGCCAATGGAACCTTGCTGCAAAGCGAATTTATATTTTCTCTCTTATTTTTCTGTTTTTTTTTTGTGTTTTGTATTTTGTATTTGGTATTTGGCTGTCTGCCTGTTGTATAAGCCGCAAACTTCAAATAAACTGCGTTTCATATATGTATATATATCCCAACAAAAAATGGGCAGAATGTGTACAGTTGATATATCTTCGTTAACTAAGAAAGGCCATTTACAATGAATTGTTAATTATACTGAGAATAAACTGAACTTAGTTTTAAATGCATTTATTTTCAATATGTACTTATTATAAATATATGTTTTACTATCACGAGAAAAATACACATATTCTTTTCATTCGGAAAAATGTTATCTTTATAAAAGAACATAAAACAAAAATGGAAATAATATTTAATAGTTTTTTAATCAATTACAATTATTATATAAATTTTTACCTACGTTTTATTTTGCATTCATTCAAATTTGTGTATAACAAATACATAAATGTGCAATGATAAGAATAGTATTATTAATAGAAGAATACTATTATTCCCATTAATAGTATTATTTAAGATCCCTAAAGAGTGAGAGCTTAGCTACCTAGAAGTTTGCTTATGTGGAAACCAACCAACTGCTGTACCATAAATCAATAAGCTCTCGATTCTAACACAACAATAGTTGTAACATACATATATATTATCGTTGATCTCTTCCGTAACGATTTAGGTTCCACTATACATTTGTGAAACGCACTGTGAGCGCCCCTGCATCCAGATGCATGCACAAATGGCTACAGATACGCCACTTGATCGACTTCTGACTTAACGCAGCTCGGGCGTTCAGAATGCAATTTAGCGAACCTCGCAAATCTCGCAAAGGGAAACGCAATACAAAATACAAAATACAAAATGAAAAAATGAAACTCAGAGAAAAGGAAATTGGGATATGAGAGGGCAATCATCAAATAAATATGTGAGAGTGCCTCCTCGTCCTTTGAGTCCTTCGGTTTCTAAATTCAACAACAGGGAATGTAAATAGAGGAGGAGAGCAAAACAAAGGAACAACAAGAAGGAGGAACAACTCGAGGAGGACCCCGTCAAAGTCGAAGTCCTTTGAAGATATTTGATACAAATTGAAAGCGATGATCTGGAAACGTCGAGTTCCCGACGACGAAGATACCAACGATGATGACGGCGATGCTAATGATGATGGGGATGTGGACGGGGACGGGGATGGGTGATGATCATAATGAATGTGTTTTTTTTTGTTTGTGTGATCGAAGGCGAGGGAACTCAATTCGCCAGATCGATTGCGGTAGTTGATCTTTGGAACGTAATTTGTGCGATTGGTTCGAAGGATGCGTCCGGACGCGGAATCAGAAGCAGAATCAAAATCTGAATCAGAATCCGAATCCGAATCCGAACCCCATGCAGATGGAGTTGATGCGAGTTAGCCGAGCGTGCATTGTTTCTGGAGTATCTGTGGAGTGGATGAATGAATCCGTTTAGGAGGTGGCATCCGCGATTATTGGTTCATTGATGGGAAACGAAGTTGTGGGAATCATGAATGGAGATGGAAGGAGTGTGCATAAGGTTAAGAGGAAATACCATGGGTAGACGGGAAGATATACTCGTACATATATATGTATTTATAATGGGAACTATCCTTTAAAATGTACAAATTTGTATAAACATAATAAATTGAATACTGTATGAGTATTTAATTACTATATTTTCACTAATTTATAAATTACATTTCGATGGTCAGAAATCATGAAATTGAAATGAATATCCCTAAATATGTTCCCCTTCCCCTAACCCTAACCCTCCCCCTCCCCCTCCCACGTTCGTTCAGCTTCCTTTGGAATGATATTTATGGGAAATTGATCATGCATTACTAATACAAATCATTTGCCATCTGCGGGCTCTCTTCCATTTCCAATTCCAATTCCAAATCGTCTCTCTCCTCCCCCTCCCCACTCTATTCCCTTGGAAGGGACGTACAATTTCAACACTCATTTTTTATAACTTCCGCTCTTTGCGAACAAAAAATTGCATTAGGAAAAATCATTTTGGGCACGCATGTGTCCTGCGTGTCCTTTGACCCTCTTTCCCCCCCCTCCACCATTCCACCTCTGTTCCAAACTATTCTTCCTCCCCCTCCTTCCCGTCGTCCTCCTACTTTTTTATTCGTTCCCGATTTGGTGTCTCTCTTTTTGTTATTCGCACGTCGCGCGCCGCATGCGACGAATTTAATGTAGCTGTCTCTGTCGCACCCGCTTAATGCACCCTGCTGCTGCTGCTTCTCTTGTTTAACTACTTTGACTTCCTCTCGCTCTCCTCTCGCCCTCGGGATCACGAGATATCGGGATCCCTCTCCCAAATGCCATATCTTTGCTGTTCTCTCTCTCTATGTTAGTCGATTAGTTGTTGCAATTAGCTGTTGAAATTTCTTGAGTTGTTTGCTAAGAAAAATTTTCTAATTTTATTGGATTGAATTGTGACTCGTATGTAACAAATACCTAAAATTCTCTTATTATTCTGATAAGTTCTCTAGTTCCCTAGTCAATTGTCATTTGTACGAAGCTTGACTTTATTAATTGCGAGCTTATGCTAGCTTACAGCTCCTGTAATTAGAGCTGTCTCTGGCCAACTCTGCTGTTTGTGGTTATTGCTATTGTTTCCTCTTGCTCTGCCCTTGAGCTATTTTAACTTGTAAGCAGTACTTATTTCCCCTTGCTCATTAGCCTTGTCAGTGGACTAGGTTGGAGAGCTAATCAACGGGTTTTGAAAAAGAAATCAATCTGGAAAAAACATACCTGACAAAAGCAATATTAACATTGTTTTTTGCTAATTTGATTTCAGCCCGAAAAGCTGAAGCCTTGGAAGGCCGTTAGTTCCTTAATTCATAACCCGCCGCCCTTAGTTATTGCTGTTATTTGCTATTGCTTCTTCTGCCCCTCTCCTTCCCGATCTCCCACCATTTCCAGTGCTGCTTATTTTACGAGCACAGCGGATGAGAGAGGAGAGAGTAGAGAGGGCAGAGCAGAGGAGAGTGGTTAGCAGAGAGCGGCGAGCGGCGAGCGGCGACCGGAGAGCGGAGCGCGGAGAGCCAGAACTATAATTGCCGCGCGAGGACAACGACGACAGTCAGTCTGGGAGAGCGGCCATCATTTGGGATTAGTGTGCACGGGTGTGCGTGTGTGTGTTTGACCTTTTGCATCTGCCAGAGGTCGCGGAGTCAGGGGTGGGGGATGGCCGTGCTCGTTATGGAGTCACGCTCGTTGCTGCCGCTGCTGCTGCTGCTGCTGCTTCTTCTATATAAATTAAGATCCCTAAATGCTGACAAAGGCCACTAATTCAATGGCAATAAAACGGATATTAAACACACATCGAACTCCGGCTACCGACGAAAGTCGCCCGAAAAGGGAAGCGAGAAGAGTGGGGTAGGCGCCCAAAACTAGGGCAGGGGCACGAGACAACAACAATNTGCCGATCGCTCTCCCCTCTCTCTCCACTCTCACTCTTTCGGCTGCATCGTTTGCATTAATGAATTAAAAATTGGAGACTTTTCGAATTGGTAGCTATGGAAAAATGCGATCAACGGTTGCTGCTGCTGCTGCCTCTTCTCCCCCTCCCTGCAGCCCCTTTCCCTTGCTCCAACTGTTTTTTTTTTAATACTTTTTTTTTGTGAAAGAAATAGAAAAATGTGGCAAGAAATCGTTGGACGATACCCTGTAACTATAAACTAAATCAAAGGATATGATGGGTCGAATAGTTACGTGGGCTTATTGAATAGATTTTACAAATATTTTGCATATTATAATTAAATTTCATTGACTTTATTTTTGTATTATATTATTTTAAGTTGTCGTAACGTTTTCTTTTTTACCACCAAATTATACCAATTCCTTTATCTGTTTATATTCAAGAATATAACTTATTTTTTCCTACAATGTTAAGAAAAGGTTTATTAATGAAAACTAAATTTGTTTTAAATTTTCCAGGTAATCTCGAAGTGCCGCTTATTTGTGCAGCCTTTCCTGCCGCCCCATAACTTTTTTATGACCCGCCGTTCGAACTGATCACTAATTCATTTTTCTAATTTTCCAAATGTCCAAGAGAAAAAGGTGAACCGCAGTGACCGGCTCCTGGGAACGGGGGGGCGGGGGGAGTAGGGGTCTTACAAAAATCGGAGGGTCCGAGAGTGGCGATCGATTCATTATTGTGGGGTAATTTATGTGCCGCTGTCAACTGTGAACAATTGCGCGGCTGCAACTGGTCTTCAGTCGCTCTCCCTTCCTCTCTTTCTGGCATGGCATGGCTTGGCTTTTCTTTTCTTTTCCATTTCCATTTCCCCCACCTCACAGCGACAACTAGCACATTTCCCCCGTCTCCCAGCTTCCACTTTTCCCGGGGCTGCTTGCGTCAAAGGTCACTCACATCGAATCAGGTGCATCCTCTCGGTGAATCGAGCCTCATAAATTAGCCATTACCGACCAATTATCAAAGCAGCAATGGACAATGGGGAAAACGAAGGGAAAACTCCGAGGGAAACTCCGGGGCTGGCCTGGAGGAGGAGGAGGAGGAGGAAAACAGGAAGTTCTCGCCTCTGTGTGTCACCGCTCATTGTCCGCCCTCGATTGTTTATTAAAGTGACCCATTCCCGATCTGAATCCAGAATCGTTGCCGAAATCCGGTAGCCGACTTTCTCGGCCCTCAGCCTCTGCACAGCGAGAAAATCTATGTATATAACTACAAAATAATGTAAAAGGAAAGGAATACAAACTAATATCAATTCGTACCCTGGAGCAATTTGATCATTACTATTTTATGATTTCAATTAATAAAATTATTTGGCCCTAATTGATTCTTTTAAGAAATGTAACTAACATTTATTTCAGGCGTTTCTTTCGGTGCAGCTACTGTGCGGTCACGGCTTGGGAAATGGTTCGATTCCTTGCGCAAAATGCGGCCAAAACACTCGTTGAAAGGATGAGGACGAGGATGAGGACGTGGACGTGGATGTGGACGAGGGCGAGTCGCTGCGGAAGTTGACCGGATATTGAACAGTCTTTGATGAGATGAGTAGAGCTAAGGAGAGGAGAGGGCCCCGGGATGAGCACTCACAGGTGGGTGGTCCGCAATCCCAGTTCACAGGATCTAACAGAATAATCTCCGTGATGATAAAATGATGAAAGTCCCGGGAAAATATAGTAGTCAAAGTCCTAAAGAGGGCTTACAAATAATACAAATTTATTTATATGATTTTCCTATAAACACGGTGCAAATTAATAATAACAACCGAGTACTAAGTATTCTAAGCTTAATTTTGTTAATTACCAAAATGCCAATTATATATAATTCTATAATGATTTATACTGCAGGTCGATTTCTACATTAAAACCGAACCCAAATAATATTTAATTGATGGCTTTTCCAACATTTTCCCATGGCCTGAAATCAATGCCGAAAGTCTTGTTCTATGTTTTCCAAGCACCCGTGCCTCCGACTCCCCGGTTGCCATTAAACAAACCATTAGATTGGACCGCCTGGCTGAATCGCGGAACCTGGACTTGGACTCCATAATTTCTCCCCAATCCCCACCAGCTCAACCCCCCCAAAATCATCTGAGAAATCAATCAAATCGGTAAGAAGGAAAACAGATGCTCCGCAGTTTACCCCTCCTTTCTTGTTTCGATATGTTTTCGTTTTTTTTTTTTTTTTTTTTTGGCCAAGTGACTACCGATTGTGGCCAGGTTAAGGGCGACCACCCTGGGCGCAATTTCCAGCTGGAGATCGGGGGAACCCAGGGAGTCACGGGGGGGAAGAGACGCTGCAACCGGTCGCTGGTCCCGAGCTGTCTGCAGTTGGAACTTTTAGTCGCGACCCCAGATCCGGGGGATTGGGTCCAGTCTTAACAAAACGCAGCTTGCAGTCCATGTGGCAAGTGCCTCTCCCTCTCCCAGACTCGTACACTGGGAGAATTGAACAGTCGCAATTTGATTTGCACTACAAATTTAAATGGATTGAAAGCGGAGTTTTAAGGATTTGTAACATTCTCAAATTCGGAAGATCTCGATATTTGAAAACTTAAATTTATTTGTAATTAAAGTAATGCTTAAATTATATTACAAAGTATTGAATATACATATATCATTCAATATATATATATATATATATATATTAATTAAAGTACATCTTAATAAACTTGGAAAATCATTTTGAAAGCTACCAAACTTATCACAAATATCTAAAAAAGTATTTTACTATTTAGAAGTATATAAAATGTATATATATTTTTTAATTTTGTTATATTTCGTATGATAGTTGTTTAAACATTTTCTTGCAGCGATGGATGCCACGCTGCGTCGCTTATTAATGACACACAATTTTTGTATCATTTACGGGTCACAATAATGTGGCCCGCTCTTCGATCGCAGAATCGCAGTTGGATAGGCGGGTCTCCGCCTCCCATCGCCTCATCGAAGGCGATCCCAGTTACCAGCTCCCAGTTCGTGGCCCTCGGTTCCCGATGCACAGAAGCGCATTCTTCCCCAAATCCCCTGGCCGGCCATAATTTATTATGCGAGAAATCTTATTCACGTGACTTATTTGCTTCTGAATGCCGCCAGAAGAATCGAAATCAGCGTCGGAATCCGCGCCAGAAATCCACGTCCACTTGGCGGCCCACGGATGACTCACCCACCAGTTCGAATTCGGATACGTTTTCAAGATGCAGATACAGATTCAGATTCCGATTCGGACGGAGCAGGACGGATGGCTAGATAATGGCGGCTGCCTTGATGTGGGTCCCCCATTTTCGATTTCAATAACGATTTCGATCGCCGCACACCATTGAAAGTATCTCGCGGATCCCATTGGGGGCAAATGAGAATAGATTCCTGGGACGACGGCGAAAAAGGTACACAAAAGTGGCTAGTAGATACATCGGGGATAAGGTATGTTCAAAGATCGAAGGATGTATGCGAAATGGAGAATAATACATAAAAAAACCAATACGTTTCTAACCAAATAAATTAGAACGATAAAAAATATAAGGATAAAAGTCAGGTTTGAGTTTTAAATGCATTTCGGAAGGCTATTTATTAAATATATAAAAGAATTCTAAAAATACGAATTTTTACTTGTTAATTTTATATATTCGGGGAAAATTTAAGCTAGAGATAATTAATAAATATGTAGGAAAAATGAGCATAATTCAATGTCTTAAATTATGAGTTTAAAATATCCAAAACCTACATAAATATATGCAAACGTTGAACAATTACAAACTGTTATTAAACGAAAGCTATTTTAATGCTTTGTAAAAATACCATTAAAATTGTTGTTATAAAAAAAAGAAAATTTAAATTGAATTTAAGCTAGCAAAAATGATTAAAAAAATAATAAAAAAAAACACGCTTCTTCAACAATTAGCAAAGCCAATATTGTTATTACTTAAAAATTAAAAAATCAATAAAATTCCATGCGCTTAGGGAAAAAATTAAACAAATTGAACCATTTAAAGTAAGGAAATGTAATTTAACTTTAACGTGATCAATGTAATTAAGAAAAAAGTCGTTTGGAAAATGAATAGAAATTAGAAATTACTATTATATTTGTATAAATATTTTTGTAAGAATACAATTATTATATTACAAACTTATGAATATTTCTACATACGAATGTTTATTGCTTTTATTTTTTTTTAGATCGAGTGAAATGCATAATCTATAGTATTATCATAATTTCCAAATATCTTAAAAAAAAATCGATTTATGAAGGTTATATTGTATATAAATGTATAAATAAAAGAAATACAAATAATGTTGTTTATGTTTATTCAACACAAATAAGTGCAACTTAAATTTGATTTAATAATTTTACTCAATCAAGATTCAATTGCATATATTTATAAATGTATCTTTCAAAGTAAATGCTACTTTTGAGGGTATCCAGGAATTGATTATATTTTCTGTCTGTCTGTCTG
>JAJJHY010010805.1:337859-362745 GCA_021224005.1 Drosophila setifemur
ACCACATTACAACTTTATCCTGCGTCAGCTAAAAAAGCAGAAAAAAAAACCAACAACAAAGTTGGGGAAAAAATTAACTGAATTTGTTGTTGGTTTTTTTTTTTTTGGTTCTTGGCCGCATGACTATGACTATCATTTACAGTTAAGCTGAGAGCTAAGTTTAACTTTTGGCATTCTCCGAGGAGTGCGGAAACGATTGAGAAACCAACCAAAAATCATGTAATTATTAAACAAAAAAACGTAAGGCTTATAGCATTGAAATGTTATTGGTTGGACTTACAGGTTAGACTTGATAAGCGCTTTATGTAAATATATAATTGTGTGTTTATATTGTAACAAAATTGTGCAAATTATGGATAGTAAGCACTTGTAAGCATTTTGCTGTGCCTAAGCTGAACTTTGATTCTTAAATCAACACTCCCAAATGAGTCAATTATCTTGATTTTATTACTCAGTTGTGAAACCTAATCCACCTTGGGTTTTAAATTCTAGTGCCCTGCTTTTGGGTAAATGATAATTGAACAATGCGGCCGCCCATTGCGAGAGAGAGGGGGCGTGCTATGTGTGAGTGGCTCCTGCCGCTCTCCCTCTCCCTTTCCCTCTTCCACTTCCTACCTTCCCGCCTCTCCCACTCTTTGCCGTTTGTGCTGTCTCTCTTGCTTGCCCGTCGTTTGTTGTTTGTGCTCTTGTGTGTGCATGACAATTTGCGTCGTGCGACAAGAAGAAGAAGCAGCAGCAGCAGCAGTACTGACCAGCGTCCTTCACCCCACCCAACTCCCCCTCCCTCTCCCCATCCCCCTCCCCCTGCCCCGTTATATCTCTTATCTTTGCTGTTAGCTAACAAATTTTGCGTTGTTTTCTGTTGCTTATTTTCGCTGGCTTGTGTTTGGGTTGCCTTGTCGTTTTCATTAAAATTTCATTGCTGGCGCGCAAAAATACGAAGGGAGCTAGCTACGCTTTTTTATTTCCCTTTTTTTCGTTGGCTTTTTTTTTGCTACCAACAAAGTTGTTGAACTGAAGGCAGCGCATGTATTTTTTTGGGGTGTGGTTCCACACACTCGCAAACACACACACTGAGGCGAGCAAGGGAAAACAGCAACAACACAGAGGTAAATACAGCTGCTCGGTGGGCAACAACAGCGTCTGGCTCGCTCCCTCTCCCCAAGGCGAGGGCCCAAGAGAGAGGGAGATGGCTAGAGGGAGATCCAGAGAGCAGAGGCATCCACACGCGAGCAGTGTATGCCGGTGTATGACCATCTCACTCTTGCCTGTGACTGGGTGTGCGGCCAACGCGTGTCAGCCATTGCTAAAAGTCGCACTCTCTCGCTTGCGCTCTCGTCCGCCCAACACCACCGACAACCGGTAGTTGTCGTTTTTTTTTCCTTCTACGGGTACTGGTTTGACGCCGCCGCCGCTGCAGCTCTGCTCTCTTCGGTGCTGACGCTGCTGCTGTCGACCGCTAAAGGTGTCTCGCACTCTATCTGGCTCTTTTTCACTCGTGGGCCAACTGCTGGGGCAGCGCACTACACGCACACCCTAAGGCCAGCCCTCAGTCAAACGGGTTCTCTCTCTATGTGTGTGTGTGTGCTTGGCGAGCGAACGGTTCTCTCGCGACTCGCGAGAGACTTTTTTGCGTTCCAATTTCAACCCGAATCCACGCCAAATGTTACCCGATTGCTTAAGTACAGTCCATGTTAACCAACTAACAGGGTCCTAGCAGGTGAATTTCGTTAACATGGACGGTATTCAAACAAACGGTTAACATTTTTGCGTGGACTCGGGCAAACGCGTACAAACTGGGAGAGAGCGAGCCAGAAAGAGAGAGCCGAGAGAGAGAAAATCGTCGGCAGCGATGTTGGCGGCGACGTCGGCAGCGAAGCCGCTCGCTTAAAACTAAACAGCAAACGCTGAATTTTGTTCAATCGAAAATTTTTCACCGCGGGCTGAGCTGCTGCTGCTCTGTGCAAAAAAAAAAACAAAATAAAAAGTTTTGAAATTCATCAGGCGTACTAACCCAAGTGAACAGCAGACCGCGAGTTGCGTGTATTTTGCTCGGACTTATTATTAAACAATGGCTATATGAATATTGCCGCTCGTCGTCGCTAAACAGGTCGCTCTCGTTACCGTTACCGCTCTCGTTCGCCGCAGCAGCAAGCAACCGAACAAACAACCAACCAAACAACCAAACAACCAAACAACAAACAACCAACCAACCAACAACAACAAACACAGTTCGCCGTCGCAAAAAACATAACAAACTAGCGGTAAACAAAAGCTAATAACAAAAGCGAAAACAACAACAAGTACAAGTACAAGTACAACAAAAACAAACCAAGAATAACACACAGAAGTTGAAGAGGAATCGGCGAGACATAAGTTGTCTATATCTCTCAAATAGGATAAATGCATATGTGCCAGTGAGAATATATATTTTTTATGGTGTCCTCAGTGTCCACAAAAAACAAAACAAAGAAACACAACAAAAGTCCAAACAATAAACATCTGGAATATACATACATACATATATAAAAACAAATTCAAAAGATATAGAAGCATCTGATCGGCAACTGAAAACAAGTCCATTGGAATACAGCTACGATTTTGGTTCTAGTTTTGTTTGTTTTTTTTTCGGTGAGTGCGATCCCGCCGATAGAGAAATCGGCTGTTAACCCATATACATACTACCCGCCCTTGTACTATACATATAACCATCCGATCTTACCGGATTGTGGAAGAAGCACGGATTATAATGCTCTTGGGATCAACTAGATAATCTGGGAGATTGGTTTAGTCGCGCGGGGTTAGGTTGTTTTTACTAAAGAAGGTTTTATCATTGGATATATTTACGTATTTGTCATCAGATCACGATTTTTGGGGGCTTATTAATTGATCTATAGGTTTTATTAAGCTATCCGCAAACTGAGAGATATCACATATTGGAATATCTGTTGGTTATGTATTGTTTTGGATCGAAAAGATCTTTTTCAATTGTTTGCTAAAGTATAATCTTACAATCTGATGCATTTACCATGTTTTCTACAAAATATAATACGATTCTTAGCTTGTTGAACAGTTTTAATATTTCAATTGGTTAAATCTGAAGAATTCCTTATTTGTTACCTCTGAACCTTTTACTTCTTTATATCCCATATCTTCTAAGGGAACTTGACATGAGTTTTTAGTTGTTGAAAGTTATAAAATATGTTGTTTTAATAATAAGATTTGCATCTTAGTCTTTGATTAATGTATTTCAACATTCGTTTTTCAATGTTTTTGGGGTTTCCTCTTCGAAGAACATTTTCTTAGCTTCTGATCTTGAAGTTTTGTTTTTCCCGAAACCAAGTTCCGAGCTTAGGAAATTCCGCTCATGACTAATCTGGCAGCCGTAATGTGAGAAAATGCGAGACCGCATTCGGGACCGAGATTCGTTATGATTTTCATAATTTTAATGGGCATATTAAGGCCGCCTTCCTTAATTAGGCAAAACATTCGATATTGGAGGAGAAGAGGCAAGCAAGCTCGACAAGAACAAAAACAACAACAACAACAAAAACAACAACAAAAATCAATACAACAAACACAAACACACAGCAGCTGCGATGTGGAGAAGACTGCTACCAAATAATGGTAAAAAGGCAACGGAAGAGGAGAAACCCCAAGAAATCTAATATCGGCGGACACAATAGAAGAAGCCAGTCGACGGACCCGTACAGGTCGCATTATTCACACATTGATATTTATGGGCGCCCCCCGCACGGCTCCTCCCAGTCCGCATCTATATCATCTAATTTCAAAGCGGCGGCTATAAATTAAAATATCTGAATAATACGTTGACTCCTCGCCGCTGCCGCTGCTGCTGCTACTTCAGTTCTGTTTTTATTAATTTGCATATGGTTTGTTGGAAGCAACAGAAATTAATATGCAAGTCGATTCATTTTTCTCCATCCACGGATTTGTATCTTTTTTTTTTTTTTGATATTTTCCAAGATCGATAGGCGTTGTATTCAGAAGTCTCGGTGTAATAGTTTCATCTGTAGCAAGAGCAGAAAGTCTTTCGTATCTGTGTGGTAAATAATATAGCGTGTTATATTCGGATCTTTTAAGTCATATTCGAAGAGTTAAATAGTTGTCTTAATTCAGAGGATATAGGATATACTACACATTGTTCGTGGGACCATTTGAATAATATACTTTATACATAGGAAATCACAATATATAAAGTGATCGTAAAGTATGGAAGTTCAGAATTGTATTTAATTTGAAACTTATATATTGGATATATGATAATCCAATTCCACAATTCCCTTGCAAAATAAATAATACATCGCACACTTCACTTTGTAAATGAGAACCCAATTAAAAATTGATCTCGAACTATTTTCAAAAAATTCACAATTAAATATTCACAATTCAATTTGCGGGGATCTCCTCTTGCGGGGATCACCTTGGGGTCTCACTCCCACCCACGATGGATTGCTACTCTGCTGGCTGGCTGGCTTGAATCTCTTCTCTTCTGGCCCTCCCTAGATCCCATCAATGGTTCAATGGGCCAATGGCTCAATGTCGCAAAGCCAATTCCAATTCATTCGTTCATTCACAACATCCGCCCAGCAGCGGTCTTGTGATTGTGAATTGAAAGTCGCCAAGATTGCGTCGCGACACATTTGATACCTTATCGCACATACATATTATATCCCCTTCGGAGAATGAGTTGTGTGAGTGATTTTCGCTCTAGGCTGCACTGCAAGAAAATATGTAACCAGTTTGAATTATCGAATTCCATGTGATAGATATTTATATGTTATAGTAGAGATAGTAGTTAGATCTTTTTATATGTTCAAAATAACGTTCTTTAATTGGTTTAGTTTTCTTTTAAAAATAATTTATATTTAAAGAAAATTAAACTTCCTCCTTTGATTGAAACTTTGAAAATGACACACAAACATTTGCCCATATATTCTCCTTAAACTAAACCAAAAAAGAAATGGCTTAGAAAATGTTTACTGAACTATTTCGCTCAGTGTGAAACGGTATCCATTGTTCCGCTTCCCTAGCACGCCCCAATCTTTCAGTTTGGCTTTGGCTTTAGCTTCGAGTTCGACTTGAACTCCCACACACTTCGAGGCATACCTGGAGATCGAGTATCTATATATCTGTGTCTCTTTTCCAACTCATTTTTTTTTCTGCCCCTTTTTTTTCGGTCGTCATCTTTTGTCAATCTCTTGTGGCGTCGCCTCGCCTTAAGTGAGGTTTCATTTCATTTGATTTCGATTCGGGTTCGGGTTCGGGTCCGTAGTGTTTCTTAGATATACCATATAATTTTTTTCCCAATTATTTGTATTATTAATTTTTATCTCTCTTCACTCGTTGCTCATTACGCGGTGTTGTTGTTGCTTCTCGAATTTCGTTGACAAAGCCATTTAAATAGAAATCACTCAGACGGACGGCTTTTTCGTGTCTTTTTTTCACAATTTTTTTTCTGTGTCCAGGTCCCCAGTTTCCAGTTTCGACTTATCAAGATCACATTGACAATGCGTCAAATAATAAGTTTTCTAGCCATGGTTGTTGTGGTTGTTGTTACGTTACTTTACTCTATTAGTCTATTATTGATTTATTTTTATTTGGGTTTGTTTTTGTCCACCGTCCATGATGCAATCATTTCATACAGCCAAAAAATGAAGGAAAAAACCAAAAAAAAACCAAAAAAACCAAAACACCAACCCGCAATTCATTCAATACTTTTTCAATCCATTTTATTTTTGTTGCGGCTTTTGAATGGAATCGTAGGAAGATGCAGAGAGAAAATGATGTAAAGCCCGAAATTTGTTGAACTAGAAACAATTTTATGGAAATTTATTGGGCTTTGTTTAATTCGAGATTTTGTGAGTGAATGAGAGGGCTAAAAACTTATAGAAATATAGGAGAAAAGTAATGGAGGATGTTCAAATATTTTATAGGTCTTAATTAAATAGTTTAAACAGTTGAAAATCGATACAAGGGAATTATTTTGGTTTATATAAATTCGAGATGTAGGAGAACAGAAGTTGTATTGAATGATGTCTTAGGATCGATCTTAATAATTAATCTAATTTAACTCTAATTCAATTCCAAGTTCAATTCCAAGTACTTCAAAGTGTATTATAATATATTCGCGATCGGTTTTCTCGCTACTTTGATAGATTTACAGGCAGTTAGTTATATTGCACAACCCCGTCTAATTGCTAATTGCCAAGTTAATGAGAAAAGCAATTAAAAACCGCAAATGCAATTTGTTCTCCAATCAATTTTACATAGTTTAGTTGTTTCTCATTTATCAATTACTAAAGTTAAGGCAAATCATTTTTGAATACGTTAAATTGAGTTATATGTTAGTTGTGGATTTGGGCTTACTATATGTATGGCCAGCGATTTTACTTTGATTGAGCAATCTGCCGGGGACTATTAATTACCAGCAACTGCTGCTCATGTGTCAATTTCATTATGGAAATAATAAATAATGCGCACGGCGTGTGCGATAAACCAAAAAATATGAAAACTAATTAAAAAAGCAAGTGGAAAACTTGTCGCAGCGCCACAAACAGTTAGTTGGCTGATTTCTAGGCCACATACTAGTATATATATAGCCATACCCATACCCACACCGATATCTATGCAAATATCTAGAGGCTTTTTAATGCGTCTTAAACTTGTCAAATCTTCACACTTTTTCAATTATTTGGCACGTTGCTTAATTAAACTTCAGCCAACGTCAACGTCAAAGTCAGTAGCTGGAATCTGGAATCCACCACATCAACAACAGCCTCATCACAATCATATATTCACATTCATATCCATATTCATAATCATAATCATAATCGTGATCCTCCGGCAGCAAGGTTGCATTTTCACCAAAGCGAGCCAAACAAAAAATATTACAAAAAAAAGTAAATATAATTTTATGCGAAAATTGCTAATTTAAATGTCAAAAAGCATTTGCACAGCCATGGCTGCCAACTACACAATGAGAAAATATTAAAACACTATTCGAATAAGTATATGGTACATTCTCTTGTGCTACAATCTATGAAATTACAATTGTAATTTTAATAGTTAATAATTTGTTCTTCTCTGCCACAATCGATGGTTTTTGAATGTGAGCAGGAGTTCCAAAGATTGGGTATTAACAACATGATTGAACAATAGCTGAACTGTTCAAACTAGGAGGAGGAGCTTCTTAAGTGACTAACTACAAATATTTCTCTTGGTGTAACGAACTGTTGGCCAGTTACCGTGTTACCAGTTTTCGGGACGTGACTGCTGAGGCAGCTACTTCGGCTACTTTAGCTACTTCGGCTGCCTCATTCTTTGTTGCGTTTATTAAGTTGCATTATTTCCAAAGAGACAGACAGACGGGCAACCGGACAGACGGACAAACAGACGGGCGGACAGACGGACAGACGGACGGACGGACGGACAGGCTTATTATGCTAGACCAGAGTCTGCGAAGTTCGAAGCGCGGACTCGAGTCAAACTAGCCTGCAGGCAGCATATCCATATTCCATATCCATGTTCCGCATCCACATATATATATTCCAGTAGCTGCGGCTCAATGTAAATGAGCCTGAGAAATGCATTTTTCATCTGCCACCTCGTTCTCCGTCGTTCTCCTGTCTCTTTCGCTGCCACAACGCGTTACTTGTAGATACGAATGCTGAAGCTAACAACACTGGCGAGCACGGAATATATGCATGTGGCAATATAAATCGGAGAGATCGAGGCAGGAAAATATGGATCTTACTATATTATGGCCTATCTTGATCATTTTTTGTTGATATATATATATCAACATATATTTTTGGAATAGCTACATAGCAAACAATGTTCGTAATGCGTAATGTTAGCTTTATCTCTGAAAAATGTGTGTACTATATCTGATCATAATATATAGCATACACCTAAAAAGATACTTTACCACAAACATCTGCATAGCTTTCTCTAGTTTCTCTGGTTCTAGAAGAAAGGATTTGCTTGTGCTTTGCTGATCAGTGTGGAAATAGTGTGCACTGTGCCCGGGCATATTAAGTTGTTATAGAGCTTGTTTTAAGGCAGCTAATAGCCCCGACCAGCAGAAACAACATCAACATCATCATCATCATCATCATCAACATCATGAGCACAGCCTTATAGAGACTGAGACTGACGGGTTAGCACTCCTGACAGCTGCATGCAGTGGCCCCAAAGTTGATCGCTTAGTGACTGACTATCTTAAATATAGAAACAGATACAGATACAGATACGGATAGATACTGTTAGAGACACACAATATTAGTCAGAGCCAGAGTGGATGGCCAAAAGTTATGCAAAGTCCGAACCATTAATCATATTAAAAACAACTAAAGACAAATCGGAAATCTTCCCATGGCCCCAAATGAACAGTAGCCAAGTGGCAGTTTCTGGGTTTCGATTTCTCGACTTTCCCAGGGACCATTCAAGCATTTAACCATCATGGAGATCTTAGAGACTCAGCATCAGCATCATCAGCAAACCAAAACACTTCGATGTGCGGGTTTCAGTTCGGTCTTGGGGCCCCTTCTCCATACCCTACTCTAAGATCTTACGGTAGCCAGAAGCTGCACTGAGAGAAGAATATTGGCCACATTTTTAATGACTTTTTTAACATATTGATTAAGGGGGAAGTTTGGAGGGAGAAAGTATAATATTTATGTTTAATTTGTTTTGTTTATTATTGTACATTAGAAGGGATTCCATTAATATGGCTTTAAAAATCTAATAAAATTACCCAGTTTATTGCCAAAATTACTTACTTTTATTTATCAACTTAAAAATATATTTAAAACTATTAAAAACAACCTATAAAATATTATTAAGAGTACTCCGTTTTTTCTCTGTGTGTGCCATCTTCAATTTGGAGCTGGATTTCTAGGCTTTATTTGGTTTTCCTCCCGGCTGTTTACCCAACAAATATTATTTTGACCGTAATTACGCGCCCGGACAAATGAATTTGTCGCTTACGAAGGAAATCGAAACCGAGAGTAAAAATTGTTCAGGTTGAGTGTGAAAATCAGAGTGAGATCCCAACAGACTGAAAAATCACAACTCCCCAAGAATCGGCCAAATCCGAGAGGAGAGACCCAAAAAAAAAACAAGCAAAGTAATATCTAAAAATTGCCGAATGGAATTTATAATGAAAGTCTCTCCGCCGTACGTGATATATGTCCAGCCCAAATGATTTTGTCTCGTCTCGTTTCGGTTTTTCGGTTTTTCGGTTTTTTGGTTTTTTGGTTTTCAGCTCACAAAAGATCTGTTTTCGTTGTGTGTTTCTTTGGTTGTGATTTTTTGCTCGCCATTTACCATGATTTTTCATAATCAGCAGCAGTGAGGAGGAGAGGTTGGAGGGGTCCGAGTCAGAGTCAGAGTCAGTCCGTCGGGTTGCCAGCGGCAAATGTCTAGAAAATCACGTAGAGCCGGGATCCCGGATCGGAGGCATCTCCATCCCAGAAAGGTGTCTCCGACAGAAACACTGAAATAAAAAATAAATGTGTCACATCTTGCCATTGACAGATGCAAAGAGTTCGTTGATGGTTTCTTTATGTTTTTTTTTTATGAAATTAGTGTTGAATAAACTACAATCTTTGAGTCATTAATATGTAGTCTTTAAATTGGTAGAATTATATATAGTACGTTTGCTGAACGATCTGTAATAATATATATATAATACATTATTTTGTCTGAGTTAAATTTAATATTACTTCATAATCCATGCCATAAATACATTTTAAATGTTTAAAGTTAACAAAGTTATTAATTGGTTTTCTTTTCTGGCCAAAAACTCTTTTTTGAAAGCCTTGGTTTTGGATTTTTGGTGATCTTTTCCGTTTATAACTTTCATATCTCTTTTTCCGTTTGGGTTTAAGTGATTCTTGCATTTATTTCATTTTGATCCATTGAGTTGACCATTCAATCCCGTTTCGGACTTAACTTGGCCGCGACTATCAATTACAGATTTAGTTCGATCAGCTTCCGTTTAGTTGGTTTTTAAAAGTGAGTCGCGGTGGATTCCCTTCCTCGTGGATTTAGGGAATCCTTTCCTTTCCTTTTTTTGCCGATGCTCTCCCCTGGAGAATCTCTCTGTGGAATTGAAGCCAGATGTGTTATTAATTTGCGTGTGCGCGTGAGCATGTAATTTGGGATGGGATGGAATGGGATGGGATGGGAGAGGATGGGCAGTCGGGGGAAGGAGGACCCAGAAAGGTTCAGATACTGTCATCGCACATCGGGGCACCATATCTCCTCGTTCGCCGGGTCGAGTTTTCGTTTCGGTTTTGGTTTTGATTTTGGTTTCAGTTTCGATGCACACACGCGCTCTTTTTTTGTTTTGTCGGTTTTTGGTTTTCGGTTTTGGTTTTTGGTACATTTCGGGATTCGGGATTTCGGGATCTGTTTATGAGGTCGGGAATGCATTGAGCCATGAAAACGACATGACAAAACAAAACAAATTCTACATATACTTGGGGATATATCTCTCTTTTTCGGGGAGAGTGATGTGACAAATAGTCGGCCGAGGGTTTTCGATTTCAAAACAAAGAGAACGAGAGCGAGAGCGAGAGGTGTTCGTGCTAATTCCGCAATTGCCATGGCCTCTTAACCTATCCCGATCCCTATACCTATACCTTTCCATATATATACTATATCCCTCTCTCTTTCTCTGGCCACGATAGTGCTAATTTGTTTTTCGCACGAAATAACTCACAAAGGGAATCTAATCCAGTTGCGCGCTGTCTCTTTCTTAATCTCAATGCCCATTGTCCGGGATCAGGCGGTGCCTCTCTCTCTCTCTCTCGCTCTCGTATTAGTCCTTGCCGATCCTCCCGATCGATATTCCCTGGGTGTGCGTAGTAAGTGTCGGAAATAATCCTGCGGCTAAGCGCAGATCAAAGATCTTTAAACCGCAAGATAAGTTCGGGATCTCGTCGGTTAGTCTCGAGTCCCCGTCTTGGAGGCGGTTGGGTAATCTTCCAGCTTCCAGCTTTCAGGTTGTGCGGCCCAGATTAGAAGTTTTTACATCACCGGCAAACCTCGGGATTAGGAGAGAGAGCGAACGAGTGGGCGAGATAACAGATATAGAGACATATCCCGGAGGAGATGCTATATAAGTCCCGGTTCTGTTTGCTCTCGGTCTTAGACGGTAATTGGAACTCGTGGCAAGAGCTTAGCCCACAACAAACCAACAAATAGCCAACACTTATCTCGTGTGATTTGTAATCCAGAAGTACGAGTATCTGCAGCTCCAACGGCAAATTCGGCAAACAGCATTTCACAGATAATTTGTGAGTCATTCTAGTGCCTGGCATTTTCGCACCGATTTCCATATCTGTTCTTGGCCACTTTTCCGCCAAGTAATAGTTGTTTAAAGAGGTTCGGAAAACCAATACAATTATAGAGTTGAAGTGAGTTGGTTTGCATTATATGTAAGTGAAGATAATTGAATTCAGCAAAAGATACACATTAGTTAAGAGAAAGAATAAGATGCCAGAGCAATCCGGGTTAGTCTTTCCACAAAATGCAATCACCTTCTCCGTGACTCTAGCTTCACTTCTGGCTATCTTAAAAGTCATACGGACTTTCCTACAGCCAGAGCAGTGGGAATTAGGAGAGCTTCTAAGTAGTTCTAGTTCGAAAGTAAATTAAACAAATTTAAAACGAAATCGTTCTTCCAACCAATTGCAGATACAAGCAAGCAGAACATTTGGAAACGGACCGAGTAAGTAGCCAAGTGATCCGGATACGGGAAGCCGGGACGCAGGACCAGGACTACATAGGATACAGCCGGCGGCCAGTGGATCCACACAGCTTCAACGTGGCGATGCACTCGACCGAGGCCCTGATGGCGGCGGGCTTTCTCAAATCCGGCGATTTGGGTCCCCATCCGCACAGCTACGGCGGTCCCCATCCGCACCACTCGGTGCCGCACGGACCCCTGCCGCCCGGAATGCCGATGCCCTCGCTGGGGCCCTTCGGCCTCCCCCACGGACTGGAGGCCGTCGGGTTCTCGCAAGGTATGTGGGGTAAATATCGCACGACAGTTTTGGTATACTTTCAACTATGATCTATGATCTGCGGTGCTGCGCCTACGGACACGTAAGCAAAGTATCGCACGGATCGATCCGTCGGTTCCGCTCAGATCGCAGAATGTGCTGAAAGTTCTTTATCCGGAAATTGAGAGCGGATGAATTGAATTGAGAAAACAAAATGCCAACGCTACACTACAAGATACAAGATACAAAATAAACCTTGGGGGAAACATTGGTGTTCTTAAAATGCCGAATTTGTTATATTTTTGGTTCGTCAGTTTAGTTTCCTTGTGGCCAAACTAACTAAAGGTTCTTTAACAATTTCAAATATTACAAACTTGTAATCAATTTGTTCAGTTTATTATATAATGTTTGCTGCAGAACTTCAGAAGTTTGTTCGATATTAAGACGGAGCACTTTGTGATAGGAGGAGGACTCTTTAGTTCTCCTGTTTTTCGTCGACTGTAAATGTGAGCTTCCTCCTCGTTTTGCTGGCTTTCAATGTCAGTTCGCATCGATATTGCATCATTATCAGTTAAATTGTCAAAATGAATAATGAGCTTCGGGCAGTTTTCGAGTCTCAGTCCCACAGTTTCAGTCGCCTCTCCAACTTTATCTTCCAGTTTCGGTTTCTTGAGCTTGAGCTTCGAGCTTCGGTCTCGGTTTTGAGTTCCAGTTTTCGCCTTGCTCGGTGACGCTGCAAATGACAAACAAAACCTGACAAAAATCACAAAAAATTGGCTACAAAATGCCAACAAAAGACTCTGCCAACATTATTGAACACGGCCATAAAAATAATAAAAAAAAAACAAACCGAAAATCGTAAAAAAAAGATAAATGGGTGGAAATAAAAGAAGCTCAAATATTATACTCGTAATCAATTTTTTGTTTTCATATCTTTTTTTTTTTTTGGCTCTGCTCTGCTCTGCTGTTGTAATCAGCCAAAAGTAATTGACAGAATTTTAACGTGTTATGCAAGCCGAGTTAAATAACTACCAAAGAAAGGAGAAATAATAATAGTACCGTAATCGTTTTAGATACATTTTAAAAATGTTATGGAGAATATAAAACTAAGCATTCACACTTTTCAGAAACCTTAAGAAAAACATAAATATTTCGCAAGTTTCATTTCCGAACCTTGAACCAAAAAAACCTTCCAGGAAACCTCATAAATTAGCCATAAAAAAACAAACAAACCAACAACCGAAAGTAAACAATAAAAAGTTGTTTGAAAAAGGTTGAATAAAAACACGTATATAGATAGGTGCAGTTAATTAAAGGCGACTCGAGCGATCTCTAAGACCCCAAAATCAAAATATAAAATTGAATATATCCCCAAGCGGCAGAAACCGATACAACAAATTGCAATTAATTGTATGGATCTTTGTATAAACATATATATAAATTTAAAAAAAAAAACCAAGTTGGCGACCATTTTGAAAGCGAAATCGAAACTGAAACCGAAACGGCAGCTGCAAAGTTGAAGTGAAGTTTTTTTTCCTTCCTTCTTTTTTATTCAATTTATAAATTCATGACGGAAAATGACTAACTCATTAATTTTTGATAGAGCCCACGGAGAGCGAGATGGAGCGTGTCTGCGGGAAAGAGAGGCCAGATAGATACACCCTACATTTGGGACAAGGAATGAAATAAAATAAAACACATAATCAAGGGAGTGGGACGACAAAGTTCCCGGGGGTGAGCATAGCGGAAGGGGAGGGAAAGAGAGAGCGACACAGAGAGGGAGAGAGGGAGAGGGAGCTGGCTGACAAAGCAAACAATGCGGCGGCTTAGCACGCACACACAGCTACAGATACAGCTACACGTACAGATACAGATACACGCAGACACACAGATACGAGCGCACATGCACATTATGTACTTGGACAAAAGGTCGAGTCGGGTTTTTGGGGCGGCTGCTGCACGGGGGTTGGTTCCTTTTCATCATTTTACCCCTCACCCCAGCGCACGACACTTTTTAGGGGTTGGCTCTCGCATTTTTCGGGGGTTGATACACTCGCACAGGCACACACACACACTCGCACACACGCGCACATAGCCAGCCAAAATACTGGGAAAAAGACCCGTACACACGGCGTATACTCAATGCGGTGATCCAGCGAACTTTCAGCACATTTGTTGGTCAGGCCGAACTCCTTCTTTTTAGCATCTCAAAACTCATATATTTTTATCTCCTTGTCAAATTTTGGCTACCTAGGAGTAAACACACGGAAACAGCGTCGTGAACGCACCACATTCACACGTGCCCAACTGGACGTGTTGGAGGCACTTTTCGGCAAGACCCGCTATCCGGATATATTCATGCGCGAGGAAGTCGCCCTCAAGATCAATCTGCCCGAATCCAGAGTACAGGTAAGCTATATATTATATATATTAATGGGAAAACCAATTCCCTGATTGGTTGCTTAGCTGATTTATTTATCAAACTGAATTGTGGGAGTTAATTTAATATATTAAGAAATACGGTTTCCAATTTAAGCTGCTGATCGAATCACTTAATTCATTTACATTCGTTTTATACATACTTAAAAAGTCATAAATTTCGATTTGCTTTTTATTAGTTGTTTAGTTTATTTTATTATTGTGTAGCCTCTAAAGTTTAGTGTAATTTTAATTGATGATTTAGTCCACAATGAAAACAATGAATCCAGAAACTCCCTTAAAGTCCTGTAAAGTCCTGGCCTCCCCCAAAAGATATCCACCCACAAATATCGTTAATATGTTTGGCTTTTCGCACTGCTTTAATTTTCCACCTCCTGCCCCGAAGGGCAAACACTTGCGCTGACCTGCTAACTCGATTTTCCTCTGTTTTCCTCTGACTTTGCCAGCCATTAGCCGCACATGTGAGATACCAAATGCCAAATGCACAATATACAAGATACAAGATACACAGAACACACACCCACAACACGCAGAACGCTGGCACACTTGTCTAGTTGATTTAATTAGGCGAAATGCCCTCGGAAAAGTGCCGGGGGAAATCCATAAAACAAACAAATTACAAACAGCTCGAGGCAGATTGCTGCTGTTCCGTTGTTAGCGGGGATATATATATGTATATTTTCCGGACAGGATATATGCGGATAGTTGCTGGTGGATGGGATGGGAGTACGAGTTCCATTCCATTCCACATATGGAGCGCTCAGATTTGATGACTTCCAATGCAAATAGACATCCGTTTATCCGTTTTCCGTTTTTCCGAGGAAAGCGAGAGTGAAATGAATTTCCCCCCAGTATTTGCCGAAAGTATTTGCGGGATACGCCGTCAAGTCACCCCTCCGGGACATACTGCCAGAGATATATATCTATCCTCTATTCAGGACAATTGTGGGGTTGGGGACGGGTTGGTTTTTGGGAGTTTGCTCAAGGCATTAGCCGAGCATAATTTGCGCTAATTTTTAGTGTCAGCCAGATGAGAGCCCGATGACAGCAAATTGTACAACTCAATTTCCAGGAGCAGGACCAGGAGCAGTCCGGGGTTCTCGATCTCTTTATTTCTGGGGACTCTGTTTGTTTAGGTGTTCGCTCCGCTCCGCTCCGATCGCTGGCCTAAACAAACTAACAATTCACAATTCCCTATTCCCTATTCCCTACCGGCGGCGGCGTTGGCCCGCAAAACTGCCAAATGGCCCAAAAGCGATCAAGGGATGGGGGTAGGAGAGTGCAGCTTCCGGTTGACAAACTGGCAAAACTGGGAAAACTGTCATCTCCTTTTGGTAATGCCTTGGGCAAACATTGCCGCAACAATCGAGCGATCGATCGTTTTGGAACTGCAATGAAAACACACGAAAACGAAACTAAAAAAAATAAACATTATTTGGCAATGGGTCGGACATATAGTATATTGATCCATCGATTTGTTTGCTTTGCTTTGCTGTGCTTGGCTCTTGTCCCTGTAATTTAAGGACGTGACATTGTGGGGTCAACAGCAGTTGTAGCTTACAAAAATATAACCGAAGAGTATAGCAACATGCAATGCAAAATGAGAACTAAACATAGTTGAATGGGGAATCTATAGCTTTGGTTAAAATATTAAAGAAATCGAAACATAAAAATGTAAACAATGAATGACTGCCAATCAGTTAGCAAGTTAGAAGTTAGTACGCATAAAAAATCAGTACTTATCGGTATTTACCAACTGAAAAAGTGGTAAGCTAAACTCTAGCACTCTTTAACCAACAATGCAGGAAAAGAAGTTGATGTCCTTTTGGTACAAAATGTGCTTTAACGAAGACTAGTGAGGAGAGGACAAAGGGAAGCCCTTGCAATGGTCGGGTCGGAGTGAAAATCGACACGTTCTCTTCCACAGAGACACGAGGGGCTGCCGGGTGGGGTTCCTCTTTCCGTGGACAGCAGAATAAACGGAGGCGAAGGAAGAAGCAGCAGTCCGCTGCTGAAGTCCTGCAGCAAGGACACCTTGCACATGTCCCCTGAATTGACTTCGTTCTGTTATTGTTTCGTTCTTCACAAAAGTTACGTTTTTTACACAATTGATTCCAGTAATGGACACCCGGCCGACGATAGGAAGTTGACTTCTCTTTATATTTTCCACATGTCTTTCCTTCTTTGGGAAATATGTAGTTTTGTTGCTGCTTTAGAATTGTTTTCAGTGGTGTGGGAGTGGCACAGTGGTTCATTAGCAACTGGCAGATATTTGAAAATCACTTAAAAGGAGGGAACTAAATTGATTAGGCTCTAAATTTCAAGATATATTAATTGCAAGTTACAAATCAATGTATAATATTATCGTATTCAATTCGAAATTAATACATTTTTAACTTTATAAACTCATGGACTAAGTCATCCAGAAATATCTGTACGTTAAAATACGAGAACTTCAAAAAATAAACATTAGAAAATAGAATGCCAAAGCACCAATTTCATCAAAGATAGATCTAGACCTAGCCAAAAGTAAATTTTCATTGATTTTCAAAAGTTTTAAAATGTTTTTCAAATATAGTTATATAAGGTATATATATATATATATATATCCACTGTACCTGTTCTCCTCCTGTCCATTGGAGTGACGCAACATGTCAATGCACACGCTCTCAGTTTCGCTCTCTGGCGAAAACCCACACCCACATATCAGATTACAGCAGGGAAAACTAGGAAAAACCGTACAAAACCGTACAACTCAGGCGAATGTGGAAATGGGAATGGAAATTCCGAAAAGCAGAAAAGCAGAAAGCAGAAAAACAGAAGAAAAAGCCAGCGAACACGATTCGTTTGCATGTTACAAGGCGTCTGGCTTTTGGTTTTCATTTTGGCTTTTGCTCGGGACTCGGGGCTTGGGCCTGGGTTTTGGGGTTTTGGGTTTGGGTTTGGTAAAGTCTCGGGTCTGGTCTCTGCTGGGGTCTGGGGTTTGGATTTGGGGTTGGGGTTGGGGTTCCGTGTTAGTTTCCTCGTGTTTTTTTGTCGGATTGCAAGGAAGCCAAGCAACTCAATTAGCCAGCGGAGAAACTAGACTTTCAGGGGCTTTTGCGGAGGAGGGGAAGAGTTTTTACTAGTACGATGGTCAGCGGACTGAAAAACTAACACGAACGACGAGCGCTGACACCAATGGAAAACCACCAGGTGAGAGGTTTTCCAAACTGGTTCAGCACACACAGTAGAAATCAGGGAAAACATTTCTCCCGCCGCAGAAATTGTATCTGAAACTATTTCTCACAATTTTCAAGGAATATTGAATATTATTTTTAGCAACTAGCAACTAAATTTGAAAGAACTTTGAGTGGAACTATATGTCACAAAATAAAAAGATAGAAGATAATATAGGTAATTAAGAGGCCACCTCCGAATTATAGACCACCTCCGAGGATCGTATTTATTAAGGAATTACCCAGGAGGTGCCTCTCTCAGCATGGTCCCCATTGAAAGGTCGCATCTTTACTTTTCTTCTCTGCCACCACATAAATAATCATTACACTCAGAAAAGGAGCAAGAAAACGGAAAACTGAACGAAACAGAATCGAAATCAGAATCCGATCCGAATCAGAATCAGAATCCCCGCAACGAAATCGGAACCGGGAGTCATAATCAGGAGTCCGACGGGGCTTAGGGCCTGGTAAATATTAATTGAATGATAGGCATCTTTATGGCCCAGTAGCGAACGAACGGTCCAGGGGTGGGTAGCCTCGGATTCCGAGGGGGGGAGATGAGATTCGCCAAGTGAGAGGGCGTTGATTGCAACCAATACAAATAACGTAATAATTTTACGCAGCTTATCTGCACCAGAACAGAGCAAACATTTACGCCCAAATGTTTTCATTCGCCATTCCAGGGGCGGGCATGAAAAGGGGGATGACAGGGGTGAAGGGAGCAGGGACAAGGGAGCAGGCCAAGAGGACGGCTGCCATCGCTTGACAGTCATAAATCACATGAAAACCAGTAGAAGCAGCATTCAGCACCCTTAATAACTAAACTCGGGATGCTCTACACTGGCAGAAAAAATGGGTATTGAAGGTGCTCCCTTTTTCATTCGAAATGAATGAAATTAATATATTAAAAAAAAAACAATTATGAAAAGTAACTCTGAAAATTAAAATTAATCAAAATATAGATTGAATTTCCGTCAAGTTTCAAGTTTTTAGCTTTATTTTATTGTGTAGGCAAATATGTCACCTCCGAGATGTCACCTCCGGATATATTCCGGATATATAGTATTCAGCTGTATTTTCGCTATCGTCGGGGGTTGGAAAAGCAGAAAGAGACCGCTGCCAGGGCGGGAAAGAGACGGCACCTAAACTTGGCCAACTCTTTTTTTTCTATACGTTTTCCATTTTCAGCTTGTTTCGCTTTGTTGTAAAAGGATTTGTCTGCAGCCCGAAAAAATTGTATTGGAGGGAGGGAGGGAAATGCGACAGCGGAAAAGGGGGAAACGAAAATGGGAAAACGAGAAGAAAGAGAAAGGGAGCGAGTGGGAGAGAGAGAGGGCGAGGGGTAGAGGTGAGCCGCAGAAGGGAAAACTTTGCGCTCACGCACAGCTGTTTTATAAAATTAATTTTCCCATTGCGGATTAACAATTTCCAATTTTTTTCGCCACCTTTCCCTCGCTTTTCCCCGCTTTGTGTGTTTGGTGTGTGACAGAGAAGGCCAATACGCACATATGAGGCTTAGAGAGAGACGGACGCAACGCTAGATAGATTTACGCATCGTTTTTTTAATTTGTAAATATACAAGACCAGGCGAAAATGTTGTGTACTTAGCCAAAGGCAAAAGTCAGTCCAAGAATCAAGTTATTGGAATAACTTTGATTGGGTTATGAAGTACAATTTAATTATGTTCCAATCGAAATGAATTGAAGGTTCATAAAGTATTTCATTAAGATTTATATTACCAATTGTAATTCTTAGTTTGAATTTTAAAGTTAAATAAAATATGACATAAAGAAAGTAACAAATTGAGAGGAAACAGTTTTTGAAGTAGTAAAAAAGGTTTTAAATCATTTCAAAACCAAGTTCTCTGGGGCTAATAACCAACAATCCTACATTTCATTTTCCTACTGTGTGTGAGAAAATTTTCCTTCAAATAACATTTTCGAGAGGCGGAAATGCGGTGAGTTTTCCCACCGAAATTGCCTCAACAATTTCCCTCAAGTGTTTGCCCAACGTCAAGTGTCTTCTCACTTTCCCAAATTGAGAGAGTGTGTGAGTGTGTGTCTGTGTGTGTGCGGGTGTTTGTTTATTTGTCAGACGGGGGCGTAAAGTGGGCGTGTGCCGATGGCCGGCGGCTGCAATTTTCCCACATCAATTAGATTGCCGGGCCGAGCAATGAATAAATTATGCGCGAAGAGAAGTGGCAAGGCGGCAAGTGGGGTGGTGGGGTGATGGGGTGGCAGGGTGGTGCGGTGGGTGGGAATTGGACCCACAACAAGTGCAAAAAGTCACGCGCTACTACTCCCAACGAAAACAACAACATTCGCCGGAATCGAGAGAGGAAAAGTTACATCAACAGCCGGCGGCGGCCAAAACAAAAATTGACTCGATTATATTGTCACACAGAATCCCGCCCCCTCGGGGAAGGAAGGCATCCAGCCTCAGCCCCAGCCAGAGCAGGAGAACCACCCACTCATCCACATCCTCCAGATGGAACGCATCCCTTTGGGCAAGGGCAAGGACAGGGGCAGGGGCAGGGGCGGGGGCAGGAAGACAACAATAAACAGCCCATAAAGCGGCACACTCGAGCGCAAGGAATTCACTTAGCCTTGTTTGTTATGCTTAAGGGGCTGCTGCTGCCAACAATCCATCCGCTAAGTGCCAGCTCTGGCCATCTAGCCGTTTTCCGGCGGACAAAAAAAAGCTTTCGGGAATTCCTTGGGGAAATTGTTCTTAGCTAGTATTTTGAGTTGCTAGTATTTGTAATCGGTTGTATTTATTTCGATGATATTCTTTACAGTTTTTGATTTAGTTTTAAATGGTTTAATTGATTTAACAAATATTTTAAATTTTAGCAAAGAGAATTAAATTGGAGGATAATCTTTAAATTATTTTTTAATGGGAAAAAAGAATATCTAGTTTAGAAAACTTTTTAGAACGATACAATATTAAATCCAATAATATAGTGCAGCAAATATATTGAATAACTAGAATATCTTATCCCAGAAGTTCTTTAATATATATCCAGTAAAAAAAGGATAAAACGGAATCCAAGGAGCAGGCTCGATGCCGACTTCCGATGGCAAATGTTATTTCAGTGATTTGTTGTTTGGGGTTGGTGTTGCTTGCTAATGGCTTGTGCTTTGGTAAACAGTTGCATTTATTACCGCTCCCACCCACTCGAGCCACCGAACCACTGAGCCACCGAACCACTGAGCCACCGAACCACCGAACCACCCAGACCAATCCAAAGTCCCCCTTTTTCATTTGAAGTTAACACTTGCCACGCGGCTCTTGCGGCCACTCAAGCATTTCATTGCCGCAAAATGTGTGCGTGCTGCTGTTTTTTGTTTTTTGGGAGGTTTGATTTCCTTCCTTCCCGAAAATACACAAAAAAAAAAGAAAAAGAGCATTAAACAAGGCGTATCAAATTTCATTATTTGTCAGCACACACTCAGGACGAGAGGAGGAGGAGGAGGAGAAGGAGGAGGAGGAGGTCCCCCTTCGGAAACTCAATTTCAATTTGAAATTCAATTTCCCATTTGCTACGAGCAAAATCCACTTTTTTGTCGTTTGACTTTGCTTTTGCTCTCGCTTCTGATTTCATTTAATTTCATTGCCATTGCATTTGCCATTTCCCATTTTCCATTTTCCATTAGCGCGCTTTGATATCGTTTAATGAACTGCCCGCAAATTTCATAATAATATTGATAGCACTAAGCTTGGGAATTTTTTCGCAAATTTAAGCAGATTTCTTGCGTTGTTTGGAAAACATTTATTCGATTCGATTCGATGCGACTCGATTTTGCGTGCGGCCTTCTAATGAACTTCAATCGAGAGCAGGTTCAGGGGAGGGCGGGGGAAAACTTCAACATCAAAGCGATTTTCATTTGGGTTTTTTTTGGATGTTGGCTCGTTTGCGGTTTTACCTCATTTTTAGATTTTCAGATTTTCTGATTTCCAGGATACGGCCAGCAGGAGCAGGAGCAGGAGGGGAAGGCCTTTGTGTAGAGACACGATTTGCTTGAATAGCCACGAATTTGTGTTCCATCGAGCTTTGGGTTATGGTCGATTGATTGGACTGGGATTGGGGATTTAAGTCGGGAGTTTTCCTTTTTTCTCTTGATGTAGAATTTTGGGGTTTATTCCGAATAATATAGAAAGTTTTCAGGATGAAAAATAATGATTTGATTTAAATGGGACTCAAAATACAAACAATACATAAGTTGCAGTATATTTCCATAAAATGTTGGAACATCATATTACATTATAAATAAATATATCCCTAAAATATGTTTTCCCAAGTCTAAACTCCGCATCTTTCCTCCTTCATTGCAGGTCTGGTTTAAGAATCGTCGCGCCAAGTGCCGCCAACAGCTGCAGCAGCAGCAGCAGTCGAACAGCCTGAGCAGCTCCAAGAACTCCAGCGGCGGAGGCAGCGGCAGCTGCAGCGGCGGCAGCTCCTCGAACAGCCGCTCGAACAACAACAGCTCCTCGCAGAGCGGCAACAAGTCCGGCCAGCAGAAGCAGAGCCAGAGCCAGTCCTCTCAGGGCGTGGGCAGCGGTGGCGGTGGAGGAGGAGGAGGCGGTGGCTCCGGCTCCGGTTCCGGCAGCAACAATTCAGCGGCGGCAGCGGCCAGCGCTGCTGCGGCAGTGGCGGCGGCCCAACAATCGATCAAGACGCACCACAGTTCCTTCCTGAGCGCCGCCGCAGCTGCGGCCGCCCAGTCGAGTCAGTCCAGCGGCAACAACAGCAGCAACCAGGGCGGCAACTCCAACAACCAGGGCAACCAGGGCGGCTCCACGCCGAACAGCAGCAGCAGCAGCAGTCAGACCGGCCACCTCTCGGCGGCGGCGGCGGCGGCCGCGTTGAATGTGACGGCGGCCCACCAGAACTCCAGCCCGTTGCTGCCGACGCCGGCCACGTCCGTGAGTCCCGTGAGCATTGTGTGCAAGAAGGAGCACCTGTCCGGCGGCTACGGCTCCGGCGTGGGCTCCTCCGGATCCGGCGGCGGCGTCGGCCTCCAGCTGGGCGGAGGCGTGGGCGTGGGCGGTGTCGGCGTAGGCGTGGGCGTGGGCGTGGGCGGAGTGGGCCAGGACATCCTCCGCTCGCCGTACGACCAGCTGAAGGACGCCGGAGGCGACATCGGGGCCGGAGTGCACCACCATCACAGCATCTACGGCTCGGCGGCGGGCAGCAATCCGCGGCTGCTGCAGCCGGGCGGCAACATCACCCCGATGGACAGCAGCAGCAGCATCACCACCCCATCGCCGCCGATCACCCCCATGTCGCCGCAGTCGGCGGCAGCCGCCGCCCATGCTGCCCAGTCGGCCCAGTCCGCCCACCACTCCGCCGCCCACTCGGCGGCCTACATGTCCAACCACGACTCGTACAACTTCTGGCACAACCAGTACCAGCAGTACCCGAACAACTACGCCCAGGCGCCCAGCTACTACTCGCAGATGGAGTACTTCAGCAACCAGAACCAGGTCAACTACAACATGGGCCACTCCGGCTACACGGCCTCCAACTTCGGCCTCTCGCCCTCGCCCTCCTTCACGGGGACCGTCTCGGCGCAGGCCTTCTCGCAGAACAGCTTGGACTACATGTCGCCGCAGGACAAGTACGCGAACATGGTGTAGAATCTACTCTTTCAGTACTGCAGCAGCAGCGGCAGCGGCAGTGCCAGTGCCAGTAGCGGTGGCAGTGCCAGTGGCAGTGGCGGTGGCGGCACCAACGGATCCGGATCCGGATCTGGATCTGGATCTGGATCCGGGGGCAGTGGCTCAGCCAGCGGTAGCGATGGGTCTCCACTGATGGAGCACCAGCAGAACCTACACCATCATCACCATCACCAACAGCAGCAACAGTCGCAGCAACAGCCGCAGCAGCAGCCGCAGCAGCAGCAGGCGCATCTTCATCAGCAGCAACAGCAGCAGCAGCAACATCATCAGCAGGATCCCCACATGGATCATCACTTTGGCTAAGTTGGGCGGAACTTGTATATACCAGGGATATATATGAGGGGTTCCCTCTGCAGATACATATCTTTATGGAGCGAAGAGAGTTGCCCAAACCAGAACGAACACAGGTCCTCAGAGATACAATTTAGTGGAATTGGTGCAGATACAGATACAGATACAGAAACACACAGCCTGCCAAAAAGTATCCAAACATTCGGATTCATTAGATTCAAAAGCAATTTTAGGGTTTCAAGTAAACAAAGCTATTTCGGAAAATGTTCCTTTTTATATTGGAGTCATATTGGAATCATATAGGTATATACCTATTGTATCTCAACTTTGGTATATCTAACTTTAAAAGTTGTTCAAGCAAATTTGTTAGATTCGAATGGATTTCAACCCGAGATCATTTGAATCCCACAAATTTGGGGCATTCTGCATCCGGGACAACTTTTCAAAGGCTTTGAATCTATTTGGAACTGGTGTGTTTTCTGATTTACCATCGAATAGCTTCTTCCTTCCATAAGGAGACCCAATCCCAAACAGCGGGCCGAGAGTTTTTTTTTTTTTTTTTTGTAGTTAACACGAATTTTTTTTGTCACCCTTATACATAGTAGAACCTAAACTAGAAACGTGTAAAAAAAAACGCTGAGAAGTGAGGAGAGGAGATGGAATTACAAGTTTATACAACCCAAAACATAATATATTAAAGCTAAACTTATACACATTAGGTATTACATAGATCTAGGATAAGCAGTCAGGATCAACGAAGAAAATGAGTGATAAAATAATTAAAAATCTTAAAACATTGAAGAAACATTTGTTAAAATCCAAGGAGCAAGGAGGAAGGAGCAAGGAGGCAGTGCAAGTGGAAAGTGGGAAGTGGAAAGTGGGCGGGGTAGAAGGGAGGATTTTTAAATGCAATATCTAGACCATACCATGGATCGGCCAGGGGGGTCTTCGTGGGTTTACCCAGAAGTTAATGTAAACGCAAACACAGAGCTGCTGCAGGGTCTAAAGTCGAACCCTTTGGTTAGGGCCAGCTCAGCATATCATAAAGCTAACACTTAATTCCAATTTCAAGTTCTTTAAACCAAGCTAAAACTAAAATATAAAATTACGAGAAAAAAAAAACGAGAAAACCCAAAAAAAAAAACAAGTTTAAAGTTCAAATCATCATTTTGTCGTCTTTATATATATAAAAGAAGAAAAACAAAAGAATATTTATACCCA
>JAJJHY010010805.1:369771-380633 GCA_021224005.1 Drosophila setifemur
ACAACTTTCAGACAATAATTCTTTGAAACTGTAGATCAAAAGCATTATAAAAAATTCGCATAATTATAATTACTTTCCAAATCAATTTATTGACACAACGATTTCTTAATGATTTTGAGAAAAGCTCTAGGACAATATTATGAACCAATTTTATGGAAGTACTTTGGTATCATACATCAGATAAAGCCACTGACGATACAACAAAAACTAAGCATCTAAATAACATATTCATAACATATAACAACAAAAAATATCGGAAACAAAAAGTTTCGGGGCAGTCTCTTATTTTCTGGGGTTACCATACCTCCCGCCATCTCCGTAATCCCCCCTCCGAAAGAAGTCAGTTTTCGTCATTTGGTTTTTTCTACCAACAAAAGGTTAAGCTTAATTTGATTAATTAGTATAAAAAATGTTTTGAGAAATTCCCATTTAATGCGCGAGAGACGCGGCAGCCCAAATATATACGACGAATCCAAATTTGAGTTGCTGTATCTTTTATATACATACTTATGTATCTACATATATCGCATTTTAAAGTCTCTCATTTGTTTGCTGTGTTGTGGAATGGCTTGGAATGTGCTACTTGTATTGAAAAATGGCCCACAACAAAAGATGGAACTCGAATATCGACAAAATTAAAGATAAAAAAAAAGACAGCAAGCAACGGCCACAAGCAGTGATACAGATGTGTGGCATGCAGATACAGATACTCAGATACTCGTTATAGTATACGCATTGCCTTTGCATATACATATATATATATATGTATAGTATGTGTGAGGCGTGTGATTCGAGTTGAATTATTTATTATTTATGCGATTTTATGCTATTTTTACAGCAACAAAAACGCCTCGCATTTATTATTGTTTTTGGTAAATACAATATTTAAATGACTCGCTCCGATAAAATGCGATAAATAATGCAGTTCGGTAGATACTCCCCGTTTTGTCTCGTATTATTTTCGTTTTCCCCGCCTTTGTGTTTTTGTTTTGGTGTTTCGCTCATCTGATCTGATCTGACATTGTCATTGCATAAATTTCGGTTTTTTACAGCTGACAACAAAGCGGAGCCCAGCAGCTGACAAGAAGAGTTCGTTAAGGGAAGCCAAATAAATAAAGAAATGAAATGAAATGCAATGCAATGCAACGAAATGAAATGAAATGCCTCCACACATTCATTCCCCTTTACCCCGCACCCCTTAAAGAGTCCAAGGGGGGACCAATCGGTAAGTTGTGCTCCATAAAATCGGTTAAAATAACACTTTATACTTTAAACAAAAGAAGCAACTCGAATTCCTATGGGCACGCTAAAATATCTTCAACTGCGGGGATTAATAATACTACAAATTCTTAAATCCAAAACATTAAAACCACTTTAATTTCCCACAAACGTAGCTCCACAGCTTAATCCTCGGCACAACAGAATTCTCAAAGGATAACAAACAATGAAGAAATTTGGGGTAAACTTTGTGGTTTTTCTTACAAAGAATACGATCCACATATATTCATGATAATGAATACTGATAATAATGATAAAAAATAATTAATACATAAAAATCTATTGCGTACCCATATTTTTAAATCATAATATTCACATTTAGAAACATCTTTGATTGATATTCATTCTTTATTTTTTTTAGTTTAACTTTTGTTTTATTATTACTTAAAACATATGTTTGGATATATATTTCAATATTTTTTTACAATGTAACTTTTCTTACTATTACTGTTGGAACTTATTTAATTTCAAATAAAACAATTAGAATATGTTGAATGGAAATGCATTTATTCAACATATTTTGAGCAGATTTAACATAAAAAAATAAAATTGTCTCAAACACCGAATTTTAACAAAATAATTCATAATAAAGTATACAAATTACGTTCATATCGTCTCCATAAATGCTTTCTTACGGTCTTAAAAATTGCATGAAAACTGAAGTTTGAAATTATGAGAATTTAAATTGCTAATTTATTTGCATTTTTTGATAAACAATTGTTCAGGCAAAATTACGCTTTTGAAATGTCTGCAACTCTTCCCACTCCGTTCCCACTTTGTGAGTCTTGGGCCTGTTCCCACTGAGAATGCTTGTTGTGGGATGCCTTCCACTCTCTACCCGATGAAAACCCACACACACACATACCATCCACTCGCGTCCGAAGCGACACTCTGTCTCTCTGTCTGGGCATAGTGCCATCTCGCTCTGTTACAGAGGGCGTTCCACGTAGCCGCCAACACGACGCCGGCAGCGACGTCGAGGCTGCGTTCTCTTACTGTTAAATTGTCGCCATTGCAGTTGTGGCATGTGCGAGCGAGACGAATGTATGTGCACAGGGCGAGCCAGCCGCGTGTGTGTGTGTCTCTTTTTGTTGCATGTATTTGTTTGCCTTTGCGTTAATGTTTGGTTGCCTCCTCCTGGGTTCCCCTTCATCTTCTTCCACGTTCCCCCGCTTCCCTTCTGTGCTGTTCGTTCTCTCTTGCTCCGATTGCCCCCTCCCCCCCTCCCATTATGCGGGGCCACCTTCAACAACATTTTTCGCCTCTTTCAAAGTCACAATTCCGCCATCTACTATTCCTCCTGCTTCGGCTCCGGCTCCTGCTCCGGCTCCTGCTCCGGCTCCCCATTTTCCTCGTTTACCTCTTTTTCGCCGTCTTCTTATTTTTGCCTCCCTTAGCTTTATCGTCGATGTTGTTGCTGTTGTTTGGGGGTTGCATGGGGCTGTGTGTGTACGTGTGCGTGCACGATGATGCTCTCTGTGTGTGTGTGTAGGTGTGTGTGTGTGTGCTGGGTTTGGGGCGTTTGATTTTCTGCTCTACTGTTTTTCCCTCCTTTCCAAGCATTTTTCTTTTCCCTATATATTTCTTTTTTGGTCCCCTCTTCATTTGCTGGCAAAAATTTTTCTTTTCATTTGCCCAAACAGGCAACGCCAATCAAGCTGCCCACACCCCCGAGTTTTCGTTGCCACCCCCTGCCACCAGTCACCAGCCACCCGGCCACCCAACCCCCTATTTTCGGTATATAAGCCCCCCAATTCTTTGTCTCTTTTCTTCCCGCTTTTCGTTTTTTCCCCCCCGCTTTGGTAGCCCAAATATATTGTACATAAAACTGTGCTCGTGTTTTTTTTTTTTCCAGGGGCCCGTAACGTCCTGATAGGGAGAGAACGGAGGGTGAGATTCAGGGGATTGCTGTAGCGGTGTGTGTGTGTTTCGGTGTGTGTGTGTATATAAAGGGGATAACGAACTAACTAACTAACTAACGTTGAAATCAAAATCAAGCAGGCAAAAATGTTGCTTCGATAAAGCGCTAAAAGCGGAAGAAGAAGGGAAGAACGGAAGGGAGGGTGGCGGAGGGAAGCAGGGGAGGAATAGGGGAATGGGTGGAGAACACAATAGAGGGAGGAATGCCTAAAAGAGGACGAAATATTGTACATACAAATGCACAGGAAAAATCGTATTTAAGATAATTCGAATTTAAAGATTTATAGAACAATATATGTTTTCTTATATCTACATATACTCGTATGATCTTGAGTTGCTGGTAAACTTTGAATACCGTTAAATATGATTAATCCATACAAAAACAAGTTCAATATTTTGTAGGAATTGAAAGTTAAACAAATTAAAATAATACAAACAAATAACAAACAAGTACACAAATCATTTTAATTGCACTAGGAAAATTATGTACTATTTTATTTTAGGTGTAGATAAACGACAAGAGGAGGCAAGGGGGTAGTGGAGATGGAGATGGAGGGTGTTCATCAGGTATCCCATCGATTTATATAGCCAAATATTCCAAACTCAATGCTCAGTAGGCCTCCCATTGGAATGCTCTTACGGGATGGAAATCCATTTGGCAACAAATTTTCACTTGACTTCGAAAATGTTGGTTCTTTTTTGCTTGTTTGGGAAGCTTCTTTCGGGTTTCCTGCTGGCCATCGGATTTCACTTTGTTTCTTTTGGATTAATTGAGGGACTAAGGCAATTAGAGTCCAAATTGATGGGTTTGGGGGATTTGGATTTGCCATAAAAATTCGGAAAGTTTTAGCCAGCACTCAAATGAATTTTTTGTGTCATTTTAAAGTTGAGTTGAGTTAGGAAAACAATTTTCACTTTTCTTGTCTTTAAGTATAAGGAAAATACTCCTAGTAAATTTAAAAAATTGATTTTCAAAATGAAAGCCTTGAGTTTTTTGTACTGGCCAAAAGAAAAACGAACAACGAACAGTTTTTTCCATAAGCCATTTCTAAATTCCAAGCACAAAAAACAAAAAACAAGAGTCGCCGGAATTTAAGAAAATAAAATCGAATGAAAAATTAGCAGATTTTCGCTGTTATTATTATTATTCGGTATTATTATTATTCTGATTACATTCCGTTGTTTATTGTTTTAATTTGCTGGCTGCCTTTGTTGTCGCTTTTGGCTTTCGGGTAATTTGCTGATTAAAACAACACAGAGAAGCCAGCAAGGTAAGTCAGGTTGTTGTTGTTGCCGCTGTTGTTGTTGTTGTTGTTGTACCTGTCCGTTGGGCTCGTTGTTCGGGCATTAAGCATTTTGAGTTTTCAATTCATTTGACTTTTCATTGCAAATGCCAGGGTATTATCCACACGCTTTTAAATTAATTAAATGCAGCAACGACATCCCCAGAAGCGGCAACAGCAAAAGCAGCAGAGAGCAAAGTAGGGGCAAATGGGGTGAGATATAAAAACGACGCACAGATACGGATACATGTACAGATACAGAAACGGATACCAGTCCCAGTTCCAAGCGCCGAGCGGTAGTCAAGGAGCGACTCCAAAAAATCATTACCTTTGGACAAAAGTCCCCCTGAATGGAAACAAATCCTCGTTTTTTCGAATATATTTCCTTAAATCACAAATCTTTTGCTCCATTCAATGGATTTCTTTTATAAACATATGTATAAATATATAAATCACTTATGCTTAAAAAAGTAACCTGAACCTGAATAATTTTGAAATTAATTCAGTTCCAAAAAAAGCCTGAAATTAGAAGAAAAAAAACGCTTAATCAATCAAAATATTAGAATTTATTAAAAATATCCTGAACTTATTAAATATATACATATATGCATTTGAAGTCTTAAGTCACAATATTTTTGTAACTGAAAACAATAATAGATATAAGCAAATATGTAATGTCAAATATGATTTGTTGATTTATGTGAACATTTTTTAATAGATTTAGGGGCTCTATGTATAAACAGCTTTTCCAAGCAAACACCCTTAAAAACAGCATTGGATTAAAAACAAAATGCATGTGTGTGTATTTTTATTTTGAGCTACGTGAACATTTTGATCCCGAATTAAAAAATTTTATCCCGACTTCATATTATTCAAATGCAACGTTAATAGTGAAACGCCAATTATAATCAGTTGACTACGTGATCGGACCGAATGGGCACGCAGGGGGTTGATGCAAAGCCCTAACCCCTCCCCCAACAACCCCTTTAAACCTTTGTAAAAAAAAAGGGCAAGTCGAAATGGGCAATTTTTCATGCCCATTCGATAACGACGTCGACAATGCGGCTCGCCATGAAAGATATACGCTGATGTATACAAACACATCCAAAAGTTGGACAGGGCCTTAGCCCAGCCCAGCCCCGCCCCCTCCTCCCACCTCTCTGGCCCGCCTTTATGCTAATTGGCATATGCTCAATTAAGCGCTGTGGCAACCAAAGCAACCAGCAACCAACAACCAACAACCATTCAGCAGCATCCACAAATTGCAGCCGACTCTGAGAAGAATTCAGTGCCCATATAATGCAACCGGATAAAGTACACAACTTAGAGAGCAACAACAACAACAACAAAAAAAAAACACACATAAGTATGTTCTAATATGTAACACAAAAATAGAATCAAATACAAAAAAGTGTGCCACAGGGTGCAAGAGCGAATGTAATAAGTCCAGCAAAAAAGTTTTGCATGACAGAAACAATTTTAAAATAGCGAGGAGAAAATAACAAGCTCTCTCTCAATAACAATATATTGAATAATAGAATAGAGTACAAATAATCATTAGCATATAGTATAATAAATCATATATTTTAAAGTATTTTCATATATTCAGATACATATTAATTTATTATATTAGTTGTGTTTGCCAAATATAAAGCTTCTGTTAGTTAAGATATATACAATATATGGAAGAGAAAGATAAAGACTTTCGATTCGGCGACACCTGGCATTGCATTGGTGCCTTTTGCTCTGGGCAATATCCTATAATACTGTCTGGGTCTGGGTACAATCAGAGGAATACGAAACGCCATGGCAAAACACTTGCAGCATCAACGGCAGCACGAAATCTCCAGGAGATTAGGAACAACATCATCATCATCATCACCATCACCGTCATCTGCTTGAGGTACTGTGGAACAATTACCAGGGCAGAGAGTTTACCGCCTGATTAGATCGGGGTAACTAATTTGTGAGCCGCATTTCCATTTTCCATTTGTTACGCAACATTTGCGAGTGCTTTCGTAGATTCAGGGATTCGGGGAGAGGCAGCGGCAGGAGCAGGGACAGGGGCAGGGGGCAGGGGAAGGGGCTGAAAAAGCACTCAGGGCATGCTTGAAGATTGCGTTGCTAGGTGTTGGCATTAACTCGACATAGCATCGGGGGCAACAGGAGAATCAACGGGAGAAACAGAAACAGAAACAGAAACAGGAGCAACATCAGTCATCATTTAGCCATAATCAAAGCAATCACCCGCAATCATCAGGGGCGGAGATTATTAGGGGGTGTTCACCATGGGAGAGTTAAGTCAAAATGTTAATGTTCAGCCCTCCTCCCCCCGCCCACGTTAAAGTTAAATGCATATGTCAACATTTTGTGTCACTTTCCAGGGGATTGCAACAATTTTCAGGGCGGGGCGGGGCTGGGCGGGTATCGAAATAGTAATATTAATAATAACAGAAAGAATAATCTGGAGGCTAATTAATTAAATTGTTCACTGGGTTAACAAAGGAGTTTGTTTAGTAATTAAGTTGTTTGCGTTTCCACAGATTGCAATGCATTCGATGGATTGCTTAATATAACTGAATTATACCAGATTTATTAATGCCATGCTTATTTATTCACTATTAAATCACCTTGCAAGATTTCAATTTCGGTTTTACACGATGGAAAGGGTATCTTTGGTGTCAAGTAATTGATATATATTAAGTTGTAATGATCATCTGTTCATCTAGATACAACATATTCAAATGTTGTTTGATATTCCAACTATTGAAAACTCTTTTGGTAATTGCATATGCATATAAATAGCTCATAATAAATTGAAATAAGAGGTTATTCTTTAAATATTATTTTATTTACCCATCATTGTAGTTCGTAGAAGAAATAAAATTCGAAAATGCAATATTATACAAATTCTTAAAATATGAATAGAGTTTGTAGAAGTGAAGCTAAAATTCCTTACCATTTACAAATAAATTGAATGTATAATAAAGATCTTACGAAGATTTAATTTAAGCTCTTAAGAAGGTACTTATAAGGTGCATCTTGTATTTGCATAAGCTAATATAAATATAAATTTAAATATAAATAATAATAAGTGTTGAATATTATTACAGTTTCTTAATTGTTTGGCGTTTTTAAGAGCTCAATTGCCAAAAGTTTGCTTCTCATCTTACACAGATTTTGAAAAGAGGCGCCGATGCTCGTTCGATCATTAGTTCATAATTTCACAAGAGCACTCCTTAATCCTTTGCAGGTCGTATGACCAAGCTAGGACTCCAGCACTCCACCCCTGACATTTCCTTATCCCTTTTTTATCCCGGCCAATCTACACCCGAGGCGAAAGTT
Organism: Drosophila setifemur; assembly: GCA_021224005.1. Taxonomy (NCBI): domain Eukaryota; kingdom Metazoa; phylum Arthropoda; class Insecta; order Diptera; family Drosophilidae; genus Drosophila; species Drosophila setifemur. The sequence continues at coordinate 377,598 of JAJJHY010010805.1, forward strand.
TGCCCTTTGTTTGCGGAGAGGTGATAGTTCCAATTTCTGATTCTCTGATTTTTTGGATCGCCTGCTGCTCAGTTCCAGGCTGAGGTTTTCGAGCTGTCAATCAACTGGCGATCGGTGATCGGTGATCGGCGATCGGGGATCGGCGATCGGCTTTCAGGGCGAAAGAATTTCACTCAGCTCTGGTCGGAGTCGGACTCGAAGGACTCATCTGCCAGCCTGCCCTCCGCCCCGAGTTGTGGCATCCATTGTGTTGATGTTTTGTGTGCTGCCGATGGCGACACCCTCGGCATTTGTATATATAGCTATTTCGAGATCATTTCGGAACCCATTGTTCTCTGGCATATATATGTATGCATTCGTATTTAATAACAATATTGGGGAAGGGGAATAGCCTTGCATTGATATTTGTCACTTGGGCGCGATAAGCAATCTGGGATCAGGGATCTGGGATCTGGAATCTGGAATCTGGAATCTGGGAATTCGAATTTGATGTCTCGCATCTCGCATCTCGACTCTCGAAATGGAAGCCGGTCGAGTGTCAAAAAGCATTTGAGCCAAAATAGAGAAAACATTTCAATTAGGCACAATCTGGTTATTCAATATCCCCTCGGTCACTCCCAAATCCTCGGGAGCAGCACAAAATGGCCAAATCGCTTGATTGGTGAGTAACTTTTAACAGGAAAAAGATATGTTCAGTCGGTATCGGAAGTAAGAGGCAAATGTAACAAATAATAATTCATAATTTTAGTATTTTTACATTTAAACAAGAAAGGAAGGCTAGCTTCGGTACCCGAAGCTTAGAATACCCTTGCAGAACAGTTTCTTTCAAACCGTTCGATCGTTTGTATGGCAGCTATAGGATATAGTAATCCGATTCTTGAGTTTTTTATTTTCTAAAACGGCTTCTATGTCTATGGAAACTGTATTTCTCAAGAATGAGTTAATTTTCTTGAAAAACACCAGAGTTATGCTCAATGACCCATTTTCTCCTATCGTTCCTATGGCAGCTATAGGATATAGTGGTCCGATTTAGATGAAACTTTCAGGATATGTTGAAATAAATATTAAATAGAGTTTACCAAGAAATAAATAAAATATCTTTAAAAATGGCGAATTTATGGCATTTTTTCCCAATCGTTCCTATGGCAGCTATGTGATGTAGTGTTCCGATTCCGGCCGTTCCGACTTATATACTAACTGCAACAGATTAAAGGGTTGGTGCAAAGTTTCAGCCCGATAGCTTTAAAACTGAGGGACTAGTTTACATAGCAACCGACAGACGGACAGACGGACAGACAGACGGACAGACGGACAGACAGACGGACAGACGGACAGACGGACATGGCTAGATCGACTCGGCTGGTGATGCTGATCAAGAATATATATACTTTATAGGGTCGGAAATGTCTCCTTCAATGCGTTACAAGCTTCTGGTCAAAATTATAATACCCTCTGCAAGGGTATAAAAATGCATTGTACTAAGCTCATAATAATGCTATTTGTAAGTTTGTAACTCACTGTTTTTGTTACGATCACAATTGGAAAAGAATATCTATATTTATTGTTAAATAAAAAACCCCTCCTACACTATTTATATTATATATATTATTATATATGTAATGCAATTATTGCACAAATTTTTTTTGCATTTTAAAATGCTGGTACAAAGAACAAAATATTTCAAATTTAACTTTTAAAGTAAACTTTACTTGAAAGAATAATAGAAGCAAATTTAAATAAATTGAAAGGGAACAAAGTTGATTATTTATTATTATTATATATATTGTAGTTTCGATGTTTGTTCAAATTGCCAGTGGCAACAAACCTTCAATTTTTAAATACTTTGTTTTCCGCCTCCTTTTTTCTCCATTTTGTTGTTTACAGTCTAGAGTCCTGGAGCGATCCCTCCCACTAAGCTCCTCAAGGGCCGGAGGAAAACTAAGACTCCAATTAGCTTTGCTCTTCAGCTCGCTGCCTCCCACTCCCACTCCTCCTACCCCTACCGCTACCCCTACCCCTCCCCACCTCCACCCATGCTCATTACAGGGGGGGATGGCGGTTCTTGAGGGGATTCGAGAGGAAAGCGAAGCACTGAAGCACTTGCTGTGGGCCTTAACACTTGGCATCTGGCCAAGAGCAGGCAAGTCGGAGAAGACTGTGGCCCCGAGTATCTGGTGACAACAGCACCACAGTTGTTGACCAATGGTCCACAAAAAAAAACATGCACACTTTAATAAAAAATGGGTTATCCAAATAATTGACGTCTTGAAATGTCTAACAATTAATATATGTTAGAGTTATTGATTATAGAAAATAACTATATTGAACAATTAATATATATATATAACTATATTGAACAGGAAACGATTATTTATCTGACAATTTATATTGAGCCTTAAAACTATTTATGTTGAAATGTCTTCGAAATTTATTTTTTAAGATATTCTATGATATGTTTTGAATGTGTTATTAATGAAGTTCCCAATATTTACAACTACCAATAAAACTAAATATATTCCCACAGAGAATAAGAGTAGATTCAAAAGCTATTAGATTAGTAAGAAATCGATTGAAATTACAATATATTTCTTAAGGTTTTAATTTTGTTCTTTACTATCTTTACTGAAGTTACTTAAAAATCCTAGTTAAATTGAAAAATTATAAATGTGATTGAATCAGTAAATGCTTCAATGTTATTTTCTGGAGAATCGTATTTACATCTCTACGAGAACTTCCAAAATCGGAATTATGTTGTATCTCAATTATTCGCAGAATGACTCTGATTTTCACTGATTTTTCTGAGTGCATAACTGTGGTAAGGGGTATGTAATGTTGTTGCTGTAACTATGCCTCAGGTGGCTAACAGGTGAGCGATATGGGGAGAGGATCTAAGGGCAGAGACATTGGCTGAGAATGGGGATGGGGCAGGGGCGGGGGCAGTGCCAGGGGCGGAGAAGGAGAAGGAGAGGGGGGCATAAAAACGTCAACATAAGCAGGCAAGGTATTATTTTTAAGCTCTCCTTCATTGTCTGCCCT
>JAJJHY010010805.1:385294-603420 GCA_021224005.1 Drosophila setifemur
AGAAAAGTTTCTCGTTGAGTTTTCAAAAGAAGAGGAGCCGGCGCAAAGGACATACACAAAGGCGGGGAAACGAGTGCAAGTGGAGAGAGTCAAGAGGACGAAGGAGCGGAGCAGGAAGAGGGGGCTACCCTCAAGTAGGGTTGCCAACAAACTCATGAATTGCTCATTTAGCTTCCTGAGCCGCCACTCGAAGGCCGCTCGAGTGCTGAGTGCCAGGCGACGAGCTTTGTTCGGTTCGGAGGAACAAATGCAGGTCCTCGGGTGAAGTAACTACAGAGTACCGTGGACAAAATCAGATTGTTGGTTCTTGCTCCGCCACCACAGACAACAAAATGCTTAGGTGCTTGGGATTCTTAATGTTATTCGGAACATTTATTAATTACCTATTGTAATATTTATATTATATCAGAGCACAACATTCATTTGGCAGTTGGCTTTGAGGAATCTTCATGTTTATAGCCAAGAAAGGCAGCTTATTATATTATATTATATACGTATGTATAGTAAATGTCATTCAGTTTACAAAGTTGTAAACATAACTTTTATAGATATTCAAATTTCAAATATTCCATGTTTTGTTTGGTATGTATGAAATGGAATTCCTCACCGGGGATATCCAAGACAGATACGCGCATATCCCCCAATTCTCCGCACCGAAGACAGGGTATCGGAAACAAGGACAATTGTGCGCCGTGTTGAGTGGTCGCCGAGTCTCCCGAGTCGGAAAACAATGCCAAACAATTGACAAAGACTGTGTGTATATTCCGATATAAATGCATATATAGTATTAGTACATATATGAAAAGTGGGCGCGGCGAAAGGGGGCAAGTGGCAAGTGGCAAGTGGCACCTGTGCCTGTGCCTGTCCCGGTCTGAAAGTTCGCCTCCTCTTCACGGGCACTCCCGTATATTTGTCTTTGGCATTTGGCAGCGACTTCCCTTTTTTGTCTTCGCAGCGATGCCATCCTTTTTTTTTTGTCACATTTTCATTGTTTTTCTCGCTGCAGTTTGCCGAAGAGCTTAGGGCTCTTCCCTGACATTTTCCGCTTTCCCATACCCAAAAGCCCGAACCCGAACCCAAACCCAAAACCAAACCCACTTTCCCTATAGCGAGGGCTGACAGTAGCCAGTTATCGGAGAGATAGCGTCGAGCAGGACCAGACGTGCCCGCCGCCGGATCACTGGCGGATTATGATGGGAAAGCAGACCCAATGCGATAAGTGATTAATCCGCCGATCAGCCGGCGGATGAGGAAGGAGCTTACCACAGCAAGGGATCACCAGAGCATTCGCGACAAGGAGGTGGGACAAGGAATGAGGCTGAAGGATCAAGATTTCCACAGAGAAAGGTGAGAAATCTTGTAGATATCTCCTTAGCAATGCATTCTCATTAAATCTAGTTTGTTATGTTGAATATAATTTAATAATATTGTATTAAAAAATTAAGTTTTGAAGAAATTACGAGTATCCAAATAAATCCCAAATGCCAACCATCTGAATCCCAGATCTTATATATATCAAAGGCTCTGCACTAGTTGAAAATTATACATTTTAAATTTGTTTAACTTTTAAGGAATTCAACTTTAAGACATTTCCATTTAATTTAAACCTTATTTTATTAAATTACATCAGATATTCAACAATATTATATGAGTGAGATTTGTAAAACAAACTTAAAAATTAAAAACTAGATATATACAATATAGATACATGCATGTATATATAGTACATACAAACGATACCCCAACCAGATCTTCCCTCTCCCCAAAAACATTTCCTACAATATCGATGGCCAAAAAAGCGATCTTAACAGATAGTGCATTGGCCCCGGGCTAAATGGGAGAACCGGAGAAGTCGGGCCTTTCTGGCTAACTGCTAATTGCTCAGCCATTGTCCAAACAATGACACAGGCGAAAAGGGAAATCCCGCCAGGCACTTGATTTAATTAGCGCTCTAATGACCAACGGCCCGACCCTCGATTTGTACCAACTAAAAGCGATCCGTCCGGCGATCGAGTCGCTAATTTGATGGAACCCAGAGGCGTGGCAAAGGGGGGGTGGGCCCGCACGAAGAAAGCAAGTCACGATGGTAATTGCATAGAATCAGGTGGAAATAAAGGGTGTAGAAATATCATCGCACTGGCTAATCGAGAATAATTGCCTCATCATTTGGGAGGGGGCGGGGGTTGGGTCTGGACAGCGGAGGGGGTGCGGGGAAATACCTAAAAATTTGTCAAAGGTATTAAATAGCCCAAAGCTGTGTGCTTGTAGGGAATTAAAAATCCCCAAAAAAAAAACTAAAATAAAGGGAACTTTGGCTTGTTTGAAACTACAAACGAAAAATCACTTTTCAGTAAAGAATTTATTTGAATTCAAACAAAGGCTGTGGAGTTATTAATGACTGAAAAGGCTAAACCTTCGATTTTGAATAATATTTCAAAATATTCCAACAATATTTACAATATATCAATACCGATTATTCCAATAGCAATGACTATTCATCTATTTTTCTGTCTATTTTTGAAACTGCAACCAAATGCAACGAGATATTAGAAACACTATCATAATAAAAGTTGCAAGGCAAAAGAGTTGAATGAAATGCCAAACTTTTCATACTCATAAATATAATTTTTGGGAGCTATGGAACTGTTTCCCCCTCCACCTCCTCCCTCTCCTCCCTCTCTCTTTCTAGCGCTACTGGCTTCTAGCTACTGGCTACTGGTTACTGGCTACTGGCTTCTGTGTTTTCCCTTTTGTGTGGATGTAAACACGGGGCCGGGCAAACAATAACTGTTGACAGCTCGTAAATTAATAATTTCGCACAAGGGCAGCCCAGGGCGGCGGCGAACTGAGCAATGGACGGGAATATATGGAATATGGGAAGAACTAGGAGGAAGAGGAAAGGGAAAGGCGGGGGCATGACCCCGAGGGCCGGGGTGCTAATTAGCCGCGTTTCCGCCTCAATCCATCGATCTGGCCGACAATGCAACAACAAATAAAACCCAGCCCCGAGAGCGGCAGCAACAAATAATAGAAATAGAAATAGAAAAATCTCCGAGCCTGACACTTTGACTTCCTGTGGCCTTTTTTTAATTTTTCCCATTTTCACATTTTCCCCTCCTTCCCAGCAGCTACTCCTCCTTTGTTGCTGTTCCATTTCTGTGTCCGAGAATATATATCTGTCCCGGTGTTTGGCTGCAAACAAATTTCAAATCGGAATCAAAACAAATTTCGTTCTGCCCGTCACTCGACGGCAATGCTGTTGCTTCTACCCTGCCTTCTTCGTCCTCGCCCAAGGATCTTCTGCTTGAATCAAAGTCGCCGACAAAGGAGCAACAAATAAAATTGAAGAAAGGAACTAGGCTATCGGAACTCTGGCTCAATTATCTCTGCTCCAATTGATATAGTGCCGAATTTTTCGATTGCCAAATTCTGGGCATCTCTGAATTGGCACGAATCGATCTTTAATGAAGCATCTCTCTCTTATTCCGGATAGTTAATGGACCATGCCAATTGGGGTAACGCCATTTATAGGATAAAAGAGAAATAGGGTTCCCTCGGAGAATTTTGAAAAAAGACTTGGTCAAGATACGAAATAAACATTATCTCTTTTAATCTTAAGAGATCAATAAACTTTTAAACTGCATACATATATTTTGCATTGAAGTATTAACTAAGTAGTATTAATTAAAATTGAAGTAGGGACATTTTAAGTATAACAACTAACTAATGTTTTAAATATACAAAACAAGAATCCAAACATCCACGAAGTAGTCGACGATCTGCTTGAGCCAGGAGTGTGGCTGAGACACATACAGACCCAAAATATGTACTATATAAACGCAATTGAATATCTTAGTTTCTTTGATATTTTTTCTCTGCTTTCCCAACCTTCAAAGCCCAGCATTTCCATTACCCCCCACCCCGTCCGAAAAATTCGCCCAAAGCTGTGCTATGAAAATAGAAAATCCCAATCAACAAACAGAAAAAAAAGCTGATGCTGCGAAGAATGACTGGCAGCTTTCCTCAATTTGTGCGGATGACTCGGAGTCTCTGGAGAGAGTGACAAATCGAAATTGGAAAAACAGATCGGAAGCCCGGGGCATGACAATGAAGGTGCCCGATCACGATCGGAGTGTCAGAGGCTGAATCAAGCTAATTTGTTGCAATGAAGCTTACAGAATCTACGGAAAAAGAAACCTACGCTGAAAAAAAATCGGAGTTGAGAAGGAGGGAAGTGAAAAGTTGAAAGATCACCGGAAAAAAGTGTATTCACTGAACAGATCAGAATTTCAGACTACATTTGGATTTTTTAAATATTTTTGATTTCTCATAAAGTCAATAAAACAAACAAAATTTACATATAATTAGCCATGAATCAGAGCCTTATTTCTCTCATGTCTTTTCGGTGCGTTGACGATTTTTCTCTGTGGACGGAAAACGGAATTGAATCTGACAGCTATTTATGGTCACCGATCGACAGGTTCGATCTCCACAATGGGAACAGACACACAAAATGCAATCGAATGAAGGAGGAAAATGGGAAAACCCTATGGAATCTGTTGCAGCGTGGGCGAGGAGGGGGGAAAGTGAAAAGTGTGGGAACTGCGAGTTCGTGGAAATCAAAGATCCGGAAAAGATCCGATCCCTGGGCTGGGCGAGACAAAAGGCGCATTGTGCCCAAGGAAGTTGCCCAAGGCAAGTGTGTCAACCCAGGGAGACCGATCTCTGGATCTACGAGTATGCCCATCTCTTTTCTGTCCTCACCCACCTTCCTCTCTGTTCCTCACACTTGCATTATCTGTGCAGTGTTGACCAAGTTAGCATTTTCCCGGCTGTACCTATTAGAGGGTATTTCAAATATTCATTATAATTTATATACTCTTGATCAGCTTCAACCGGCCAGTCGATCTACGAGTAGTTACCTCCTCCGCCTGTGTGTCCATCTGCCACCTGCTTAGTTTTGAAAATATCGGAAACCGAAATGCAGGTAGTATGTAAGTCGGTACACTATATCACATATATAAATGAGATGGTTCATTGAGTGTAATTCAGTTGTTTTTGAATATTAATAATAATTAATAGATAGCCCCAAAAGGAAATCAAGATGCATTTTATGACTCTCCGACAACTAACAATAATTAAGTTTTGTGAAGTATAATTATTATATATTCCAAAATACCGGAATAATTAAATTGCTTAGGCAAAATTTAATTGTAACCAGTAAAATATTACTTAAATTGTTTATACTTATTTGAAAAAAAAATTATAAACAATAAAATTCGAATTTAGTATTTTATTTAATTGAACACTTTCGGTGCTAGTAATTATCTTTATCTTTACAAATAAAAAATACTACTAAAAAAAACCGTTATTCAAATAAGTTTGAAAATATTTAATAATATTACATTTAATCATTTAGTTACTGATCTTTATTCGTCGACTAAACAAATATCGAAAAGTGTTAACTAATCAATTTCCATCAACGCAGTTTTCTTTTGCTTTATTGAGGCTGGTTTTTGTGGAAAATCGACATCACTACCTGTCACTTTTCCAGGTTGTCGCAACTCCCCCGCCTTTTCCTTTTCCCTTCCATTTTCCTTTCCCCCCGAAATTCCTTTCCTTTTCGGCTGTTACAATTTTAATGCGTGTCTGCTGCGTCAAACGGCATAATAGAGCAAAAATAAGGAGAAAGAAAGGTGGCCTGGGAGGAGGCGGAGGAGGAGGTGGAGGCGGGGGCGGAGGTGGAGGTGAAGTAGTGGCCAGAAGAATGGACATGGAAATAAATGCATGCATGCGTGCGTCTTTTATATTGATATAAAATAGCATGAAAATGGGCAACTAATGAATTTTCACAGCGATTCCTGCGGGAATCAACCTTCGGCGCACTTCACTTCTGTTCCGTTTCGATGTTCCACGTTTTCTTTGCCCATGTTCCGATTCCTTTGCTCCTTCTATCTAACGCAGACAACGTGCACAGAAAGAAATAGTTGGTAATTAAATTGAAATTTCAAAAATGATCTTTAGAAAGTACAGACATCATCGGAAGTTGTCAAGTTGTTATGAAGGGGATTTAGTTTATTGAATAATATGTTTTTATTTCGAGGATTTACCAATTCAGAAAAGTTCTCATAATTGAGGTGGAAAAGTTTGTACATTTTTAAATATCCGTTCTGCTCCTTATTGGCGGAATCTGTCTTTATAGTTCACGATATGTTCGGTATCTTAGATGGAACATACTCGTAATAAAGCTTTGTTTTTTGTTACCCCATTAATAGCAAGTTAAAAATCGAATTTTTGTTTCTGTGCAGAAGCCACAAATATTCAAAGAAAGAGAATATTTGCGTTAATCGCCAAAGCCAGAACCCCAAGAAGAAGAGCAACAACTAACCCAACCCGACCCGCTCCGACCCGTTCCGACCCATCCGCAAACCACCCAGCGGGCCAACAAAAGGAAACCCAAACCGCAACACTCGTCCAACCCCAGCCCCTCTGGACCACCCGCCTGTCCACCAACCTGATCCCATCCCATTGCTTCCCAATCCCAAACCAACCCACAAACCTCCACCCACCACCCACCAGCCCCTAACAAAAGCCATTCAACCAAATGTTGTATAAATGTAATTCAATACTTTTTCAATCTTGTTGCTGTTGCCGGTTACTTTTACCGCTCACTGTTACAGTTATCGCTACACACTAGAAGAAAACCTTTTGACTTGTTTTCAGATCTTAGTAAATTATTTCAATAATTTATCAAACAAATTTGATTTATTAAGTTCAATGATTAAATAATCGTTCTTTAAGTTTGCCAAGGTAATAGCTAAAAAAAAAGTCTGAAATCTGGAATAGAAGTTTTTTCAGTGTTCCAATAAGTAAGAACAACGAGGAAGATCCGGGGGAAATGTTGCTAGAAGTAGGTACAACAAATTGAAAACACATTTTACCCTCCAATTACTTAAATACAAAACACACTGCGATTGATGTAAAACGTGACAGTGGTTTGAAAACGAACAAAAAGTTAAACAAATATTACCAAGAAGGAGTAAAACAATAAAGAACAAACAACAAACAATATCAATAAAAAGAAGAAAGAAAGCTTCGGTGTCCGAAGCTTAGAATACCCTTTCTGATGCCTTCAAGTAGTTCAAGTAGTTTGCATGGCAGCTATAGGATATAGTTTTCCGATATTCGGTTTATAATTGTTATGAACACACAAATAATGAAATAATTATTTTGAAAACGATGACCTATTTTCTTACATCGTTCCTATGACAGCTATAGGTCTGATTTTGATAAGACTCTTAAAATAGGTTAACATAGTTATTAAAACGAGATCTATTAAGCTTCTGTCATTTAGACCTTTTTTCCGAATCGTTCCTATGGCAGCTATGTGATGTAGTGTTCCGATTCCGAATTACATATGTACTCGTATATTACCTGCAACATATAGAAAGGTAGGTGCAAAGTTGCAGCCTGATAGCTTTAAAACTGAGAGACTAGTTTGCGTAGAAACAGACAGTCGGACATGGCTAGATCGACTCGGCTGGTGATGCTGATCAAGAATATATATACTATATAGGGTCGGAAATGTCTCCTTCACTGCGTTGCAAACTTCTGGTCAAAGTTATAAGGGTATAAAAACGGAGTTATCGGAGCTTGGTAAAAATCGTACCAAGCTCTTAAAATGTAATCCACATTTAATGCGATTATTATTTTACGATCTAGGTTTAGTCGTCCAAAACTTGAACACCTGTAAAATATTTTTGTTAAAAGGAGAAATACATCAAGCCATTTGATTACCATTATTTATGTATTAATTAGCTTTGGCCAGCATTGTGACCACTGTGCCAGTTTGCTTAAACTGTTTCTGGTTGTGGGTAAAGTTAAGAGCGTGGCCCAAGCACACGGATGGATATATCAGCATACGTCCAACTGGCTGTCGGTGTGTACTATGTATGTACTATATATCAGTCTGTCTGTCAGTCGGTCTGACAGTCGCGTCAAGCACGCTTCACGCCAACAGGTCTCTAATTTCACCTCGCCTGTCTGCACTTTCTTTTCTACTCGGTGCCTCAGTGCGTTGCACTGTGCTCCCATATTTGCTGTTCTTGCTGGCCTACACTCGGAAATATTTTTGGGGGCTTGGAAAGCTTAGGAAATGTCTACAGAAACGAACTGTGAATTTGAGAAGAATTGGTGTGAGAACTATGAGACATTTCCAAAAATACTAGTTTACCCTATAAAACACTGAAATAAATTTAAAAAAATCAATTTAAAAATATATATTTTTTTTAGTTTACTAACTAGTTTTCTTCCATGCAGCTTATTAACTAATTTTAAAAAAATGTTTGATCATAAAAATGCGAATCTTGAGAGACGAATTAAAAAGAAGCCAGTGCCAGTTTCCGCAGTGCTCGGGTGTCATCGAAAGGATGCTCCTGAGAGCGCCGACCCCCGTCTTGGCAACCCCCCGCCGTGAATGGGTTTTGTGAGCGCTAATAGATTTGCTATTAACAGCGGGAAGAGGGCTCCCTCCCCCTCTTGGGGGAGGAGGGCAACCGCACCCGTTCACATGCATGACCGAATTTCCATTTTACGCCCCGTCTCACACCCGTCCGCCTTCCCTTGGCAGCTGAACTCCCAGCGGAATCGATGCCGCATTATTATTATCATTATTAGAGAAGTCGATGGCGCTGGCAAATCCCGGGCAATGCGAATAATATGCCACATGTCCAACCCACTTCATCAGCCGTCCTGGTTTGCTGTTTACCCCACCTACCTCCTACCTCCACCTCCCACCACCTCCTCCCTCTCCCAGTAAATCCAGCAGCCCACCCAACCCCCGGCCCCGGCCGTCAAACTCGTCAAATCGAACAAAAGCCACAAGCGGCGACCGCAGCGGGAATTTGTATCTGTTAGATACAAAGACTTCCATTTGTTTGCGCTGCACATGTCAGTATTAGATTCCAAGATCTGCAACAGAAAGTTAAATGGGTTAGCGCGTTGAATGGGAAATGATAATCATTCACATAAAGATATAATTAATTTTGCAATTTGCAAGCAATTGTAAATACCCCAACAACCACTAATATCATGCAAATTTATTTTAACTTGTATCAAGATAATAAATTCACATGTTGCACAGAAATTCAGACTTTTTATATTTTGTATTTTGAAATATTTACCTAAAATATTCATAGAATTGTTCCATTAATTGGAAGGATGAAAGAATATTAAAAGTACGTTTGTTCCCACAGGTTACCGAACGCAAAACATAATTCATAAGTAATTTTTGATTCTATCCCAGAATTTTGTAAAACAGTGAAAGAGACTTCTTACTCCCTATAAAGTATATATGTATACTCTTGATCAGCATCAACAGCCGAGTCGATTTAGCTACATTTGTACTTATGTCCGTCTATCTGTCGATCCGTCAGTCCATTTCTTTGCAAACTTGTCTCTCTGATTTTAGGCAACTTCGCACAGACCCATTTTTGTTATATGCACACAGATATAGTCATGTGAAAATAATGGGGACACTCGTCTGTATACGATTGAAATGCAAGTCAAAACCATGTAAATCCCTAAGTGGTAAAAGAGCCACTAACGAAGGTGCCCGGTGGTCCATGTTGGCGGATAATTGGTCTTTAATTCCTAAGATAGTTAAAGGATTTCATGCCTCGCAGATTTTTGGCTGATATAAAATAAGGGATTACCAACTAAGCATTGGATAATTCAGATAGGTAAAAACATTAAAAAAACGGTTAACAGCTAAACTTTAGACTATTGTGATAGTTACAATTTGGTCGAGTTAATTATTTTTGATTTAGTTGTACAATTATTTAATAGATTTACAAAATGTTGTTTATCTGTGGTGAACTAAGAACTCAAATAAATATACTTTCCAAAACTAATCGACGATATATTTCAATTTGAGTTTCTTTTGTATATATACATTTGATTTACTAGAAATCGCCTTATAATGTCCAACTTATAAAAAGGTCGGACCACTATATTCTATAGAAGCAAAAATCATTTAAAAATTAAGAAAATAATACATTTCTAGGAAATAGACTTTTCATGAAATATTAAAGTCGATTATTAATTTAACAAATAATTACAAATAAGTATTCAATAAACTGAAAATAGGAACACATTTGGCGGACTTGTGCATCGATTGACATTTCGCACTGGGTTTCTGCATATGTATCTTCACCCGCAAGGAACCCCCTTTGAGGTGTGCGTGTGCTTATAGAAACAAATTGTAATTAAATGAATGTACTCCGCACTGGGCGACCCCGGAGGCAGGTTCTCAGTTGTCCGTAGTCAGTCGGTACATCCATGGGTTTATTCCCGGGTCACCATGTCAGCCAGTTGTTGATGGGGATGGAAGGGGAAGGGGAAGGGCAAGGCCAAGGCAAGTGAAACCAAAAGGGGTGAGGAAATTCGGGGGGAGGCAGCCGTTGCGGCCGCAAGCGTTTTTCCACTTATCCGGGATTAGTAAAGATGCCACATTAAACTAAGCAAACAATTATCATGAGTCAGTCCAACAGGATACATTTGTGGGCAGCTAGATCAAAAGGTAGCGCAAAATTGCGAGCCCAATCATGTTGATGGCTTTTACAAGTATTTCCGTGATTACTTATTCATATTCCGAGCTGACCCAGCAAGTAAAACTATTAGCAATTACCACATAAATAATTGAACTGGCATAGCTGTGGCATAAATGAATCAGTTCTTTACTCCATTTTTTTTCAAAAAGAACGAAAATTTTCAAAAACAAGAAAGTTTAGAATACCCTTGCAGGCTAGTTGCTTTCAAACCGTTCGATCGTTTTTTGTATGGCAGCTATAGGATATAGTAATCCAATTTTTGGTTTTTAATTTTCTAAAACGGCTTTAATATGTATAAAAACTGTATTTCTCAAGAATGAATTAATTATCTGGAAAAATACCAGAGTTATGCTCAATGACCCATTTTCTCCCATCGTTCCTATGGCAACTATAGGATATAGTGGTCCGATTTTGATAATACTTTCAGGATATGTGTAAAATAGTCATTAAATAGAGTTTCCTGGCGAATTTAGGTCACTTTTTCCCAATCGTTCCTATGGCAGCTATGTGATGTAGTGTTCCGATTCCGGCCGTTCCGACTTATATACTACCTGCAACAGATTGAAGGGTTGGTGCAAAGTTTCAGCTCGATAGCTTTAAAACTGAGAAACTAGTTTACATAGCAACCGACAGACGGACAGACAGACGGACAGACATTTGGTCGATTTCCCATATATTGCCATTTGTTTTATTTATTATTTATAATCTAAAAACCACAAAAATGTGTTCCTTATCTTCTAATCGCTTCTATGGCAGCTATATGATAAAGCGCTCCTTTTCTGAAACAAATCCAAAGGTCTATGCTAAGATACAGCTTAAAACCTTTTAAACTTTTTAGACTTTTTTTGCACTTCTGCAAGGGTATAGAAACAAGATTCCAAAGGATCAGATCAAGTTCAACATTGTACCTACATTTATGTGAACTTAAAATTAACTGATAATATTGGCGATATTATCAGTTAATTTTAAGTTAATAATCAAACTGAGCATACATCAAATATGGCAAATATAAATATCAAGTTTGCTTTGATTGTATGTGTTCGTACAAAACTTTCTATTACTAAATTGGTTTAGAAATTATTTTTTGTAGCAGCAAGGAGCAGTAAAAACCAATGATGCGGTTTATTCTACATTATATCTACATGCATTCGATACACAAAGTTCAAACGCTAGCCAACACTAAATATTTGATCCGGCATTGAGGGCCGCATATCGATTTATCGATCGAAGGCAATCTATTGGCGGCAATACGCGCCCACAAGTGCCATCGCTAGTGTGTTTTCAGCGCGTTTTCCATTACAAACGATCGTCGGTGAAAAACAAGCGAAATTTGAGAAAAAGCAGTCGCCGAAAACGAAGGAAACATCAGCAGAATGCCCGCCGGCATTGTGAAAACCCCGATCAGCAGCAGCAATGGCAACCAGAACTCCGCGGAGCGAACCTCCAGCGGGGGCAGGAAGTTTGTGCAGACGCGTCTTCCCTTCAAGCTGATTGCCCCGGGGAGCGCCGGCGCTGGAGGCACCTCTGCCCCTGTCACGTCCTCGGCCTCGCTTGCCTCCGCCGCTGGCCAATTGCTGGATGCGCCTGCAGATGCGCAGGATGTCCAGGCGACGGTTAAAGAGCCGCGCAAGCGCAAACTCTCCTACGGCGATGAGACGCCGTTGAGGGAGGGCACGGGCGGTGGCTCTTCGGACCAGCTGCGGCGTTCCAACAGCAAGGAGAACCTAGATGTGACAGCAGGGGGAGTAGTGGCACCTCTTAAGAAGGCCAAAACGGCCGCTGAAGCGGATGCGGAGGCCATGGCGGAGGATGTCATCGAGCTGGACACCGATAACGATGATGCCGATAAGGGCCAGGTGGCTGTGAAGGAGCCCAGGGAAACCAAGGCCACCAAGGCGTCCAAGGAAGCGGATAGCAAAGCCGCAGCATCCGCCAGCAAGGAGAAACCGGAGGCCAGCAAGTCCAGAGAGAGGAGCTCCCCGGCCCCGCCCATCCAAATTAAGCTGCCGTTGGTTAACAAGCGCCCCAAGCGCCGCAAATCCTTGAAGAAATCCGACGAGGGTGCGGACAAATCCACGAAGAGTTCGCCAACAACGGGTGGCGACTCCACCGATGAGATCGAAGCCATTGCCGAGGAGCTCAATCCTCAGAAGAAGGCCAAAATTCAAACGGTAGAGGAAATGGTGGAATTGTCGGAGGATGAGGAGTCAAAGGCGAACGAGAAAAGCAATAAGGATCAGGCATCCAAAAAAGATGAGCCCAAAAGCGAGCCAAACAAGAAGAGCGACCAACGCACAATAGATGTCTTCGTGGCCAAGAAAGCCCAGGAGGAGCTCAAAGAGAAGAAGGCGGAGCCCAAGAACAAGAAGAAGGATCAATCTCTTGTAGAAAAGGAAGAATCCAAATCAAAACCGTCATCCACTCAGAAAGAAGATGCCAAAAAAGAAGAAAAGAACACAAGGGCGGCCAAAAGGAACACAAAACTTGAGAATTCACAGAAAAAGCTGCCCCAGGAGAATGGAAAACAAAAAACCCCAGAAACAAATCAAACAGAAAATGATGTAGAGGTTGAGACTACCAAGAAAGGGGATGTTACGAAGAAGACGGAGGAGAACAACAGGAAAGAAGCGTCAAGTAACAAGGAGAAATCAAAAAAATCTGTGGAAGAGCCGAAGGTTGGGAAGGACACTAACGAGGAGTCCCAGAAACCCGATCCAGATCCCGCTGACACCTCCGTACTTCTGTCCAGCAGCGAGGCCGGCGAGTCCAGCAGCGATCATGAGATGGACGTGGATACGGATGTGACGGGCAGGACCCCCGCGAAGAGTCTGGCGGATGGATTGGATGGCGCGTCCAAGACACTCACTCCCAAGCAGCAGCGCCTCCTCGAGCAACGCAGGAAGGCCCGTGAGGAGAAGGAACAGAAGCTGGCCGAGGACCGTCGCCTCAAGCAGCAGGACAAGGAGCAGCGCGAGCAGCAAAAAAAGCAGGAGCGTGAGGAGAAAGAGCAGCAGCGCAAGCAGGAGAAGGACCAGAAGGAGCAGCAGCGCAAGACGGAGCGCGAGGAGAAGGAGCGCAAGCGACAGGCGGAGGTGGACTCCAAAAACGAGGAGAAGCGCAAGCGCAACGAGGCCAAGGAGGAGGTGCAGCGCAAGAAGGACGAGGAGCGGCGTAAGAAGGAGCAGGAGCGCGAGGAGGCCGAGCAGAAGAAGAAGCGCGCCGCCGAATCGTTCACCAAGTTTTTCGTGCCCAAGCAACCGAAGACCGGGTCCGGTTCGAATGGCACATCCTGCCTGGAGCACGAGCAGAACAGCTGCGACAGCACCAATGGTAGCAGCCAAACCCTGGCCTTTCGTCCCTTCCAGGTCAAGGACGACATGCTGCTGGCCCCCGTCCTGCGGGCAAGCCTCGGCCAGGAGCAGCGCTCCCAGCTGGACTCGATCTTCAGGGAGCGCCAAGAGGACGACGAGGAGGAGGCAGACATGGGCAGGCGGAAGCGACCCAACCGAGCGCATCTGTATATCAGCGAGCTGAGCAGTGGCAGGAGGCAGCCGCTCAGGACGCAGCGCGATGTAAGATTGCAGAGACGCACAAAGGACGAGGAGGACGATGATGAGGTCCAAGTGATAGGTGAGTCCATTTGGGAACTAACAATGTCTGTAGAAACCACTTACCTTACCCGCTCTTTTGCCTCTGCAGATGATTTGGCCACCGCAGGGCTGCCCATCGAGGAGGAGCAGCCAAAGCAGCTGGCAAGGATGCGGGCCAAGTACCTGCAGTTTGCGGACAACCGAAGGCCTCCGTACTATGGCACCTGGCGCAAGAAGAGCCGAACCATCTCCGCCCGTCGCCCTCTGGCCCAGGATAAGGTGAGTGTTGGGTGCTTCTGTTCTTGTCCCAACTAATGCCTCGTCCCTTTTGCACAGGCCCTATTTGACTACGAGCTGGATTCCGATTGCGAATGGGAGGAGGAGGAGCCGGGAGAGTCGCTCAGCGCCAGCGAGGACGAGAAGGAGCGCGAGTCTGAGGAGGAGTCCGAGGAGGAGTACAACGAGTGGTACGTGCCGCACGGCCATCTCAGCGACGAGGAGCTGCAGAACGACGGCGACGAGATGGACGACGGCCACACCAGGGAGGCGCAGAAGGCCAAGCTCCAGGTGCTGCAGCAGGAGTTCGCCCAGGAGATGAAGAAGCAAACGAAGAAGATCAAGCCGCGCCTCCTGGGCCCCGTTTGGCTGGACGAGAATGGCAACAAGTCGGAGCTGTTTCCCGCCATGTTCGCCCACACCATCGACATGTACGCCTGCTGGCAAGTGGAGCCGCTCAGTCTGGAGCCTCCGGCAGAGACAGAGCGCGAGGATCAGCAGCAGGAGCCGCCGGTGGCGCTGCAACTGGACGAGCGCCTGCTGCAGCAACTGGTGCGCTTGACCCACGGCAATCGGAACTCCAAAGTCTTCCTGATCAACGAGTATCTGGAGTACCTAAAGACCCAAGCGGGTGATTCGCTGCTGCCCTCTAAGACGCTGCTCCGTGAGAAATTCGATGAGCTGGCCACCTGGAAGAGTGTGGAGCAGAGTAACCCGGAGTTGCCCGCGAATGCCGGCAGCGGAAAGAAGAGCAGAAAGCCGAAGAAGCGCCTCTGCTGGGTGGTGCCTGGTGAAATGCTGGAGAAGTTCAATTTGAACGAGCTGAACCTTCACAATCAGTGGGACTACACGCTGACCCCGAAGATCACTGAGGGATCTGCGGAGGCGCAGCCGCATGAGCTGAGCCCGCCGGCGGAAACGGATGCCTCGGCCACCCCAGTGCCTGCCTCTAGCTCCCCAGCCAATTCGGTGCCTACGACTCCCATTACTGGGGGAGGCGCAGCAGGCAAGAAGAGAGCCCCCCTGCTGATGTCCGTGCCCAGGGATCAGCCGATACACACCGCCACCAAGAACGCGCTGATCAGCCAGTTCCTGCGCCGGCACAGCGACGCTGGCAACGCCAAGGACAAGTCGCAGGATAAGCCAAATGAAAAGGATCTGGGGAAACCGCCGCCCACTGCCAGCGAGGATGTGGTGGTGTTATCGGATTAGGATAGTGCTTAGGAGCCTCCTATAAAGAATGCTGACCTGTTGCCGATGATCATCCTCTACAGCATTCGCATGCAAATACTGCTTTTTTTTTGTCTACTAGATTCGGTTTTAAGTTGGTTTAAATTGTAATGTTTCCATGTAGATTTGAGTTTTATGTCCCAATCCATCGTATCCATCTCCCATTTGTAACCGGATGGCATGCATAAATTTATAAATATAAGATGTATATATCAAACCACTGTGCCTCGCTTTTGGATCAAGGTTACTCCCTCGCTCAAAATGAGGATGGTTAAGTTAAGAAGACATCTTCGACTCCAGAAAGTATTTAAAGAGTCTTTCGAATAGAGCGGGTCGATGTCAATAATCTGTGGCGGCCATTTTGTTTTTTCGCCATCTGTCAAATCAGTTTGTTCCTATTCAGTCACTGAGGCCAAATCACCATGGCAAGCTACACGGTTGAGCAGCATGTGCAGATGATGAAACTTTATTATCTTGTTCTATTGAATTGTTACATCGATCCGTTCTTGTTAAAAAACCATTTATATTCTCGATCTCTAGTCGATCTAGCCATGTCCGTGTGTCTGTTTCTACGCAAGCTAGTCTCTAATTTTCAAAGCTATCGGGCTGAAACTTTGCACCAATCCTTCTATCTGTTGCATGTACTGTAGAACATATATACATAAGTCGAAGCGCCTGCCATAGGAACGAACGATTGTGAAAAAATCCATTAATTTGCCATTTTTAAAGATAATGGATTGATTCTTTGCAAATCAATATTTAATGCCTATTTAAATAAATCCTGGAAGTGTCACAGAAATCGGATCACTATATCCAATAGATGCCATAGGAACGATGGGATGATGGAGAAAATGGGTCAATGAGCATAACTCTGGTGTTTTTCAAGACAATACAGAATAAATTAATCTTGGAAACTATAGCATTTATTAAAGTCGTTTTAGAAAATTAAGAACAATAAATCGGATCACTATATCCTATAGCTGGTATACAAACGATCGAACGGTTTAAGGGCAATTGGTCTGCAAGGGCATTCTAAGCTTCGCGGTCCGAAGCTAGCCTTCCTTTCTTGTTTAAAAACAATATTTACCATAATGGTAATCTGTTATCGGTGTGTCTATTAAGTTATCCATTGTGTACACTTAAAATTTTGGATCGAAACAAAAAAAAACAGCTTCTCTTCTCAATTTTTATTTATTCCTCTTAATTATAAGTACCCCAAAAAGTATGCCATAATTTTTGTGCGATTGCTGCCATGTAATCAAAAACACGTTAATTTTATATTTAAATTTAATGATTGGTCACCTGCTGGGGGTTTCTGTCCGCCTGGTGCTCTAAATCAAAGAATATGCCATTCAGTTGCACAATTTAAATATCCGTTACAACAATTTTTCAACATCGAACGGTTAAAAATTGTTTACCTTTTTTGAGATTTCAGACACAAGTACCAGGCGAACAGAAAGCTCCAGAAGGTCGACCATTAGTACTCCACTCACACTTACGAGTAAATATTAAAATCCCGATAGTTATATATTTAATTTAAATCAAAGGAACATCCCCTTCAATTACTCAGATCCAATTTATTCACAATGTATGGTATTTCAAATAGCAAGGCATAACATTTTGAAATCCACCCCAAATTGAGTCGATATCTATTGATGTTTGGATCTAATTTATCAATCTATATATATAAAAGAAAGTCGTGTTAATTACACTATTTATAAATCGATAACGGCTGTACCGATTTGGGTGAATATTGGTGGGCAGTTCGCTTAGAACCAGGAGACGGCCATAGGATTCTTTTTATCCCGACAGCGCTTCCGTGTGACTTGACATAAAACGCATCTGACTTGAAAGATATTTTTTAAAATCAAGCAAGCCGATTCAAATTTGTTATTAAAGTTTGTGTTGTTTATTATGTTATGGGTTTTGTGTTTTTATGGCACTACATTAACATGCCGACGAAAAAACGAGCTGATTTCGGTCGTCCAAGTCGTTCAAATTTGCGTCGGGCGCTTATTTTACTGACGACCAGCGAGCAGTAGATAACGCTAATAGCCGTGTTGGTATGTCTGAATTACAATCAAGGATGACATGATGCACGACAGATTAATAGATCTAGAATGCAGCGAGGAAGATCATGAGCGGATGCGTAGGCGTAACGTTACTGCAAGTTTTGTAGGAGTAGCATTCCGAAATGACCCGGATATTAATTACAGTGCAGATAGATCTGTTAAAATTGGTAGCATGTCAATCGTTTGGCCATACCTTAAGGTGGTGAACTGGTGCATTGGAAGCACTTAACAGAACATTGGAAGGTCTACGCAATTTTACTGTCTGGCGATTTCCAACAGACACAAGATCAACATCGTTGCTAACCACAAAAATAAGGAATGGTTGAGTGAGCGAGCAACTTTGGCGGCATTGATGCAAATCTATTGACTGTGTAACAAATGATGATGAAGCCACCAACTATCACATTGAATTTGTAAACTCCTTTGGACGTGCATGGCTTATTACCGCACAATAAATAAACGCTCGCCTCAGTGAAACGAGGCAGGGTTCAGCTAATTAATTTATAAACTCTAAATTCTTTCTGAAAAAGTGCTCACTTCCCAGCCCATAAATTTTGTAATTCAAGTCAGAATGGGGTTCTTACGGCATTAACTACACATATTTTTCAAACTCCTGCATAATGATAATCCCATCATCGGTATATCTTTTAGGGAGTGCAGCAAAGTATTAGTTTAAAGACACTGAAAGCAAGTCTCGTCAAAGACTCTTTGGCGTTTTTTCGACATCTCGGAAACGGTTTCCATCCTTCTGTTCCAGTTAGTTGTAGGTCAATTGTCCATTAAAGGAGTCGTTCCCACATGATCTTATGATCTAATTTCAACATTTGTTTCATTAATTTCCAATAAATTTGTGTCTAGAAATGAAACAATAAAAACACTTTCAAATTGTTTTTAAAACTTGTTTGTTTTTATATTGTTTTTTATTTGTTTTCGTTAATTAAATTAATTATTAAATATACATTTAGTTAAGATGCCCGACAAAAAAATTACTGTGGCTGCATTATATAAGTGAGTGTGTATCTGTATCTGTATCTGTAATCGTATAAGTTGTCTTTAAAAACGTGGACGCGAACGTGTACAAGAGTTTTATTCCCATCTACATTTATTTACGATGATTATCCATTATTAAATTATTGCTATTGTAATCGTTGTTTAATGGTTTTTGTTATTCTGTTTGACTTTCCACACTTCCACATAGATCCTTCTCAGATCCCCCACACCAATCCACCGAAAGTTCGCTAAGCTAACTAAGAGACCCGAGGGAGCATTGTGAGGAAATCTCAAAACGAACAAATACAACAAATTACGAGTTATTTTTTAAATAACTGGAGTTAAGGGAGTTAGGGATGGGGTAGGGGGAGGGTAATTCTCTCACAATGCTGATACACAAGATCGCACATTTATATAGATATATCTATGTATGTACACAAATATGTTTCGTTATATTAAATATAATAAGGCATATTACGACGAGGGACGAGTTGAAAATAGTTTCGATGAAAATTAAATCTTGTGGGGCTTTCATTGTCTCAGTGGTGTGCAGTGCGTTTCATTTTTATACATAGGTTCAGCAAAAATTGAAATATGTATATCTCATCAAATGAGAAATGTAGTAAGAAGTGCGCATTAAGTTAAGTAATGGTCAGAACATTGGAAATTAGATCAGATTAGATTTATAGTGTAGTGTCGTATTAGATTTTAGAATTAAGTACACCAAGTATTACTCGTAGTTAAGTGAAACGCACTGCTCGAACGTTCTAATGTATTGTCACAGAAACCAGTCATTCAAATGTACGTATGAATCCTTTTTGATTTTAGATCATATAGCGAACGAAAAGACGTTAAGTACTTAAGATTAAGATCAAGTCATTTACAAAATCATAACCGCGTATCCGAGGGTGTGATTTGTTTCCAAGTATCTTATGGTAGGTCGATCGAAAACGTATATAATATGTAAATCCGAGAGGCGGCTAGAAAGGTTAGAAAACTTTTCCAGAACAGTTCGTTATGAATGTTATGTTTGATCAATTGTCTCTAAAAAAAATTGATTTGTAGAATCTCCTAAACATTAGTATATATTTATATCTCTGGGATCTTCAGAACCGACCAAACCTAATATGTGTGATAAGCGTTTTGTTGTTTTGTTTTTGTCCAAGTTTCCCTTCGTTTCTTTTCTGAAAAGTTTTGCTTTTTTGGTCGTCTCTTGTCTTTTAAGGTTCCGCTTCGCTCCCCTCTTCCGTGTTCCTGCCCGATTCCCCTGCATATCCTTCTGCTTCCTTAACTTCCCCTCCAGGCTCTCCTTTGTCTTCATCTTCATCTGCATCAGCATTCTCCTCTTGCTCCTGCTCCGGCTGCTGCTGCTGGCGGAATTCCTTGCGTCAGGGGAGCAACAGGGGACGGAAATAGGCGCGACAGAAGATCGTCGAGGCCGAGGGCGGCAAATCCTGGTTGCGGTAATACATATTGCACTCCCGCTCCGTCAGCTTATCGAAGACGGCCGCATACTCGCGATGGAATGTGGCCAGGTCGACGTTCGCGCGCCCGATGGCCGTCAAGGCCAGGAAAAGTATGTCCCGGTAGAACGAGTGCGAACGCTCCACGCCGTTGCTCTTTAGCTTGTGCCGCTCGTTGGCCAGGCGCTTGAGCGGAGTAGCCAGATCGTTGCACCGGATGGCCGAGATGATTTGCTGAATGACACTGCAAATAACGAGCAAAAAGAATATGACAATTAGCCAACCATTTTTTTGCAACTTTAAAATATTAAAAAAAAATTATATTATTTGTTATACCAGATACATTTTAATACGAGACACTTAAATTAATTAGACAAAATAATAACATACATTAGAATTGAAGTTGACTATTGATATTAATTTGGACTTGAAATACTTTCTTATATATAAGAATATTACTAAGAACCATATTGACTGGTAAGTTCCATAATTTATTAAAACATAAATTAATTTTTGTTGTTTTTCATATGTTGTTTTTAACCAATTACTTATAAAGGGTCTTTCAACAATTACGGGTCTACGTTAATAACACTGTTAACTTTGCATATTTATTGTGCGCTTTTTAGTTAACCAAACTTAAGAATATTTTCGGGATCGTCAGAAAATAATGCTCCAAGACATCACCTTGCGCAGTGTGGTTTATTATGTTATTGTTATAGTGTTCGGATTCTGGCCGATCCGACTTATATGCTTATTGCAACAGACAGATCAATACTGCCAGGGATTAATACTCACTTCTTGTTGAGCTGCGCCTGATCGGTGAGCAAAGCCTTGATGAGCGGACTCGCCGGCTGGGTCTCTCTGTACAGGATGTACATAGGCGGCCCACTGGCTTCGCTGTGCAGGCGGAGATTGTCCCACAGGCACTGTATGTGCACCGTCTTCACCTTGCTCAGCGGATCCATTGGCTCCTTGTCGCTCTAAAGGGCGAAAATTAGTTTTAATATTGTGAAATCAGAGGTTTAATGCTGTGAATTTAGTACATTTATTATTGTTAAAAGAATTAATACTCGTGATTTTAGAAACCCAAGTTTTCACCTAAATTTGAGCTATATTTAATTGACAACAAAATTATTAAGCTGCACAATTTTGAAGCTTCGAAAATGGTTCGAAATTTTTAATCGTATTGTTTACATAGCAACCGACAGACGGACAGACGGACATGGCTAGATCGACTCGGCTGGTGATGCTGATCAAGAATATATATGCATCACAAGGTCGAAGACGTCTCCTTCTCTGCGTTCAAAACTTCTGGTCAAAATTATAATACCCTCTGCAATGGTAAAACAATTAAAAAATTGGGTCTAAACAGAAGTTTGAACCAATTAAATATTTGTTACGACACAAAAAACGACCACAACCGTATGAAATTGTTTTACAAATATTAATTTATAATAATTTAAAGCTCTTAAACTTCGGTAAAGTTGTTTCAAGTATTCTTACAAGATCTAATAAATTCTAAAACAACAAAAAGTGGCTACAAATAAAGCCTTTTTGGAAATTTAAAAACCAAAGATCGGATCACTATATCCTATAGCTGCCATACAATCGATCGAACAGTTTAAAGGCTACTGGTCTGCAAGGGTATTCTAAGCTTCGGGTACCGAAGCTAGCCTTCCTTTCTTGTTTGTTATTTAAGTTTCCATATTTAATAATTCACTCACCGGACCGGGCAGACAGAGCTCCGGTAGATGCGTCTTGCTCTCGATGCGCTCCATCAGCCAGAGCAGGTTCCAGTATATGATCGGATGCTCCGCGACGAACTCGGGCTTGATTAGCGCCGCGTCGCCCTCCTGGGTGAGTATGTTCTCCAGTTCCTTGCGCAGCACCAGCGGATTCAGATACGGCACCTCCAAGCTGGTCTTCTGGATTCGCGAACCGCCGCCTCCGCTGTTTCCATTGGTGCCCAATGGCTGTTCCTCCTGGGCGCCTTCCTGCTGCTCCGCCGACTGCCGTTCGATATGGACGCTGAGGGAGGGCACGGTGAGCTTGTTGCAGGCGTGACAAGTGGTGTTTAGGTTGGAGTCCTCCGCCGACCAGCCGCTCATGATTTCCTCGTCGTAGACCAGCACCGAGCAGTTATGGCACTGCGAGCAGGTCGTCAGCCGGATGAGCACGTCGCACTCGCGATCCGCGGTGCTCTGATAGGGAAAGAGATAAGTAGGTAAGAAATGAGTAACCTTGTTGTAACTAATTGATGTCCCGCATTTCGTTACCAGACTAACCTCTAAAATGGGACTGTAGAGGTTATCGGGCAGCGCGGGAAAGGCGTGCATGTGGAGGGCACCGCTTGAGCTGTTCTCGCCCAGGGGCACCAGGTTGTTATAGCTGGACTTGCGTGACTCGCTAAGCCTGCCCCACGGATCCAGGTCGCTGGAGACGCGCCGCAGCTTCCCCTCCTCGTTGACGGCGGCGTCGTGCTCCTCCTGCTCCGCCTGCTGCTGGTGGTGGTGATGATGGTGGTGCTGATGGGGATGGTGGTGCCCATTGTTGGTCTTCGTGGGCGTCGAATTCGCTGAGATGGCACCTTTGATCTCGTCGAACTTCTTGGTCAGCGAGTTGGCCGCGAACTTGATGCTGCTGAGGCTTCCTTGGATCAGCTCGTTGGACTTCTTGCCCGTCAGACTGGGGCTGTTTTTGTTTGACAAATATCAGTTGTAAGGACCACATAGATACACATTTGTAGATTTTAAAGGTAAACATAAAACAAGAATGAAGTACAGCCAACAGCAGCTGATTGTTTAGCTTTCTTTCGGAAAAAAAACCATAATAATGGAAAAACAATAATAATGGCAAAACAAATGCTCAATCAAATTCATATCAATGATTAATTGTGATTATTTCAGGATTTATTTAAACAATACACAAATCAGAATTAAGGGAGCTCTTGTTAATCAAGAAATCAAACTATTTTTGGAACGATTTTGGAAACACTGATAGATTCGTTTTGTAGTTTTACATTAATTACATTTAATAAGCTAGTATTATTGACTTGCAAGGTAAAAATATACACAGATATAGTAAAAGGCAAACAAATTTAATTAACTACTTTTACAGAATTGAAAACCTAAGAAACTTTTAGAATATAGGAACTTAAATCAGCTGCTGGCGGTGCTGCTAAACAGTGGTGCGGTGGTGCTTTGTGGATGGTTTGTTTGATTTTTAATTGTTTTAGTTTTTTTTATGAATGTTAATGCGTGGCTTTTGTCAAACCTTGAATTGCCCGCCACCAACGAAGTTTTTGAGGGTTCTACTCGTATGAAACCATAATTATAACCATAACCGTAACCAAACCAAAACCAAAGGACAAACTCTGCGAACAGCATTTTGAGGTGTGGAATTTGTAAGGGTCACAAAAAAAAAGAAAACCAAAAGTTAAGACTTTTGCTTGTGTTGTTTCTGTGTGTGTGTGTGTTTTTTTTTTTGTGCTGTCCACTTGGGAATTACAGGAAGAAATATAATTTGTATATAAACTTACAGTGAGCACAAAAGATCTGGTTTGGTGAATAAATTGTTCCAAAGCTGGTATTACATATATGTTAAACTGTTATTTTACATTGTTTTTATACCCTTGTAGAATGCATTTTAATTTTGACCAGCAGTGAAGGAACGATTGGGAAAATGGGTAATATATTCGCCATTTTTATAAATAATTGACTAATTAATGACTATTTTAGCCAATCCTAAAAGACTCATAAAAATATGTTCACTATATCCTATAGCTGCACTAGGAACGATGGAAGAAAATGGGTCATTGAGCATTACTTTGGTGTTTTTTAAGACATTTTAATCATTCTTGGGTAATATACTTTCATAGACGTTATAAACGATTTAGACAATAATATACAAAAAATCGGACCACTATATCCTATAGCTGCAATACCAACAATCGAACGGTTTGAAGGCAACTGGTCTGCAAGGGCTGCTTTTCATGCTCCCTGTTAGTGGATTTAAGGTGGAATTAAGTATTATCTACTTGAAATGGGACTCATGTGGGTTAAATGTATAACACATTAAAGGAGAAACAAAACGACTTAAGAAAATATATTATTTTTTTCTGGAATTCATAAACTAGAACAGATACTTTTGTGGACATGGTTTTTTAAATATTTAATTGTTGACCGACACCCCATTACAAAATAAGTTAAAGCAACTCCGTAGATCCCAAGTAGAAGCTCTGAATGTTTGTGTTTATGTGGGTGTGGAGAAGATCTCTATAGGTCTCAACTTACCTTATACTCGATATATTTTCTATAATATTGGCGGGCAATTTCAAGTCTTTCTTAAGGGACAATCGTGCGGGTGAATAACGTCTAAGATATAATTATATATTGATATATATATTTATGTAAATAAATCATAAAACAAATGTGGCACAAAAAACTATTCGGAATTCGAAGTTGGATTAAAACAGAGGGACAGAGAGAGAGAGAGAGAGGGGTAGATAAATTAAGTGATTTTTTAGGCCGATTTCTGTTTTTTAAGTCATTTGTAAAACTTGATCAGTGATCATTTTTTTGATCAGTGATATTAGTCATCCAAATAAATAATATAATTAAATATTGCTGTTAAGTCTGTCTATAACAAATGAATTTCATCGTTCAATAGTACAAATATATTATTTATATAAAAATCACAAAAGGGCCAGAGATATTTTGTTGGTTGGTGGAAAAAAATCATAAAACAAAGGGCAGGTAATCCGCTTGCTGGTGAGTGGAGTGAGTGGACGTGGAAAATGCCTGTGGATGCGGAGTGTTCAGATGAGTCAAGGAAGTGGTGATGGTGGAACAGAGAGAGAGAGATGGAGAGAGTCAGTCTGCGGGAGGCGGAAGGATGAGTTACCCGAACGTGAACTTCAGCGAGGAGCCGATGTTGGCCAGGCTGTGGGTCACCCCGCTGCTGGCCACCGGCATCGTCTCCGAGCGATGCATGCTCTTGCCGATCTGCGTCGACTCGTCAAAGGTGGCGCTCCTCTGGCCGCGGAACAGGATCGGCTTGTCGCTGTAGATGTTGCCGTCTAGCTGTGCGTGCGGCTGCTCCGGCTGCTGTGCCGCTTGCTGCGTGGGCGTGGCACTGGAAGCGGACTCCTCCTCGTTCAAGGCACCCAACGGATCGTTCTGAGTCACGGGCGTGCGCGGCGAGATTCTGTGGGTTGAGGGTTTAGTAAGGGGTTCCCCAATTTGGGCAAGATTGGGCACACACTTGGTTGGACTCTGCACGCGCTGTCGTGCCCGTTGGGCGGCCACATGCTCGTCCACCTCATCGTCGTCGTCGTCCTCCTCCTCGTCCGCCTCATAGTCACCTCCGCCGGAGAACCGCAGCTCATCGGAGTCGGCCGCCTGCTTTTGCGGGGTGCTCGGCGAAGCGGGCGTGTACTCATCCTCGTCCTCATCATCCTCCTCCTCCTCATCGTCGTCGTCGTCGCCATCGCCAATGCTCATGATCTGCTTTCGCGGCTGCTGCTTCTGGAGGGCCTTGGTTAGGATCTCGGCATCACCGCCGTAGGTGGGCGTATGCGGGGCACTCGGTTCGCCGGCGATCAGCAATCCGGCACTGTTCACAACATCCTCAGTGGGCAGAGCCTCGATGTTGCCACCCGTCACCGTCTGACGCACAATGCTGCCCAGCTTGTTGCGCAGCCGGTCGAAGGAGGCAAAGTCGAGCAGCCCATGGCCCCCGCCGTCGCCGGTGGAGGAGGCCAGGCTGGTACGCGACTGCCCATCCACTGTCTCCAGGGTGCTTAGGTTCTGGTCCTGCGACGCGCTTAGCGACTTGTTCACCTGGGCAATGACAAAATCACACAAAATATTACAACTAGTTACGAAAAAACAAATGCGCAGACGCACCTTGGTGGCGGCTCTGCGCTTGCCAGCCCTTCGGAACTGGGCCGCGCCCATCACGACGTTCTTGATGCGGTTCCAGCGGATCTGGCTGAGCGTGGTGCTGTCGCTGGGCCACTGCGACTCGAGGACGCAACGGTTGTAGAAGCCGTAGGTGAGGGCGTTCGCCTGCACCCCGGACCTCTTCATCAGGTAGTGCAGCCGAACGGCCAGCACCGGCAAGTTGTGGATGCCGCAGAGCTGCATCATGATGCGGTAGCAGAACTCGTCGCAGGTGATCTTCAGGCGACTGGCGCGCACCAGGACATCGTAGGCTGCCCGCAGGATGTCCGGCTCCTTGCCCGCGTGCCGGGTGTCCAGGACCATCGAGGGCAGGATGAGGAAGTACAGCGAGTAGCAGGTGGCCAGCAGGTACTTGGACCACGCCTCCGGGTGCTGTTGGCAGCGGGAGGCCATCTTCTGGGACAGCTTGACCTCGTGCTTGGTGCGCCGGGCGATCGGCGATCCCGGCGAGAGCGAGGCATTTAGCTGCATCTGGAATTTAGAGAGCGCCGTCTTTTTGGGACCCTGCAGCAGTTCCGGTTGCAACGTAAAATTCTCGTAGTTAAAGGCGCCTCCTCCGGCTTGAGATCCCGCCGGTATCACACCGTCCGGCGGGAAGATGTACTTGGTACGCTCGCTGTTCTGGCCCGTGTCCCAATCCACCAGATGTAGCTGGGCGGGAGTCTCGTCGTAGTTGCCCACCTTCTCCGCGCATTCGTCGAAGAAGCTCAGCCCATGGTCGCCGTCCGAGACGAAAGACCGCTCCTCGATGAACCGGATGAACATCTGAGTCTTCATCATCAGCTCGAAGAACTTCTGGTGCGACTGTGTTTGCAGGCGGAAATAAAGAGGAATAATTAGTTAGGAGAATTTATCTTCGGAAACAGTAATTCAAAGCAATAACGTACATTATTGTGTTATCTTTTTTTTTATGTATTTAAATTGCATGCAAATTAATTTGTGGAAAAAAAAACACAATTAAAAATGGGTCGTACAAACATCTGAATGGAAATGCAAAATATGTTGTATTATATAAACAGACACAATTGTTGATAATTTGTTTATACGATCGTTTAGCTATGCTCATACATATAACCTTCTTAAATATTAGAACATCTTCATAAGAAATTACGTAAACTCAAATCCTCTAGTGGGGTTTCTAGACTCATAGAATAATCATGAACATACGAGTATGTTCTTGTTCAACATTAATAGTCGAATCGATATGCCTATTAATGTCTATTAAACTAGAATTTTATTATATAAATAACTGACCTTATCGCGCGAACGTAGAAAGGCCTTCAGCTGGAAGAGAGCACTCGGATCGGTGGCCCCTACGGACGGCGCCTTAGAGATGGGCACCAGGAAGTCGCGATAGCCGCGCAGGATGCTCGCCATGAAAAGCAGGAAGGCCTCTTGGATGCGCTGCTCCAGCACCAGCTCCCGCTTCCTCTTCCGGATGTCGCGATCCAGGCTGTTCGTGGAATCGTAACTGATCGGCTTGGTGTTCTCTAGTTCGGTGAGCGTTTGCCTGAGTAATCGAGCGGCTCGCTTGGGCAGCAGCTTCGGTGATAAGTGGCGCTGCGATTCGCACAACTGCAAACGAGGGAAAGTCAATCAATTACATTGGGTTCCAGTTATAAGTGAAAATTTTATGCAGTTAATTTACCAATAGCATTGAATTATCTTTAATTTAAGGGAAACAAATCAAACTTTAATGAAGGCAATTGCAGCCTTTTTCTTTATCTTTTGATATACTTTTATATCCATTACTATTTGTGTTCAGATAATGGAAGCTGTTAGAGACTGTTTTTGTTTCTCTTAAAATTGTCAATATTGTTTCGAAAATGAAAAAACCTCGACTGAAACTGCTATCTTTTAACAGGAAACTGTTTGGAATACATACAAGATTCAAGATTAAAATACTTTATGTTACTTATGATAACAATAAGGCGACAGCCTAATATCGTTTCGTGTTGTTTTTATTACGAACAAATAATTGAAATAAGGGACCGGATGATACTTGTATAAAAAATACTTATTGTAAAATTTGTAGATTCAAAGATTTGCAATGAAAATAATAATACATTTAGTATTTCTGGTAAAACTTGGCTAAAACTAAAAAAAACTTTTCACAAAAATCACAGATTCCTACGAAATTATATTTCTTTATCTACTTGTGCTTACGTCTTTTATTGAATAAACAAATTCTACCCGAAAACTTACGCTAATATTGTTGGTGTCCAGATCGATGCAGGTGACATCTGTGGGCGGTTCGTACAGATCAAAGAAACGCGAGTCGACGCCAATTAAGTAGGGCAACGGTGCGTGCAGGACCTCAGCCAAGCCCAGTGGACAAAGCGGAATGTACGGGCACTGCCACTTGAAGGGGAACAGCAAGGACACGATGGCCTCGGCCACAGCCGTCAGCGTGGCAGGTCTGCGAAGGTGGATTAGTGGCAGTTATTTAAGGGAACGCCAAGAACAAACCTCAGGGAGTGAATGAGTATCTTCTGTTCGGTGAGGGCCAGCAGTAGGACGTGCAGGCAGTTGTCGGTGCCGAGGTTCTGGAGCAGCATGTAAAAGCCAGCGCCGCTCCTAGGCAGCGGCGAGTCCTCCGGCTGGGTGAGCAGAATTCGGTCGTTCGACTCGCTGGACAGCTGCAAATGGATGCTCGGCGCCGGGAAGGGCACCTCGTCTAGCAGCTGGGTGATGTAGCGCTCCACGGGAATCGGTATATTCACGCCATACAACACCATGCGCTGCAAGGGAAAGTTGTCAGTGGGTTTTTAATGGGGCAAAGCCGCAGGGGAGTCACTTACATGAAGGTACTTGAGCCACTTGTCAAAGGTGTCGCCGAAAGGATGGTGCGACAGGACGCAGATCGCCTTGATCATGTGCAGAGAGTGCTGTTGACCGAACTCCTCGTCCCAGCACAATAGTTCCTTCTGATCCGCCGACAGTTGCGATTCGCTGCAAGCAGTAACAAATATATAGGTTTATTCTCTCTTGAAGAACTGTAACTCACTTGAAATCCTCGTAAAACGTCAGCGCCGATCCGTAGACCTTGTAGGTGCCATCGTTGACGGTCAGCACAAAGGTGCTGAAGACGGGGCTGATCGGCTTCCGCTTCTCCGTTCCGTGGACATGGGGCCACGCCTCCAGGGAGGCGCCCATCGGGAGGCAGAAGAGCGGAACGCTGGGACAGAGGTTCAGCGGGAAGTCGTTGTGGTCGACGGTGGGGTAGCGCAAAAGGATCTCCGGCTTGTAGCTGATGTGCTTCGGCCGGTACATGGACTTCTTGTAGCACAAGTAGACGTCGCTGCCCACATAGCCCTTGTTCAGGGTCTTGTAGATCAGACAGAAGGCATGCGGCGCTCGCTCGCCCTTGCTCTGGACGATGACGCACAGCTCGGTGACCACCAGTTCGTTGCAGGGCATATCCGCCCGCGCCCTTCGGTACGTGAGGAACGTTTTGGCGGTCGAGTTGTTCACATTGGCCACCCGGCCACCTGGCGTCTCTGCCACGATCTCTGCATCCGACATGATTCGCTCGTGGCCATCGTACAGCACTCCTGAAAAATGAGGAGAAAAAATTGAATTTAGTAAGCTTATGTTATGGTAGTTGGATATGGTCATTTAATTTATCAAGTTACGTGGCTCAATTGCAATAAGGTTTGGTTTTGTTATCTGCACATCAGTGAGACAGCGCTCTTTATTGATTGATGAATTGATTAACCTTAAACCATTTTTTAGAACGATGCAAACATAACCGAAATTGACAAGCTGAACATACTCGTACATAAATAAGATTAATAGGCGTTCCATTTGTTCTAGTTTTTTTTAATCAGCACATAATCAAACATAAGAAATTGTGCTTACTTACTAAACAAAACTGTACAAATTAATATGTTAAAAATCGTAACCAATTTAATCAAGGACCAGCCTTAAATGACCAATAACTTCGTGTTAAGTTTGGCTATAAGGGGAAAATTAGAATAAGAATGGCAATAATGAACAGAATTAAACAGATGAAGGATATATCCTTCTAACAAATATTTAAAAATTATTATTGGAATATTAAATCAAATTTACGACGATACCTGATTGATCAAGTTGTTTAAATTAAAGTAATTATATTTCCCAAAGGCCTGGGCAAATATTTCATAAATCATCACCACTTACCTATATCTACCAGTGGCGGACGATCCTTGCCCCGGCGAAAGTAGATGTAGCACTCGGTGGTGCGCACGGAGCCGTGATTGAGGTTCGCCGGCAAGCCGGTGGGCGTGTGCGCTAGAAGTTCATAGCCCTCGGGGATCTCCTCGCCCAGGAGCGGGAAGAACACCCCAATGTCCGTGATCGGTTCGATGGTACTGGCCGCCCGCAGGCGTCCGGAGTCGTTGAAGATGTTCTCCTGCAGCAGCTGTGGATGTTCCGGCATTCCGGCGACCACGAAGTAGTCCGCGATGCGCTTCTCCTCCATGGCGGCGGCTTTGTTTCCTCCTCCTCAACTGAAATACCAAAAGAGACAACAGAGAGCCGGGTTGAGTGGTAAATTCGTAGGCTTTGGGTTTGGGAATGGGAACGGGAAGACTTGGATAGCAGATAAGATAAGGCCCGCGGGCCGACCACAGTGGAATCCAGTTGGGGTTGGTCCCAAGCCAATTTTAATTAAATTTCGTTTGCAGTTATCTCGCGTATTGGGGGCAAAGTCATTGGAACCTGGGCACCAGCGTGAAGGTTCGATAAATGGAATTGTAATTTAATAATATTTAATAATACAAATTTCAATTTTTTAAGAAACGGCGATTTGTATATGTATAACGATCATTTATAAATTAATTTGCTTCGAGCACCTAATCTTTATTACAGAATAGTTCTAGTTCTATAAACTACAAATATATTTTGAACTTAATTGACGCATTTTATTAAGCATTCTCCGTTCCAAAATCGGAATAATTAATCGTAACCTATTTAATAAACACGATAGTTTAAGCGTCTCTGGCTTAGATGCTTAAACTATCGTGTTTATATTGACCCTTTACCGCCTTAGAACATTTTTAGATATTGTTTATAAACCAAAAATCACATAGAACTCTCTATATCCTCACAAATTATAATATTATATTCTTATTTGTTTAATCTACAAATTCTTGCTCCCATAAGTATTTTAAGATGGCAATTGCCATCCCTGGTTCAGCCTTGTGGCCGCCAAATTTGCGAATTTTGGGGATATTTCATTCAATTCAATTCTTTCGAGACTTAGAGAGAAACCCTGCACTCTCTAGTTAAAAGGAAATAACTGCCGAGGGTTGAAGCAGTATGTCTGGATCGAAACTTCGCTCATGGGATATATTAATCTCCTTTGGTGCCTCAGGAAACAAATCAGACATTTCTCGCGCCAGCTTTACGGACAACTCCAGTGACTTTGAGAGCAACGCATCATCCGTCTCCAGCGCAAGCTCCAACCTCAGCGAGTCTTACTTTCAGCAGTCCCAGGAGTCACTGCGGTCTGTTCACGACAACCACAGCAGCTTTAACTCCCACCAATCTCTGGAGTCGCCAGAGCCCGTTCAGGATAACGGAAATAGTGACCACAGAAGCTTTTACTCCCAGAGCTCCCCAGAGTCTTTGCAAGACAACGACGATTCCGTGCAGGATAACGGCGAAAGCAGCCTAGGCAGTTATCACTCGCAGGACGATAGCAACCGCAATCAAAACATGGACGACTCCGATTGTATTGATCTGAGCACCGGGGACCGGCCTGGTGAAGTCTCGCCGTCCACATCGACCCCAACTATCGTGCGAGGTCGTCGCAGACCGCCAACTCCACATCCAGTCGAAGTGATCGATTTGTCGCAATTGGAATTAGCTTCGGCTCGATCTGCCAGAAACCGATCTCCGGATGAGGTGATTGACTTATGCACTCCAGACCGCGCATATCCAAGTCGCCATCGGAACAACCGTTTGGATAATGGCCCATCATGTTCAAGAAATACCCTGCGACGCACCGTTGATAATACAACTTCTTATGTGGATCTGGACAATTTTTCTCCGCCGAAACGTGTGCGCCCCTCCGATCTCGAGCAGAGTCAGCGGGAGGACTCGTACAAGTGCCCAGTGTGTCTGGAGGCAGTGCGCCTGCGGGAGCCTGTGTCAACCAAATGCGGCCACGTTTTCTGTCGCGAATGCATCATATCTGCCATAAGCTCAACACACAAGTGTCCGATGTGTAAGAAAAAGTTAACCGCCCGTCAATTTTTCCGTATTTACCTATAATTATTACCCTTTTTTAATTTGAGATATGCGTGAGTGCTCTGCGAGCCCCGACAATATTCAGTTAAGATTATTAGTTACGGCGGATTAAAGAATGCCAGCCAGTTGTGTTTTATTTTTGTAACCCATTCCGCCAAATTATTGAAGTTTATATTAGTAGTTTGCCAAAATACAAACTTGAATGGATTTTAATTATTGAATTACAAAATTCTCAAAAAAAAATATATTTTATAAAATTTCTTGGATGGCATGTCGACGACTACTTCTACGAATGCCCACTGTATACGGGTATCTCTCTCTCCGAACAGTAGCTTTCCGCATGGCGCAAATTCTTTGTTTACATACGTTTCGTGTCGCTGATAAATTTGGATTCGAATCCGAATTGGAATTGTTTTCTATAAATTTACAAAACGCAAATACACGCATGCGTGCATGTGATGGAATCCGAATTTAGTGCGGCTCTGATTGGACTTTTGAAGGAACACAAACATAATACGGAATCCGTATTCAGTGCGTCGCCTGATTGGACTTTGTGGCTGGCTTTTATGTAGTTATTGTAGTTTGTTTTGTTTTTGTTATGCTTTATTAACAACGAAAAACAAGTTCCGCACGATGATTCAACTTCCTCCGCTTCCGCTCCGCGCAACAACAATTGGTGTTTCTCTGGCCTTTGTTGTTGTTTTCTGTGCTTGTGCGTTGTTTTTGTTTACAGGAATTCCGATTGGAAGTATGGCCGATGGAAAGGGAGCAAAGGTGGAGGCGGACGGGGGTATGTGGGCTTTAACTTACTGCACTGCCGATCCTGTGAATGTTGGGGGAGGGGGAGGCGCGGAGGTCGGCGGACCTTCACTTGATGTTTGTTGTTTGCCTTGGATTGCAATTGTCACTTTTCGTTCGCTTTGCCACTCTGCCACTTCTTCTCTTCACACTACGTTAATTTCCACACACCAACACACACACACACGAGGGCGCGCGACACACACACACACACACACACAGCTACCTAGCTACTTGAGAGTTTTCCTTTACATCATTTTCGCTACGATTGCTATTGTTGTTGGTTAACCAATTTTATTTTTTAGACTTTCCGCCGACTTTTCTTTAGTTAGCTGTTGATGCCGGAGTGCCCCGTAAACGAAACTACGTACAAATGCGGACAAAAAGAAAATAAGAATGTTAACTGGCAGCTGTGTGCCAGGGTGTGTGTGTGCCTGTGTGATTGTCAGAGTTGCCAAAATTACCGCACGCCGCTCTTGTCATCACACGACGGTTGCACTCGCAATACACCAATGTTCCACCTTGAGCAAGATACACGCACCAAAACAAACAATGTCGCCAAGTCGATTAACTCCGCTGATTGCAGTTATTAGCGTTCATTGGCGGTGAGGTTGGGTTGCAGGTCACTCGCAATGCAAAGTTCAGCACAAACACACACGCACAAGTGGGTGACAACCCAGTTCCAGGCCACTCTCAGCTGATGTCCGTTATATCGATAGGCCAATAACTATCGTAAAATAATGGAAAAAATCAATCAGTTTTTCTTTAACGAAAATATTTTTAAATCTAAGCATATGAATGTTAGAGAAATTCATGAGCTGGTGAACCATCTTTACACGTATAATTAATTGATTTTTCCAATGTAAGGTCACACCTTAAATGTTATAGGGAACAGCTGATTACTAGAGAAAAGTTGTTTCTTAAAATTTGGTACAAGTATTGTACAATTTTTTATTGTAAATGATGAAGATTTGTTTTCAATCAATTTGTATGTATATGGTAAAAGGAATCTTCTACATTACGTTGCTTTAAGTATGCAACTATTACTTCAATGGTTTTACTAGTGACCTGACCTGTCTAAACCTTTCTGAATAGCTCTGTTTTAGTACACGAAATATTTGTTTTGTACTTGATAGTTTTTTCAAGTCAAAAGCTTTCGATACATTTTCCAAAGCATCTTCAAAGGCATTTGACCATCTCTAGCAGAATGGCGGAGCAGATTTTGTCATCTCTAAAGCCGCAAGGTAAACAAAAAATATGGAAGCGCAATCGCAGGGAAAACCAAAACGCTCCTTCAAGAAGCCATTTGCCTTCCCCAAGAATTGTGTCTACCGCCCGTTGCGGCAGATAAGCAATATGGAGCGGAACCTGAAGTTGCCCGCCGAAAGACCCACGTGTAAGTACATAAAACGAGCGAATTATAGCAAACGAATGTATTTAAATTTGTGCTGGGTTTTTGGTTGATGGTCCGCAGACTTCACGCTGAATGCGCCGCCCTCGTTGGTGCCGGCCAAGAAATACTCGGACATCAGCGGGCTGCCCTCTCCATATGCCGATCCCCACACAAAGCTAAGATTCGCCAATGCCGACGAGTATGCATCCATGCAGCACATGCCCTCGGATATCATCAACGGCTACCTCACCGTACGCGGTTACACAAGCGCCGTGGGGTAGTCGGTCTATATAGCTCTATACTCTATGTTGATGCAGCCGATATAGAGTGCTGGAGGTTTCCCAATCCCCAATCCGATTCACATTCACAGACTAATTACGGAGCTGCTGACCTTGCTTTTACTTTACGTATTGCGTGCGAGGAGGTTATTGTTTGCAATGGTTTGCAGTCTGCTTCCTGGCTAGAACAGTGCGGATTATAAATGTAAAGACAATTGAAAAGTGCAGGACTGGAAGCCCTTTAAAATGTATACAAATGTTAGTTATTAATAAATCACTGCGAGATAGTGGTATTCATTGATTTCTAGGCCACTCTTCAGCTAAAACAGTGCGTTTCGTAAACTAATAACAGGTGGGAAAAGAGAGACAGCAAAAACGGCATATGGTTTAGTGATAAAATAAATAAACTTTGGTAGTAGAACAATTATTTACTGTGTTTTTCCATGATGTTTAAGGTTGGCATGCGAAAAGTCAACAGTTCCGTGAATATTACCAAATAAAAGGCAAGCGTATACGTATATACTAATCAATTTTGTACCTCTTCAAGAAGTAACACTTTGGGTTAGTATACAAATGTATTGAAAAGACGATTGCTTCGGGGTCAAGGCCTTGATAATTCATGGTTACTTGTATTAGACAGATTCTCTATAGGCTCGATTAAAGTCAATTGATTTAGATCTACTTAAAACTATAATAAAAACGATTGAAAATTAAAACGATTTCTGAAATTGAATACAGTTTAGTGACCATCCGAATGACGCGCATCTCTCGTGCCTTGGAATACATTTAATAAAGATTTTATTTAAGGACATTTATAAGTGTTTTACAAACTACATCTCGTATCATTATAGTGTCATTCGAAGTATCTGTTATTATGTGGTTTTTTTGCTCTTGTTTTGTTTTAGTTTTGTTTATTTAGCTGCTATCAGAAGTACCAAAGCAAAGTTTCTAAAACTTTTGTTAATTACTGGGGCTTCTCTCTTTCTATTTTTCTTCGTCTCCATATCTTGATCCATCTTCATCTTCACCTAAAATTTTATCTCGATTTTATCCAAATGGGTGCTTTAAACATAATTCGAGCTTGCTCCTCCAATGGTTTAGTGTGCACATGAATAGAGGCAGCCGGACTAGTGGCTGGCTCCTGGAAGTTCCTCCTCGATCACTTTTAATTTATGCGTTCTTTTTTGATAGCTTTTATGTTATGTATTTGTTTGTGGCAGTCGACGCAGGTTTTGGTTTACTTGCCTGCCCGGCTTTGCTAGCCGGCTTGGTTGATAGGCCGGCTAATACTGTTCGGCTGCGTGAGCATCTGCAGATCGGACCGGAAGCTCCTTGGCAGCCCCGATATATCCAGCTGATACTTTAGCACCACCATGGTGGCCAGCGTCTTCAGGGTGGGCTCGAAGTCGAGCACATGCAGATCGCTGTAGTCGATGAGGGCCACGCTGGCTGGGGCCGCTCCTCCGCCCCCGGAAGCCTCCAGGGTGGGCGTGGTTGCCAAAGGGGAGATCGCGATGGTAAAGCCGCCGCCGGCACCACTCCGCGGACTGGTGCCGCCAAACAGGAACATCCGGGTGCCCATCACAATGGCGCACTGCCTTCTCCGCGCCGTCGGCGCCTTGCCATTGGCCCTCACCAGGTTCCAGAGCTTGGTGCGCGGATCGAAGGTGTATAGATCGTTGAAGTGCTGGTCCAGCAGGCCATTGTAACCGCCGAAGACGTAGATCAGCTTGTTGTAGACAAACATGCTGTGGCTGCGCCGGCCCACTGGCACCTTGCCTGCTGTGAAGGGCCGATGCCACACCTTCGTCTTCATGTCCAGGTAGACGATCTCGTGGCAGTAGGTCTCCTCCTGGCTGTGGTACGGACTGTGCTTGTCCCCCCTGCCACCGAAGATGTACATGCGCTCCTGCTCGTAGGCCACCGCTGCATGGAAGTCCCTGTAGCTGGGCGGCACCCCGAAGGTCTGTATATAACGCCACTCCATGGTGTCCAGGTTTAGGGAGTGCACATCGCTGCTGAACTCGTTGATCTCGTCCACAAAGCCGCCGAATATGAACATCGAGTTGCCGATGACGCAGGCCGAGTGGCCATCGCGGGCTCCCGGCAGGCACCCGGAGACCGTGGGCCGGGACCACTGCGCTGTCTTCGGGTCGAAGCAGTAGAGCGCGTTGCAGAGATTCTCGTCGTTGCGGCCGCCCCAGATGTAGATCCTGTCCTTGTAGGCGACCACGGTGTGTCCGTAACGCTGGAACGGCACCAACGGATACTTCAGCGGCGCCCCCTCCTCGTCGCACTGCTGCGGCACCAGGGTCCAGCGCATGGTATGCGCGTTCAGGACGTGGACATCGATCGGCTCGTTGTAGCGGTAGTCGTAGCCCGTGCAGTAGCCGCCAAAGCTGTAAATAAAGTCGCCCACGCCCACGGCGGCATGATTAACCCGCTGAGGCCCGCCGTCCAGGTGCACTGTCCACAGCATTGACACTCTTCCAGCTTATCTGTGGGCAGGAGCGGCAGAGTACCGAGATTAATCGCAAGGGCCAACAAACGCACAAAGAAAAAGCCACCCGAAAAAAACAAAAAGAGGAAAAACAACAACGACGCACACAAAGACACAAACTGCTGCCTGCTGCTTTGACTGTTGTTTTTCCTATCGCCTCAGGCGCTGTTTGCTGATTTCGGAGAGGTGCGATTGCCCGAAGGCCACTGGTCAGCTCAGGTGGGTTGCAGGTGCACAGACGGCAGCGGCCAAATAGCCAAATGCTTTTGAAGTGAATTCACTGCTGCTGCTTGCCCAACTGATTGTTGTTGTTATCAGCTTTTCTGTGGCCAGCTAGGGATGGCCGCGCAGCGATAACGGCTAGCCCCGTCAGCTGTCCAGCTGACATTTACCAGCACTGACCGAGGTGAGGCAGGGTTTCCTAGAAACAGGTACACAAAATCGAAAAGCTCCCAGGATAGCTGTTCGGGTGCCATAGTTGTAGCTGTAGTTTTAAAACGAAAACTTTAATTTTAAATTAACTAAGACTGCTAAGCGAAAGAAAAGTATTCCCAGACATGAACCCGTCGAATGGATAACTGGAATTCCCGCAATTCTCAAGTCCTATGTGTCTTGGCGGGTCACAAACAAAGGCACAACAAGTATTTTCCTTCGTGATCAGCCCCCTGAATCCGTACAGACTCTTCTGCTGCTGGTCATCAAATCGGAACTCATCTTGAAAGGAACACTCTACAACGTATATAAATATTTTGACTCTTTTATGGTTGCACATTTTGCTGAGATCGAAACACTAAATCGGCTGAAGGTACCTTAATTTCGCGTTTCAAAAGTTAATATTACCCTCATCAAATGGACCAATATTATTCTCTTAAATTTAATAGCACTTTAAATAAGAACATACAAACACCGTGAAGTTTTAACTTTCAAACGTTAACCTTAAGATAGAGTACAATGCTGGAACCAGTTGGAAATTATAGGAACGCATGGCGTCATACAATGACGTTGCACTTCTTTATGAACTGTTTTTATATGTTTATTATATTGTTTTTTATTGTATTTTTATTTAACAAACTTACAAGCGCAGTAGCACGGCAGTAATCCGGATGATTGAACTTAATAATATATTTTTTTCTATTGCTATAATTTCGGGAGATATCCTTTCAGTATGTGTGTCAGACTTACAAAAATCACAAAATGTTACTAGAAGTATACGCTTCAAAACGAAGCAATCCACGCATAAGTATTTTGTCATATTTTAAGCCCCTGCCTATCAAGCCACATTTATTTTCATTCCTTTTTACGGATTCATTTCAACCACATCTATAAGAGAACAAAAAGTAAACAAAATATTTTATTAAAAAAAAACAGTAAAATAAAAGTATATATTTTCGAAAACTCAATTTATAAAAATAGTGGAAAGTCTTAATTAAAAAATATTTTCTGAAAAACCGTCTAAGCTTTATACAAATTTAATAATTAAAAAGCATTTGGCTAAGTAAAATCAAGATTTTTAGTACAAAATATTTGAAATTGTATCGGAACTATCGTTATCGCGTGTCACTTATCGATAACCAAACCTATCGCATCGTACGTACCGGCGTCGCTATTACGCGAAAATCTTATAAACAAACGACGCAAAGGTGAGTAAATCTGCGTTTTGCTTGATTTGTAAGCTTATAATGCTATTATTGGCAGCCTGAGCGAAAATGAGGGGCTGTGGACTAGTGTGGCTGGTTGCGCTATTGGCTTTCATTTCGCCCATGTCGGCATTCCCGGCCGCTGAGACTACGGGTACGGTGTACCTGGTTCCAGGAACTTCCATTGATGTGACCGCGGCCACCGCTTACGGATCGCGCACACTCAGCACATATTGCTATCCCGGGAAAAGACTTTCAGTGCTGAGCTTGTTCGAGACCGTGGAGTTTGTGCTGAACATTGGCAGCGATGACTACACGGAATATGGCGGCAAAACCCCGGAGGAGGTGCTGAAGCACTACAACGTGAAGAAGTCGGTGTTCAGCGTGACCCTCTTCTCGCAGAAGCGCCAGAGGATCCCGATCTCACCCTTCGATCAGCAGTGCATTGGCGTGGCCACCCGACAGCCCTATGTCTTCACCCTGTACCAAAGCCAAGTGGACCTCATGCGCCTGGTTCAGTTGGCTGTGGGAGTTATCCTCTTCTTGGGCAGCCGACGCCTGGCCAGGAACGCCGCCTTCTACTATCTAGCTGGTGGATCGGTGGGCATTTTTGCCTCCATCCTGGTGATCATCTATTTTACCTCCAAGCTCTTTCCTCGTCGCCCGATGATGTACGGTGTGTTGGTCGGGGGCTGGACCATTGGGTTCTACGTTATCAAACAGCTGACAGACAATATAAGAACC
The DNA here is from genome assembly GCA_021224005.1 of Drosophila setifemur. Classification (NCBI taxonomy): domain Eukaryota; kingdom Metazoa; phylum Arthropoda; class Insecta; order Diptera; family Drosophilidae; genus Drosophila; species Drosophila setifemur. The sequence continues at coordinate 425,076 of JAJJHY010010805.1, forward strand.
ATCGTTCTGACATACCGGGATTATGTCGTATGGTATCTGGTAGTCACCGGTCTTGTCTCATTCTTTGTGAGTATTTTTCTTAATAATCCTGAAAATTATGACCAAATTACTGCTTGCTTGCCAGGTTTGCTACCGCTTTGGGCCCCCGAAGAATCCGCGCTCGCAAACCATAATCATGTGGGTGCTGCAGGCTATCGGCGCGGCCTTGATGTACTTCAGCAGCTGGCACACCAGCGCAGTCATATTCCTGGTGGTCGTACTCTTCGCTGGCCTGTACTTCCCAAAATCGCTGATTCAGTTTGCCAAGAGAGTGTACCGGCGCCGCTTTCCACCAAAGCGGCGATTTTTGACGCAGGAAGAGTTCTACGATCAATCGGCTATTGAGACGGCCAAATCCCTCGCCGCTTTGCGCACATTCGTCAACAGTCCGGAGTGCAAGCAGTGGAGCGTCATGGCCAATCTTCGCAATCCAATGCGCTTCGCAACGTTTGCCAACGGGGCACCGCATCTCTTCGACCAGGAAATAGAAGACTACACGCGGGACATTCAGGAGGCGGCTGAGAACGCCGAGGAGAATGTTCATTATCGGCCGAATGAGGACAGATTGTCGTCACCAAACCAGCGTCAGCGCCATAGGGTTAGCATACCGCGTGCAAATAGCCGCAATGCCCTGCCGGCCGACATGGATTCCTCCCATTCGGAGGGAAGCAGCAGCAGGGACGAGGATGAATACCTCGATCAAGAGCCGGAGGAGGAACTGGAGCAAGAGCAAGAGCAAGAGCAGGAGGAGGAGGAGGAGTAGAACCGCGAACCAGATAGCACCTCAGGCAGAAAAGCGGGGAACAGATGCTTTTCATCCTGGAAAATGCCAAAAAAAACCAGTCATAGACACGTAAAAAAACTAATCAACCACCTTTCAGCTTCGCCTACTACCATTATTTCGTAATCATGAAAAGGCAGCCGGGCTGTGTCATCATAAACCTTATATAGAATATCGCGTCATCTACGTAAAGAAAAGTCCAGAACGACGATACACATTTAAGGCTGATCCAAGTTCGTTTCTATGTTCGAATTTCCTATGATTTTTGTTAAGTTCGGTTTGTAAGTTAGAAATTTCCGTTTCCCATTCGGCAAATGTTCTACAGTTACATATTTTTCCTTATTGGTTTTATTAACTTCATGGCTTGCACCTAAGATTCAAAATTTATCTTTATCTTTGGGATTTTCCCGCTTTAGTTTATAAAACTGTACAGAAATGAATCACTGAAAAAAGATGTACTTAATTGTAAGACTTAATATATTTTTCTGGCTCAAAGTTTGTTGTATGTATTGTAAATCTATGTATATAAATAAAAAAAGACTTTTGGATAGGAATAAACAAAAACTATGTTTTACAAGCTTTGTGTTAGCTAAATCAAGCATTAACCAAGAATTCGGTTGGCTAGTTTTAAAATAACTGCATTTGATACATTTTGTGGAGCCTTCAACGATCCGCGAACTATTTCCATCCCTCTCATTTCTGTGGCGCACAAGGAGTGGGCAACCACTGACATTCCTCTGAGGGCGGCGAGTGCAGCTGGCCAGTCAACATCTTGATCAGCCGCCGCTCCTCATCGTGCTTGTCGGCGGCACACATGGTGAGGTCGCGCTGGCGGAAGATTAGGGCATCGCCCACGTAGCTGATGGTCCAGGAGCTGGTCGCCGAACTGGGGCTGCCAGAGCGCAGGGCTCCGACACGATTGCCCTCCGTGGGGTCTACGTAGAAGTACCATTTGAAGAGCTCGCCCCGAAGGGTGAACACCGGGGTGGTGTGTTGCTCCTGGACGAAGGCACGGATTAGTCCGGCGGAGTCTGTGTAGTTCTGCTCGTGCCAGGTAAAGACCTGCCTGCCATTGAGTCCGTAGTTCCAATCGTCGGTTATGGTTGTGTATAAGTACTCCCGGTCGGAGCGACTAAGCAGGCAAAAGCCCTGCTGGTGGAAGAGCAGGCCCAAAACGGGTGGCAGGCTGCTTCGCATCGCCTCCACCCGCCGCTGCAGGGACGCATCCACACTAGCGTACATATGGTGGGTGCGTATTTTGCTGACTACGTGGGCCATGTTGAAGAGAAATCCCTCGTGACTATCGTGCATGGCGTGGTAGCGCCAGAAGAGGGCCAGCTCCGCCTCGATCATCATCTTAAAGCTCACCTCGTCGCGATCCGCGTAGAGCTGCTCCATTTGCTGGACCAACTGCGCCAGGGGTCTGTGGAAATATATATCCTCGACGGCTTGTACAAGGATATCCCTGACCAGGGCGGGCTCAATGCTGGCTGCTATGTACATTCCATAGGATTGGATGCTCTCGCCGGCATTCAGCAGATTCGCCAGTCGCTGGGCCATGAGGTTTCTCAGATGCCTCCTTACCTCTTGTTGCAACTCGCAGGCGGAGCGTCCGGTCGCCCCACTGCTGCACTGCATCTCGTCGCGTATAAAGTTAGCCAGATGGGTGTACAGCCCCTTAACCTTGTCGGTGTCGTCGATGAAGTCGGATCGAATGGCACCCCAGATGCTCTGGAAGACTTGCAGCTTATCACCACGATTGGCACCGCGCCGGAGGATTCCCTAAATATTATAAAAAAAAGAAGAAGCAATTTAAGTTGTGGTTTCTATTATTACAAATTGCGTCCAAGGATTTATAAAAAGTTGTAGTTTAAAATAAACATAAATATATTCAAGTGTAAATTGTGAATTTGAAATAAACAAACCTGAACGCCATCGAAATCGGGCTCCAGGGGCAGCACCTCGCCGAGGGCCAGCGGCACACAGAGAAGGAGCAGTAGGTTCATCTCGCTCAAGAAGTCTTTGCCTACTGATTAGAGGGTACTTGCTCCCTTACTCTCTGTCAGCTTATCGCTGCCTTTCGAGGAGGTCAGCGCAGGTCCATCTTGATTTGCTTGGCCTGAATGCTATCGTCGTTCGGATTTCCCACCGGCGGGCGTTTCTGGCCCAGCATGGCCACCGATTTGATACGCTGCGTCAACTGCTCCAGTTCCATTGGCATGGGTGCTTGGTTTGGAATACTGGTCTGCCATTTTTGACGATGACGTTGGCGCGGCTCCCTCCGCGGCTGGGGCACCACAAAACCGCCATAGATCTCCTCCAGCTGCCCCATAGACAAGCTTTCCACATTAGGCACATGAAGCTCCCGCTGGAAATATTGAAGGCATTTAATAAGATTAAATAATAAGTTTCTGTACCAATTAAATTCCTTACTTTCCTAAGCTCATCCAAAATGTATTTCCTTTTCAGATCTTCATTCATAGCTAGGAAATAATCAAAATAATAATAATAACAACAGCTGATCGTCGATGTGAGGGGATAGGGTGGGATGGCTGCTAGTGATGGCACTATCGGATATCTTATTCGATGCTAACATCCTTGCACAGTATTATAGATCTGATCTTGCCCAAAGTACAAGCAAAATAATATGAAAACTTTGTGCTTTAACAAATAAAAAACAAAATACAGCTTAATACTAAAAATGTAATGTAGCTTATTATAACCTAATTAAAGTCCAGCTTATTATTTATTCATTGGATAGCGTTATTCATGGCAAATAAATGTGCGCCAAGAAAACGTCGTGTTTTTTGTATTAATTGGAAAGACCAAAAAATAGATATACTATCTAATCAAAGCCAATCTCTAGTTTTAGTTAAATATTTTGTTAAAACTCGTCAAGAATTCCAAATATTATGGTTTACTTACTGCGATGTTTATCCGAATTCTTTCCGCATTATTCCAACTATAATGCATATAGATGAAGTAGAAAACGATTCGAATGATGAAAATTGAACACAATATAGGTATATAGAAAATTTCTGCAGCATCAAGTACAAATTCTTGATCTGCGGTTATGTCAGATTTATTATTTTTTGTATTTTTACTATTATTTATTTATTCGATCATTAAAAATTCGCAGTTTAAATAGTTTTTGTCTTTATTTGAAATCGATTTTTACCAATCGCTATGTGGTTTATACATTTATAATTTTTCGACTATAATTTCATTTAAATGTTATGCTTGTTGCGTGAAGGCTTAATCAATTAATTTAAAATAAATTCATTAACAATTCGTTTCAACAAAATTGGTTTTTTATGTGATATCTGGTAATACATATTGTAATTAACATAAATAATTGGAACTTGCTGAAAGTCAATTCGTGGAAATTCAGTGCCAAACCTCCAGCGGTCTGTTCTACGGCTATATCGATCACCCGATCTGATATACACATATATGTCTGTATGTATGTATGTTTACTGCTTATAATTTAATTGTTTGATGAGTTCTTTACATGTAATTAAAGCAGCTACTCGCTCGTGCCAGGTTCCTTCGAAAAATAAATAAACAAAAAAGGGAAAAAGGAATAAAAAAATACAAATACAAAAAATAAAGTTTCGGGGATCCGTCTGGATATCTTTCTCTGCCTCTGTGGGTGCTCAAACTCCCTTCTGTGTTAACAATCTGCTCTATTTAAGTTTTTGAAACTCCGTAAACTTTGGTATAATATCGTAGTCGTAATCGTAATCGGTAATCGGTAATCGCAATTATTAATGATGTTTGAAGAATATGTGAGTCGAATACTTGCTAAGGTCTCCTTTAGATCGTTAATCCTAAAAAGTAAAAGAATTCTTTCCGCAGCTTCCAAGTCGGGAACTGGGAGTTGTGCTTCGGGCCTTCCTTTCTGTTTGGTTGTGCTAATACCCTTCTTTGTATCGTTGTTTTTAGTCTCGTAACTACGTCTTAAGTTTGGGAACTGGGTTTTTCTTGGGGTGCTATCAACCCTCCCTGGGACTCGGCAGGGGGAAAGGGAATTAAAAGTCTGTGTCGATTTGGTTGCAGCTGCTCCGGCATACCTCTCCTCTCTCCCTTAGCATAATATATAGATCCCGTATATACCAGATACATATAGGTAGATACATAGTTCGAGGTGCCCAGCATTGACCCTGCCTAGACGTCGATCACGCTGTCGTTCTTCTTCATCTCCATGAGATGGGTTTGCTTGAGCTTCTCCTGCATCTGGGTGAGCATGTCCTGCATGCGTCGGATCTCCTCGTCCTTCTGCAGCAGCAGTCGGTCCGTCTCCGAGATGGCCGCATCGAATCCATTCGTGGAGCTGATCGAGTCCCTCTTCAACTTGCCGCGCTCCCGCAGCGCGTGCTGCGAGATCTGTGAGATGCATTGCGCCCGGAAGTTCTCGTAGTGCACGTCCTGCCAAAGGGATCAAATAATTAGTATGACAAATAGGATACTGAAATCGAATCTAATTGTAAGCAAGTAGATACATTCTTTATCTTCGATTTTCAACATTTGTTTGTTAATATTTACTTGTATGATAAATGCTTTATTTATCTTAACTTATGGATAAAGATTAATAATAAAAAAATACCAGAACTTTCATAAATGATTTGCAGAGGATTATTATATATATATTTTTTATCAGCATCAATGGGGCATTGAGTAAAGCTCAGTGGTTTTTAAAATTAATTAATTACTTTGTTTTTGAGCAAAAAATCCTTATCATAATGACTAAAGCCAATTTTGGAAAGATTCACAAAAATCGGATCCCTATATCCTTTCTTTCCCGTTGTATTTTCGTTTCCTTTGAGCATATTCCTTCCCCCCTCTTTGGCTTACCTGTGTGGTGTCCTTGAGGTCCTGCATGTGCGTGGATATTAAGAAGGTGCGCAGCTTTATGAAATCACTGTGCTCCGGATCCTCGACGTTGACCACACCCCACGGATACTGGCGTCCGCGAACCTTCTTACCGGCCACCTCCAGGATGGTGTTGCTCCCGACCACGGCGAACGGGATGGAGGCCTTCAGCTCGCGGTCCTGCTGCTTGAAGTCGTCGTCCTCGTCGGAGTCGCACTCGGGGAACTGGTACAGCTGGATGTGATTGTCCTCGAGGTCCTGCAGGATGCGTTCCTTAAGCTTCCGCACCTCCTGCTTGTTGAGGCAGTCGGCCTTTCCAATGACCAGCACGATGTTCACCTTGCGATGCAGCCGCCGGATCAAGTCCAGGTCCATCTGCCGCAGGCTGCCAGGCAAAACAAGAAAGGTTCAGTGTGATATTTGACTGCAGCAATCGCAATCCCCGAAGGACTCACCTATGGCCCCACGGCGGCACGAAGTAGAGGCAGCAGTGCACCCGGTTGTCCTGGATGTTGCGGCGATTCAGCCCGCTCTCGTCGGTGAAATACTGGCGGAACTGTTCGTCAATGTACTGGGTGCACACCCGCCAGCTGTCCTCGCAGTTGATGGCGTCCCCGAAGCCGGGTGTGTCCACCACCGTTAGTCGCAGGCGGACGCCCCGCTCCTCAATGTCCATGGTCTTCTTCTCCACCTTGGTGGTCTTCTCGATACGCTCCTCCACATTGGGCATTTGCCGGTTCTTGTACAGGTCGCCCAGGAAGAGGCTGTTGATCAGGGTAGACTTGCCCAGTCCGGACTCGCCGACCACCATCAGAGTGAACTCGAAGCCCCGCTTCACCGACTTCCTGTGCACTTGCTCCGGCAGCGTGGCAAAGCCTATATAATCCCGATCCTTGTCGAACGACGGAGTTTTAGCTGAAGAAAAAAATGTTCCGAGAATTTTGATTTGAAATTAAGTGATATAAAAGTTCTTAATATTATCGAACAAATATTTTCCCATCCTGTATGAAATTAATAAAGCTGACCAAATAATTGTTTTAATAACAATACTTTTACTACTTCAAGAAAAACTTTCAAATCAAATTTTTGTTTATATAATAAACAAAAGCTTGCTATATGTGTGGGTATATCTTTGCATTAAATACAAACTGAATAATTAAATTTGAATTGTTTATCATTTGTAACAATAGTTTTTAATATATATAGGAGAAGCTTGAGAACGTTCTGAATTTTATGAAATAAATAGCTGTTACGGTTGGTTGGGTTGCCTTTCGTTTTACACAGCAAACAAAAAGAGGTACTTTACTTTTATCATTATTATCTAATACCTCAATGCATTAATATCAACATACTCAAAATATTGGAATCAATATTTATTTCGTCGGAAACCTAATTTGATGATTTGATTCGATTTGTAATAGAATTGAAAATAGTTTTCAAATTAAAAATGAATTTAAAAAAACAATTTTTGATATTCTGATATATTGTTTTAAAAATATATCCTTAAGCATTAATTGAATGGGAAAATCGTGGAAACAATGAATACATTTCTCCGCGTGTGCTGCGAAAGGCGGAAAACAAAACGGGTTAATCGACTGAAGGACCTTGCTCTTGGGCCTTTCTTGAATGTTGGAATCTGGAAATCTCCTGGTCCTCGAGCAACTCCATTGCCGTCTCATTAGGCAAATGAAATGGTGCAACGACTTTCGAGTGGAGTGACACTTGACAGGATGTGGACTGGGAATGGGAATGGGAGTTGGAGTGGGAGTGGGAGTGCGAGTGGGAATGCTCCTCTGGCCCCTGCTCCCCGGAGATCCTTACACATGTTTCAGGTTGAGGGCTCCTGCTGCTTGGTTTATCTCCTTCGTCTTCGCCTATTCCCGGCTGCTTTTCCGCTTTTCGTGTGTATACCGAACCGCCTACTTAGAACGTAATTCGCACTTTTCCTGCCTTCCGAACAGCCTTTTCGCTGCCTTTTCGAGTTTTCCCTTCACTTGGTTTTAGTTTATCCTCATATTTGCCACATTGTTGGGTTGTTGTTTGGTTTTTTTGGGTTTTCGAGTTCCTACTTAGGTTGTTAGGCGATTTGTTTATTATTTGGCTTGGTCCGCGTTTCGTTGGCGTTGGAAAACCCAGAAAATAATAAATCCCCGAGTTTGATGAACACTTTATTGTATTGTGGTGGAGCTGCAACTGGCAGGCAAAGTGCCCTAAAAACCATCAAAATTTAATGGGCGCTAGCCCGCTCGCTCTCTTCCACCTCTCCCTCGCTCGCTCACTCCCTCGCCCCGTCTCACTTCCACTCCAAGGATGTGCCACGTGAAGTGGCAACGCCGCACTGCCACTTTCCCCGTACTATCCATAGTAAAATAGAGAGCTTGTGCGGGATTTCCTTCTCTCGACGCCTGCGCCCTCCGCACTTGGCTTAAACTAACGGAAGACCGAAGGAAAGTGGGCCAGATGTTGGGCTTTGGCCAAAATCATTACCAAAGTAACGGCCAATGGGGGTTGCCAGATATTAATCACAAAAAGCTACAAAGTAACAAATCTACCTTGATTATGAATTTAAAATTTAAATATTAAATCAATATCTTCTTAACTACCTTATTTGCTGGAGGTTCTTAAAGCTATTATAGATCTATGATTCTTCATATTCCCAAAAATCCCAAAAAAAAGATCCCTGTGGCTTGGTATATAGTATGTGTTTCCTTGACCAGGAATCCACTTCCACTTCCCTAACATGTCAATAGGTTCCTGTAAACGCTACTCAGGTTTCTTGCGTCATTTCCGGCTGCAAGTTCAAGTTCCTTCCCCTTCCTCGGAATTCCCGAGGATGTGGCAGCTCTGGCTGAGGGTGGGCCACCCCCTTGAGGGGAGTGTCACCACCCACCCCGATTTTGTATCTAGGCTATCTGGTGTCCAAGGGGTGACAGTCGGTTGCATTGTTCCCGCTCACGTTCCGCTTCACATTCACATTCACATCCACAGTCCCAGTCCCAGTCGCATTCAACTTGAAGTTCGCTTCCTCCGTTCCCAAACATTTGATTGAGTTCCAGCCGGCAAGGCCGAGGGAGTTCCTGAAATGCAGCCCCCGCCGACAGGGTGACGGTGACACTCTGTGCAATCTACCCCTGAGCAAAATCCCAATCCTTAGCTGTACTACACCGCCGGTGCGACATTATACTCGTAGATCATTGTTAAATTTAAAATGTAGGGCATTACTGCAGGTTTACCGGAATAAATTAATATCTTTAAAAAATATATTTGAAATTATTTTGGAAATCCGAAGATATTTTAGGGTGTTTGAAAGTTTTTAGAGAATTATTTGACATCACGAATAAAAAAAAAATATAGTGACTTTTTAATAAATATTTTTTTAAATAGTATTAATTTAAATGTACCTAAAATTTAAATAAGAAAAATGCATAACTTGATTTATTATGGAATAAATGTGAAAACATAATACCAAAAAAATTTCATAGTTTTAAATATGACTTTATTTAGCTAATTGTAGTTGTAGATAACATTAAAAAAGTTTTGGATCCTATTCATTTGTGAAAAATATGCGATTTGAGTGTGCTTTCGGAACACCTTAACCCAAACTACCCTAAACTAAAAAACTAAAAACTTTTGAAGCACTGCTAAAAGGGAATTGTTCTGCCATGAAAACAGCAGGAAATGCAGCAAATCAAATGGGAATTTCGTTGAATGGAAATCTGAATTCCTCTCTAAACCCAATTTGCCTTCAACGATCCACAGATTGCTGAAAATGCTTTTTGTTAACTTTGTTCAATTGTTGCGAATCGCATGTAAACAAACATTGGATGAACTTGCTGGGCCACTTTATCGGCGGGCCAAGTGATGTTTGTTTAAGTCTTTGGGCGCAGATACAGTTATCTTTGCTGGATCTCTCTATCTGTATCTGTATCTGTATCTGTGTCCGTATCTGTATCTCCACTTGTATCTGTGTGCATGGCCGTATCTGCATCTGTCGGATAAATGTGCGAAATCGGGCCCAGACCACAAGGAACGGCTAATGAGCGCATTGACTTGACTTGACTCCAAAGATTGCCTTATGTAAACAAAAGCGAAAGCTAGCGCATAAAAGCAGCACATCGAGAAAATATATTTACCTATCCGTCGAGTTTGTACAATTTTAAGGGATATTCGTATTTTACTTAGTAACTGTATGCTAAATATTACATTTGTGATTGTTTAATTATATAAATTTTTATTTTTAATTTTAAGATTCAAATAGAAAAAAATTTTAAAAATGTTGATAAACATTTTTAGGTAAAATATACGAGTGTGGCCCTTTAATATATTCCTAAGGTCAAATTAAAAGTTTATACTTTTCAACAAGTACTTATATACATATACACATGGATATCTTAATTTAAAAAATATATATGCACAAAGTCTAATTATGTGAAATATATACATCATCGCAAAATTTGTTAATTTGCAACAAAACTACTTTTTTAATTCTATTTAATTAGATCAATTAAATCAAAAAAGCTTTATGTCATAGATTCGTAATTTTAATTTTTTGTTTATGAGGTAATTAATAAATTCGAGTGTGATTATATACATACATGATCTGGATTGGGAAATTTATTAAATTCAAGGGAGTGTTTTCCACTAATGTGTTAATTATTTTCTCTCATTTTTATAATTTTATGGGCCTCTTGAATAAAGTGAAAGATACAAAATCCCGCCACTATCAATGAGATGATGTGATGGGTTCTTCAAACTCCATTCCGTTCCTCCACCTGCTTGTTGTCTTCCGTCACTCAAGTTGTTAAATCCTCCCACTGAACTACTAAACAACATAACAAAAAAAAAGAACACCCACTTCCCGACACTCCCCACACTCCCACTGCTCCAATCCCGCCCACACAAAATCTGACAAAATCTGAGCTCTCAATTCGATAAATCGGAGACGGTCGCCGTCTGGGTCTGGTTGTGGTTCTGGCTCTGGTTCTGGGTTCCCTCGTATCGTTTCTCTCTCTGTGTCTCTCCTCCGAGATCCCCCATTTCAAGATCTTTATCGCGACTGCTTATTGTCGTTTGTTTATGCCAAAGAGCTTTTCTGTGGGCGTTGCAGTTTCCATCACCCTCCAACCTCCAACCTCTAGCCGCCAACCTCCATCCTCCATTCTCCATCCTCCTCCCCAGAGCTCCTCGGTTTTCCCTTCGCTATAGTTCATTGACTAGACTTGTCGCTGTCATCGTCATTAGTGGGTCGGAGGTCCGAATGAATTTAAAAAAACGTTTTTAATCTACAGCACTAGAACACATTTTTTAATCGCTCTTAAAAATGTTTATGTTTTCCTACCTCACCTGTTAAATGATTTACATTTTAAAAATCTTATTTTTTTTAAATTTAATTTTTAATTACAAAGTTATTAGTAAAATTTGCAAATAGGAAATTCAACGTTGTGGTTAGTTAAATTTTTTTAGTTAAATTATACAATAAATTTTTTTCAAATAGGGTTTAGTTTTGTATTTGAATACTAATTTCTATATTCAGCATTTATCTCAATTATGAGTTCCAGGTTTTATCTTGAGTATATTACTAATGCCCATCAATTGCAAATGGGGCCGACACATCCCCACGAGAATTGTTTTGGGTGCAGGAAGGGGTGTTGTTGGATTTGTTTGGGGTGAGGAGGGGGGATGCATATAGTAGGTTGTTGAGTGTCAAACACTTGAGCATTTATCGTTTGATCGGAATTGCGTCAAATGGCCTGGGAAACACTTTTCCCGTGCTCTCGACACACGATCTCTCGAACGGCTTTATGACAGATCATTTAACACATGGCGACACATCAATTTCAATCTCAATCTCAGTCGGTTACTCAGCCTCTTATGCTTCCAGACCCCAGACCCCACACCCCGGACCCTCCCTGGCCATACCGTTGGCCACCCCATTGGCCCATCTCAATTTCATTTCAATTAAGTTCAATTCGAGCTTCGCTGCAGAATGCAGCTCATTTGTTATGTTTTCCAGTTTATTTTCAGTATACCCTGCACAGTTTGCTTCTAAAAGTCAGCTGGGCTGGAATCGTACCCTCACATATCGCATAGTTTTAGTAGGAACGATATTTAAAGAAACAATATAGCCATAAGATTTGAAATCGGATCGTTGTACTAAACATCTGAAATAAGGATTTTCTTTAGATTTAGCTGCCTAAATTGATTTGTGCCTGTTTATTTTATTCCTGTCTATAATGAGTTTTTGAGTAGTATATGTATAAGAATACAATATTTTTATAGATATAAGTAGTATAATGAATAGCTAACAAATCTATTTCTTAGCACGACAAAAAAGAATGCCTGAAAAGCTATCATATTTCAAATCGGTTAAGACTAAGTCCACATTTTTGTAAAGGGTACTCCCAGCCCAACTTTAGTTTTTGAAAGTACTTTGGTTTACTTTTCATATGTACATGTGCATTGTGTTTTTTCTCTCGCGACTCGCATCTCGCATCTTGTTCTTGGTCTTTCAAAAGTTGGAGTGGCTTGTTGAGAGCACAGAGCAAAGGAGTCTCCGCAGAAGAAGTATCTCAGAGGAGGTGACGAGGGGGAAGAAAGGGTGAGTCGGGGTCTTGAAGTGGCACTCGATGCAGCCATTGAACGTGCATCGGCATTGGGTTTCCTCGCCGCCTCTTTGGGTTATTTTCAGCCCAACCCAACCCAAGTCAGTCAGTTGCTTTCATTTTGGCCCAGCCCTAAACTAAAAAACATGCAAGTAAACAAAGGGAGGGGAGGAGGAGGAGGGGTGGGTTGGAGGGAGAACTAAAGTAGAACTTTTCAACTAAAACTCACCTAATAAATATCTATAATTAAACTTGCTATCTTAAATTCCTAAAAAAAAAAAGTGAGGTATTATATCAAGAGGAATACAATAATCCTTCTACATAATAATAATAAATATACATATTTATATTATTTAAGTTGCATTAATTTCCATTTAAGTAATTAACATGAGTTATAAAGGGTCTTTCAACAAGGACGGGTCTATGTTAATATGTCAATTGGAGCACATATTTCTACCGATCCTGAAAATTTCATTAAGTTTGGTTAACTAAAAAGCGCACAATAAATATGCAAAGTTTACAATCTTATTAACATAGACCCGTCCTTGCTGAATGACCCTTTACAATCGTAGAAATATGAAAATATATATACATATATTTTGAATAATGATTTATGGTGAATCTCTGAAATCTATTTTCCACTAATAGCGTGTTTTTATGGTAAACAATATTTTTGACCAAGCTTTAATTACTAGAAATTCATTATATAAATATGATCCGTACTCAAAAACACCTAGCACTTTTACAGTGAATCGAACTTAGCGTAGCTGGACTGTAGCTCATCCACAGCCAAGGGCATTTGCTGGGGCTTTGTTGCAACGTTCCATAAATAGTTGCATCCATCTCCTCTTCACGGCTGCCACGCTGGAAACTTTCAAAACAATTGACGGCATTTGAAGTAGCTGCCCCTTGTCTACTCCCATTTCCTCCTTGGACTGCATTTCGCAGAGGAATTTCACGCATTCAATCCGTTCGATTTCGATTCGTTTCGATTCCATTTCGGAATTCTTCTTCGGTTTCCCTGCCAGACGAAGATGCAGATGGGGACGGTGCGAAGTTTATGTTAGATGAACTCGGCCGAATCCGTTGCATGATGATAATGGTGCCACACACAATTGCACCATAAATTCAGGCCTCTAGAGTGGGAAGTCTCCACAGCTGGGGTCAAGATAATAGTTGCAGATATTATAGGGAATATATATTTCATCTCAAGATTGAAGAGATTGTTGAAAATCAGCATTTCAATTTATTTTCGTAAATTTATAGGTATTTGTCCTTGATTTATATAAATTGTACTTGTGAACGATCACTATTTTATTTATAATTCATACAGTATTTAACAATGATTTTTAACATTTTTTTTTTTTAATATAAAGAAACATATTTTTTTTAAAGTTGTTATGCAATGTTCTAAAATTATTAGAAATGAATAAACATATTCATATCTGAATTGCTTAATGTTTGAGGTTGAGAGTGCGACATATGTTAGATTCATAAATAAGTATTCAATAATAGAATGACATGGTTTTAATACCACGTTATACCAAGAATATAAGTAAATCACAATATATTGAGTACTTATTAACCCATCCGCCACTGTAAATCTATAATGATCATTTCAGAGCCAGCCACCAACTTTGATCTTTGAAATGGATCTGTCCCATGTTTGACATCCCACCATTCCCGTTAGAATGCACCACTCCTCTTGATCTCCACATTCTATATTTATAATATCCAAAAAAAATCTGTGCCATTGAAGAAACCCCCCCACCCCCCATCCCAACGCATCGCATCGCATCCCATTCTATTCAATCCACTCCGCTGGCATTTAACCCCTTTTCGGAGCAACACAACACATTTGACAGCTTTATGCACTGATTTCCCTAATTGCTATGAAAATTCCACTCCCACATAGAGGCTATATGTATGGATGGGCATGTAAACGCCCCGCATTGGAACAATACGTGTGCAGCATTTGGGAGTGCATAATACGCACTCTCCACTGTGCAGGATTTTGTGGAATGGGAACGGAGACCAAGACATGTGCTGTGTGTGATGTGTGTGTGTTCATTTGCCACAACAATGGAGTCGAGTTGGGCGCTCTTAATGAGTTTTTAAACGCAGCTAAACTGCAGCTAAACTGCAGCCTTCTGCCTTCTGGCTTCTTAATTGGAACTAACAACTGTGCTGTGCAAGCCTAAACAACAAAGAAATGGGAACTACGAGATGCAACAACTAATTGAACAACATATCTATGTAAAGTGATTTCGTTTACTAAAACTATGTCAAGCCCCGCAACTTGATATCAAATGCTATGGGAGGCTCTTAATAATATTAATTTATTTTCGAATTATGATTTTAATTTATAAAGTACATATTTACATTACGCATTTTGGGATTATGGTGATGCTGATCAAGAATATATATATATACTTTATAGGATCGGAGATATCTTCTTCACTGCGTTACAAACTTCTGGTCAAAATTATAATACCCTTTGCAAGGGTATAATCAGATATTATTAAGCCATACATTTAGATATGGAGCATTGTATCTGTATTTATGAATTAAATGATGCCGCATTTATAGGTATAATTATGAACTCTTTATTCATCAAAGCGCCAAAGTATCTATTAAATGTTCGGTAATAATCATATTATTCAGAAGAACTCATAATCAGAAATTGACTATGCTTGTTTACAATGTTTAACTCAATGGCATTCGTGTTTTCGGCCATTTAAACACCGTTCTTATTATCATGTTTATAAATACATTTAACTATTTTAAAATGTTGTTTATCTTATCGCGTTTGCTTTAAGGTATACGGGGACACGGGCTTGCCCATGACTAATCATAAAAAAATAGTATACAAAAATGTATTCTCAAGTTCCCAACTTTATTGTACCTGAAATGAATATTAAAATTACCATATAACTATTATTACTAAGTTTTAAAACCACGAAATAAACTTATAATAAATAATACAATAAATAAAGGCTTTTAATAATTTGGGGAAATTAATAAATGAAATATTTTTATCGCACCCCTTTTTTTTCTAAGTAATTAATAAATTTGTTTAATTGAATAGCTTGATATTATTATTATTCATATGAATATTGTATTCATTTATTTTGGAATTTATTAAGTGTACAAAACCCACGGAACCACTCGATTTTTAGCCCGCTTAGAGTAACTGGCCAAAATGAGGGCCATGGACTGGGTATGGGTATGGGTATGGTTTGGTATATCAAATGGCCCGCTGCGGCGGTTTAAGGCGTCCCCCGACAGCAAGGCAAGACCAACAACAACCAACAACCAACAACTAAGAAACAACCAACTGGCGACACAAATGCTCATCGAACACTAACGACATGTCAACCAGGAGTACCGTTAGCTGCGGTCACGTTGCCATTGCCACTGTTAATACCAATGCTATACCTTCCACTACAACTACGGTGGCACCTCGATAAACTGAACTTTTAAATGTCCGAAGATAAATTGTAGGTCATCAGATAACAACAGTTGATAAATTTTTATTTACGCCATTGAAATGTTATCTAGACCTTCTTCGACACTTGTACTAATTAATGTGATTCGTAATGATTAAAGTAAATATTTTGTAACATTTTAGGGAAAACCAGTTAAAAATATATCTATTTAAAAAAAATATAAATAAGAGAAGAAACAATTACAAAGATAAGAGACATTAACATAAAAAAAAAGAAGAATAAGTCTATAACATTTTAAAGGAAGATAAATGGGTATCAAATTCTTAAGAGAAGTTAATATCAAATTAAAAGAAGAGAAGAGGCCATCAATTTATTTGAAAATCAGAGGAGTTTCACTGTATTCCTATACCCACGGCCATGGGCCAAGGCCCACCGATCTGCAGTTGGGTGCGGCCAACTGCAAACAACATAAGACCAACAGTAAAAAGCGAGAAAAAAATAGAAAATATATTTAGAAAAATAAAAACAAAAACGCCCACCAAAAACGGGCAGTCACAACTCCCCAGACCAAAAAAAAAAAAAAACAAAAACGAAAACAGAAAAAATAAAACCAAGGCGAAAGCGAAGCCAAAACGAAGCGGGCAAAAAAAGGAAAGGAAGCCGCCGCCAAGCGACTTTCCAAGTCGGAAAACGGCGGCCAGCCAATTTTCTTGTCGGCTGAAAGTCAGCTGAAATGCACCAAAGCTACACCTGAGGGGGAGGCGGGGAGGAGTTCGAGATTCCAGCTACCAGGTACCAGCTACTAGCTACCAGATTCCAACTACCAGATAAGATCAATCCAGCTCCGAGGGCAATTGGCCTGCGGAGAACCCTCCACTCCACTCCACTCGATTTTCAACTTATCGAGCCCGTCGCCTCACGTTTGGCAGGAGAACGTGTACTTGGACCCCCGATTAACCCCTTTTGTTAGATACTCGTACCTGGTGGTTACTTTCGGAGGCCCAGCGTACAGTTTACCTTTCATTTTCCACACAAACAAATGGCTAAAAACTTATAAAAAAGTTATTGATTCTAACATTATTTTTGATTTAAGGAGTCTTGGTGAGGAGGGGCATATTAAACAGCAAAAGATTATTTTAACATTTATTATTATAATTTATCTAAAATGGTTGTTCTTATTAAACTGTTTGATAAGGGAGGTATAGTTATAGATACAGATACATATGCACATGCATTATGTTGGATTGTCCTACGAAAATCCATCGAACTACACAGAATTACTGCAAATTACTTATCAGGAAAATTCATAGAGATTGCCGTTGCTTATTTACACTTAAGCACGTTTCTTGTTTTTAATACGATAAGAGTAGTGCAATAACATCATAGATAAGGTTTATTGGGTATTGATTTTCATTTAAATTCGATTATTATGATTCATAGTAATCTTACAGAAATTGTTTCTCCAACCTATTTCGCAAATACGTGTATATACTTATAACTCCGAGTTTCTATCCTAGTAGATGCAATGTAAAATTGCAAGGAATATAACTAAGTTTGACGTTCACAATGTTAATTTTCGACGGATAGAGAATTGAAGTTCAAGCTATAGAAATTATATAGTTACTTTGTTTTCGAATTCAAATAGGAACAGGCCCTTGGGCCTGTGCAACCCCCATTTGCGAATTGTCTATCCACCCCCATGGCCTATCCCCTGTTTATTCCGCAACAGATACAATATGTTCGCACCCTTGAGATCGAGGGATTTTCACTTACGTTTGGGGTAGAGCGATGGGCGGCACTTTCCTGCCTCAATGCCGTTGGTGTTGCTGCTGTTGGTGATGCTGCTGCTGTTTGTGATGTTGCTGTTGAGGCTGCTAATGGCGTTGGCCACAACACTACTGCCGATCCCGATCCCGATCCCGCTGCCGCCTCCCACCGCTGGCGGCTGGGTGAGGGGCAGGGGTGGAGGCGGGGGCTGGTGCTTCATCGCCGGTGGCACCGGCGCGGGTACATTGCCACCTCCGAAGAGGCGACGCTGCTGTAGAAACGCCGTCTTGGTGGTTTTTGCCAGTTGCTGGTTACTGGTTGCAAGGTTTGTGTACGCCGGCGCTGCTGTTGCAAGTTGCTGCGCTAATGTTGCACCATTAACGCAACTTGTGAATTATCTATTTGTACGCGGAAGATTAAAGCAGATTATTTAGCAGAGCTTCGATAGCTCGCAAACGAAAACCTAACGATGCGTGTTGCAAGTGACTGCTGTTAATTTTGCAGCATATTGAAACTATATATGTACATACATAATTCAAATATACAAGAAAGTTTGCATAATTTTACTATATTAGGCATTGTCTTCATACCGAACTTTATAGACAAACAAGATCTTAAGATCATTTAATTAACCAGATAAGCCTTTTGCGATATTTTATTATATTTTTTCAAACAAATAACTTAGGTAAATGGTGAACTATAAGGACAAACTAGTTGTTATATTTCATTCTTTTTCTGTATTATTAATCGTTAGATAAAATATTTCTTTCTTCAGGGCAAACAAAAAATTAACAAGAAATACCTATTTTTTTAATCGCTTAATTGTAGTATTTTAATGTCATGATTTATTTATATAAATTTACAACTAGCTTTTGTATATTTGCGTTAATTTTACTTATGAAATGTACTTAAAATCTTCTTCTATCTTCTGTGTTTTCTATGATCATCGAACATTTTAGTGGCATACCAAAAAAACAGCACTAATGAAAATTGATTCACAAAGATTTTGCTTGTAGTACATTTTGTTCTGTGTAGCGGATAAATTAAACAGTAATTAACGCACACACGAGTTTATCTAAAGCTTATCTCACTGGTAAGCGTGCGAGAGGGAAGGCAGTACTTCCCAGAAAAGCTGGACGAAAAGGTAATGCAAAAAAATGCAAGTTTCGAAAACGTTATGTGTAATATAGATAGATGACTACATAGAACATACACATACACTCGTACAATATATATGTATTTATTGACTTTAGGGCCTCGAAGTGCTTTGCTTGTGTATGTGTGTGTGGTGAATGGGTGAAAAACTAACGGTGCAGCTGCTTCACCTTGACCTACACAAACACAAATGCAACTCAGATGCCCACACACACACATCAACTGCAAACAACACAACAAAAAAATCGCCTCACAACACACACACACACATACACATTTAACCAATCACCACAAAAAAAAAATCAGAAAAATATAGCCAGCAATTGATTTACCCGCACTTTGTTATTAACTATTTCCGTTTTTGGTTTACAGCTGATAAAGAACTGAAAAACTAGCGCCAAAAACAACACAGTTACTCCAGCGTACCGAACCGAAAGTTCCAATAAGAAGTCTTTAAAAATAAATCGTATATTTTAAATCGAAAATCAAATGTAAAAGGTTTATATTCTGCGGCGATGTTTTTAATTTGAATGTGACGAACAAACTGCTCGGCGCGGCGCTTTCTGCGGCGAGTACTCGGTTCGAATGAGTGTTTTAAAATTAGGGCTGGAGAAGCATTGATTTTGCTCAAACATCGATGGGAACTTACCACTATCGATAACGAGCGAATTCAAAATTCTCTTAATGCAACCCAAATGGCTAAATACCGTGAAAGTGAGTAATAATATTGAAAGCAACCGAGATGGTGCACATATAAATATCTAGGAGACTTTATTATTCATTTCCGGTATAAGAAAACTATCTGGCAATCTCCGATCTTTCTAACCTTTTTCTTTTTATTTCCTTTAACAACTTTTTGAAATAGCGCGCAAAAATAACACAGATTCGGAACAGACGGATTCACGGAGTTCTAGCTGAAAAATCCATCCGCACAACCGCACGGTAGAGCGTTCGGTGAGGAACTGAGTATCTGAGAGATTGAGATACACATGGCAAGCACTGAAAAATTGAGACACTGAGAGACGGCAAGAAAGCGTTCAGAGAGAAATACAATTTAAAATAAAATGGGATTTATACTTAAGCTAAGTAGTTTTATACTAAGAATGCATGATCAAGAATAAAAAAAATATATTGGAAACAAAAAAAAAATAGTTTGCATAATTTAAAAAAAGGCAAACTAAAAATATCAAATAAATAAGTTTTACAAGGTGTCGTGAGGAGTCGAACTTCCTATCGATTTATTTGCGTATATATCTTTTTAGTTAACCAAACTTAATAAAATTTTTAGAATCGGTAGAAATTTATGGTCCAATTGCGTGTATAATAGAACAAGACTCTAGCTTGATAGTGCAGTCCAGAGCACTGAGATCCGTTCGTTCATCCAGACGGACGCACAGACGAACATAGCTATATCGACCAGGCTCGTTATGCTGATCAAGAATATATACCTTGTGGGGCATGCCATGCCGCCTTCTGCATGTTACAGAATTTTGCACAAACTCAATATACCATTTACCCTTTGAGTACAGGGTCTAAATATTCAACTAAAGACTAAAATCTTTTAAAATAATTTAATTAATAAAAAACATGTAAGTAAATACAAAAGGAGAGAAAAGTTCTAAGGGTCAGTAATTCACATAAATAAACTTTTTTCTAAAGGTTGAAGTGTTAAAATTCCTCCCAAAATCATATTGGGTTTTAGGTGTTAGCTAAGGGTTAACGTTTGCATTCGTGTATTCGACTCTGGAAAGTGAGTTTGTGTTGGTTCAGTCGCGTATTTGCATTGATGTTTCCATGCAGCCGAAATGAAGCGACAACTCTGCATTAAGTCTTGAACCGGGCAAACAAATATTTCGTATCGGTTCTGCTGCGCTGGTCAGAGCGAGAAGGAGGTAGTTAAAGCGGTTAATACAGCTGTTAACTTTCTAGGGACTGTCGCTTCATTTCGCCGATCACCAAGTTTATAAGTTTAGAAGAAATCTAAGGGAAATGAAAATGCTAAACAAATGCAAAGCCAACATAATAATTATTCCAAAATAAAAAAAAAAAACAATTCATTCCAATCCCGAGCCTTTTTTTGCAATTGCTCCCTTTTCCTCTTAATGTCGTTCAAACGGTTAACACCGGAGTCAGAGCCGAGAGCATAGAGCATATTTATCTTAAAATACGACTTACAAAATTCACCTGACTCTGAACATTATTATTAACATAATGATGAAGTTGTACAACAGATATACTAAAAAACTAGTTACAAATGATTGCTTATTGTGCATAATAAAGAAAACAAAGCTGTAGATACACAAAAACACACCTCACAACACAAATTAATTTTATAGAAACAAACATAATGCTTACATTGAATTTACCTTAAACAAGGTTGAACTATTGAAGAAAATAACTTTATGAAAATGTATAATTGCTCATTAATACTAAATAAAATATTCCTTAAATTTTATTTGAACACGCTAATGAAAACAAAAAAAAAACGATTATGGCGCCTTTGTTGGCCACACGGTCGTTGCCTTTGGAAATTAATGAAATTCATTGCGTTGATTTAACAAACTTTATTTAAAATCGCATGTAGGACTTGCAGCTGATAGTTGCATAGTGATGGGAAAAAGTACAAAATTAAAGAGCGCGATCTTAAATGTAGAAACAAAAGGGGGAGAGCGTTGCCAGAAGTTAAGCATTATTTACATACATATGTTAATAGTCTGTTAGAAAGCATAGCGAGCCTAATTGTAACTTTCAGTTTTAAGCCATCCCTCAAAGAATAAACTTCGAATAAAACGCTAAAGTAAAAAAGTATTATTTTTTTATGGTATGAAATCTAAAACAATCTATACAATTATATAATATTTACTCAATGAGTGTACTCTATGCCGAGAGAACCAAATCTGGCAAATTATCGGATTCCAGCGCTTTTTATCGCTTTTCGATGTTGACGAGACAACCGTTACTGTTCCAATCCAGCAAACTTAAAGAAAAGATTTTGCGCTAAAATCACCTTTAACATGATCAAATGAAATTAAATGATTAAATTCAAGTTTAATTGGAGTTCAAAATCACATTTAAATTTGATTAATCGAGTCCATATGCGTTGCATTCTTCACTGTTACTGTTAATGCCCCAAAAGTTGCGTCGATGTTCTTTGCAATTTTTAACTCTTGCCCAAATCAGCTGATTCCTGAACAGCTGTTGATGCTATCACGGACAGACACCAGATGTCGCTTTTAAAGAGAGTAGTGTAGAGTAAAACCAAAGAACAAATAATTCATAATTTTGTAAATACTTTAGCGTTCCATATCCATATCGGTCTATATAAATAACGATCGACCTGTTGTATGAGAACAATACTTAGTATGGCGTTACTTATAATGGCGTTTTTATATCCTGTACATATGGTAAGGAAAGGTAGGTAACTTTTGAATAAGTAGCAGAAACTTGACGGATCCTGAAATAGTTGCCATTGGAACGGTGGGAAAAAATGGGGAAATTAACATAATACAGTTATTTTTGAAGATAGAAATGACTTTCAAAAAGATTGAAGCCTATTTGGAAAGATTATACAAAATTCAATTACTATCTGCCATACAAACGATGAATCTGAGCAAGCACCAAAGCTAGCTTTTCTTTCTTGTTTTACTTGTGAGAAGAAGTTTAGTTGCATAAATCGGTTTTACATACCCATATCTCGGAAACCATATTAAATATTTTAATGCTTAATTTTTGCCACTCCCTCTCTCGCCACTTGCATATATTAAAAATCCATTAGATGTCGAAGACTATAAGATCGGTGACCGCTATATTACATATAAATACTTTTAAAGTACTCATGCATATTAATTTGGCTTAAAATGTTTGACACGCCCCCGCAATCTGCATTTGTTAAACACTTCATGATATACCAAAATTAGTTTTGCAGTTATTACGCCCTAATAGCCATTGTACATGATCATAACGTTTTTCCTTGTTTATTTTTATACCCTTGCAGAGGGTCTCCGATCCTATAAAGTATATATATTCTTGATCAACATCACCAGCCGAGTCGATCTAGCCATGTCCGTCTGTCCGTCTGTCGGTTGCTATGTAAGCTAGTCTCTCAGTTGGAACGATTGGGAAAAAGAGACTTAAGTTCGCTATTTTTGTAGATATTTAACTTGTTCTTTGGAAAACACTATTTAATAGCTATGTTAATCTATCCTGAAAGTATCATCAAAATCGGACCACCATATCCTATAGCTGCCATTGGAATGATATGAGAAAATGGATTATTGAACATAAATCTGGTGCTTTTCAAAATATAGTTTTTGAAGACATTAATACCGTTTTATAGAATTAAAAACGAAATATCGGATCACTATATTCTATAGCTGTCATACAAACAATCGAACGGTTTGAAAGCAACTGGTCTGCAAGGGTATTCTAAGCTTCAGGCCCCGAAGCTAGCGTTCCTTTCTTGTTTAATAATAATTTTGTCAGATTAACTCTATTAAATGAGACATTCCTCAGTTTAAACTACAACCAGACTTCCGAATAATTTTTTCTGTTTCAAAAGAAATGTCCAAGTTCAACAAGAGCTGCGTGCTGTGAAACTAAGGCGGGCACTTTAATTTCGTTGGCTGACAAAACCTGACAGCCCCAATAGAAGCTGCTGGGAAGGGGCCTTTAAGAAGATATGCTTTAAAAACCGCCAAATTAAATGGAAAAAATAAAAGAAAATGCTTTTGAAACAGAAGAATCTGGAAACGCTTTAATATCCTAGAGATTTCCTTGATTCCGGCGTTGGTGGCGCATTGGGAACCTCTTCGTTACTGGCTACCTTTCCCCTATGCAAGGCAAGGCACGGCACTCACCCAACACCCAAACCCAAACCCGGACCCAAGCCAACAACACCGCAAGAGGCCACAAAATTTAGTTTGAGATTCAGTCGGACTCTAACGGCGCTCGTAATCGGACGCGTTCTCAAAACTAGCTCTCTCTCTCCGCCAGCACAAAGGTTTCATTTGTTTGGGGACTTCTGGTTTCTGGTGTCTGGTGTCTGGCCTGGGCCTGGGAAAGTGTAAGCCAATGAAACAAGGAACATCCATTGGGAGGAGCCGCGAGAGATTCCCACTCCCGAAAAATTGCGTCAATGTCGCGCGAGTTTTTTTTTAGTGCTAATTTGGGCATTTGGGCGCCAGCGTAGGCGTAAAGAGAAACTAACCGCAAAAAAGATATAACAAAAAAAAACAAGAATTTGTTTTGCTTTCTGTTTGTTTTTGGATTGTTTTTTCGTTTTTTTTTTCTGTGTGTGGAAAGATGAAATTGAAGCCCGGCAACGGCAGCCGCCTGGAACAATGAAAGTTGATTGAATATTTTATGCAAATTTCCCATTGCAGAACAGCGCAGAACAACAACAACAAAAACAATAAAATTCAAATTGCTGGCCAGCAGAAAATCATAATAACAACAATAACAAACAGGAAATCACAAGAAATCAGGTAAATATATGCCAAATGTCTGCCATCTATCAATCTCGGGCGTGGGAAAGTTGAAGATCAAGGCCAGCGGGCGGCTATTTTGTGGGTGGTTCAGAACGGCCTTGGCTGATTCTGATTCCTATTCGAATTCTGCTGCTTCTGCGGCTGCTGCTTTCAGTGCCACTGCCAAGGTGAAGGTCATTGCAGGCGAATGCCTGCACCAGCTTTGTTGTTATATAAACACCCCACCCACAGGAGTTGGCTCACTGCTAATCCAGTGCGCATGTCGCCTCCCTCCAGCGGCCTTCGACGAAATCAAGTCCTGGGACACAGTTGCGGACGTGAAATAGTACTTTTAGCTCTCAAAAGGGGAAGCATTTATTTTACTCTTTTATTCCCGCGAACTCTGAAAATATTTACCAATGGTATATTTGGAAAGAATTTCAATATTATTTGAATTATTATTTAATGAAATGCTTAAAAACTGTTCTCAGTATTTGCATTTGCAATTAATAAGTTTGTGAGTTTCAGAAATATGCATTTTTAAAATGTTTCCTAATTGAAAACATTAACAATCTATGTTTCTGAAAAGACGTTTTTTACATTTTCGAATTTTGCAGTTTTAAGACCCAGATTCAATGTTTTATCTATATTTTAATGTTATATATTTCTCCATACCCAGACTGACTAAAGAACTGTAATGAAATATCATATTTTTTTACCCTATTCTATGGTCAGGGTGACTAGACAGATCAATCTATCTGTCTGTATGAACAAACAGATCTCAGAAATGCTAAGAACTAAAGACATCAATCACTTTTATTCGGGCTTGTTAAGTGACTGGTCAAAATATGGTTTTACAAAATATAGCCACCAAAATTTGTAATATTCCTTTTTTTCTGAAATATGAAGTATCCATGATTATCAAGTTGGCTTATAATGTTTGACACGCCTCTTCCGCCCTGAATCTGCATTTATTAAACATTTTATGATGGTTCAAAATATGCAGTTATGAAGCCTTAATGGCGCGTTGTTTATACGAGTACTTCTCAAAAAATTCCAGAGGCAACCTTTGATAGCATAGGGTATTTAACAGTCGGGCAAGCTTGACACTTACACTCTTCTTGCTTTTTTTCTAATAATTGCACTGATTTAAATTATTGAAAACGTTAATAAGTTAACATTTAATTGATTTATATTCAAGTTTTATAAGTTCTCGAATTTTTCCGGTTTAATGTTTAGATACTTGAAATTCTCATTTGTGAAATATCTTTCCGGAACTAATCATCAGCTATGTATGTATGTTTGGCTAGTATTCTGAAAGACATTACTACTTTATTGGCCGCAAGTGTGCCTCCCCTTGTTTGGGAGGCTTAGCATTGAACTTGGCAGTGGCGGAGCGCAGAGCGCAGAGGAGGGCGGAGCGGCCTTTAGCCAGCGGCTGCCCACTTTCAATGGCAATGGCAGCAGTCTTACCGCTTCGGCTTTGGTAACAAGGTTAGTGGGTTAACTGGCCTGCTCCAATCTCTTGGACACTTTTCACCTCGCGCGCCACCGGATTGGTGGACCGGTGCACTGCTGGATTGGGGCAAACCCGTTACCCGAGCTCTGGCTCTGGCTCTGGCTCAGGCATTGCTGTGACCATTAAAAGCCACTTACACTCACCCGTTTACTTTCCATGCTAATCAAAAAAACAGAAACGAAAAAAAAAAGTCGAAGCCCAAAATAAGCGGGCCGCCTAATTGAAAGAAATTTGTTTGTCCCGACATGTCTTGAATTTGAGCCACAATTGCACTTGGAGTTGGCGGCTTGTCGGTGGATTCCTTAAAGTGGCACAGCCACCAGATCGCTGGACCGCTGGACCACTGGTGAAACCGAGCCACTCTTTTGCCTGGGCGGAGATAAACAGAAAGCAGAGGTAGGGCAAATACTTCCTTCATAGCAGAGGGTGCTCCGCAATTCGAAAAAAAATTTGATGGAATCAAATTTTAATTGGTTTTAGTGCAAAGTTTTAAAAATCTACTTAAAGTTTAAGCCTCAAGTTTAACATCCCAAATACGTTAATTTATAAAACCAATAAAATTCTGTATCACGAAATGTTTTCCAATTGTATCAGGGGAGTATAGAATATATATAGCGAATCCACCCTGTACGTAGGAAATAAAATTATTATTTGTAGCGCAAAATAAGAACCGCATTTAAATAGAATTTAAACTGAAATCATTCATTAATGAAATAGAAATATATTTTTTATTACTTGTTTATATGTTTCTGTGATTCAAATGGGGCCACATGAAATTAAGAATATTGAAAAAATTTAGCTTAATTTGTCGAAATTAAAAGAAAGTTGTGAAGCAGCACAGATATATGTTATATTTACTATTAAAACCAAATCGAAAGAAAAAAATTTACAAATCTATTAGAAGTAAATGCAGTATCTAAAAGATTCCTTGAATACCAAATTAATGGTAGTAATAGATTTTTTCAAGATGCGATTTCGTACATCATTTTAATGAACATAATAACATTACTAGGCAAATAATAATAAATATATATAATTGAATTGTTTTTGCAGTGTGATTAAAGAGTTGCGTGAAATTGATATGTAAGCGGTTGACTTTTGGGATAGCCAATTCGCAAACGAGTTATAACTTGGCTTAAAGAGTTGTCACTAACTGTAAACGATAAAGGTGAAAAGATGGCCGGGTAGGATCTGGTTATTAAAATATTGATTAATGAGTCCGGAGTTGTGGGGAAAATCATAAATGCAGTGTTAACAAAAATGAGCTGGTAAAAAAGTAATGAATTATGGGTGATTACCCATCGGTAATGAATTACTTGATCCCCAAAAAGTGCCATAAATTCATCACATAGCCTCATAATTATTTTTCAGGTTTTCAAAGGTACATAAAAGTCTCAAATAATTACAAGCAAATAATTATTTAATTGCTTAAGTAATAAACGTTTTCATGAACTACGAAGTCTCAAAACAAATGTGCTAGAAAAAACGAACATACGTGTATATGTAAAACTATTAAAATGTTTTACACTCAATAAAGAAATTGGTCTGAATTATGAGCTAGAAAGTTATTTAATTTGTTATTCTAAACAGCTTTATAAATTCATGGAAGTTAATAAAAATGAATAATAAACCATCCATGAGTTAATGGAGCTCAGTCCATATAAAAGAAGACCTGCATAACTTAGTCTTGAAGATCGCAGAACTGAAGAATCGAAGAGCGGGGCAACCGACTCTCTTGGAATTCTTCAAAAGGTTCGACGACTTGCGTCGTGAATTGCATTTCGAGCGGCTGATTTTACTTACTTTTGAATTGAGTGAGTGATGGACTGACGCATGCATGGGTGGACAAACTGACAAACTGACGAAACGTGTCAGTTTACGAGGCTTAAAGATACAAGAAAAAAAAACAAAAAAAAAAAAATAACTTGAAAATCCGACCAAGCAATCCGATAATTGCACCCAAAAGAGAGCGCATAAAAAAACACTGGAAAATTTAAACTCTCGACTCGAAAAATAAAAACAAAGATATATGTACACATACCATACACATATAGTAAAATCGAAAAAAAATGTTAAAAGGCAAATACGAGCCGGGCCAAGACGAGTTAAATGAAAACCAAAGCAAAGTCATTAAACGCAGAGTGCCTCAAAATAAAAGCTGGTACAAAAACTGAAAAAACTGAAACTGAATACCGAAAAAAGCGGAAAATTACCGAGCAATAATAGAAAGAGTTAAAAGAGCTGCTGGTGGAGTGGAGTGGGTTTTCGTTTTCACTTTCACTGCTCCGGCCCCAGCCCCGGCCCAGGTGGGGAAAGGTGGGAAATGGGGGATTTTCGTGGGCTTATCTGAATGTTGCGCTCTGATAATCTGCCAAAAAAAAAAACAGATGCCCAACGCTTCAGTGTTCTAAATATTAGGTTTCAATTCGTTGCCCCCCAAATGAGTCATAAAGATGACCTGTTAAAATGGAAGATCTGGGAAAAATCGGGGGCGTTTCAATTATTTTCTCTGTACTCGTATCTCATATTGTGTGTATCGCAATAGTTTTTAAATCGCATAGATATCTAACATACTTTGTTTATTGCTAGAGAGTATTTTCATTTACATTCAATTTACGCACATCGAATAGAAAATAAATGAAGTGTTGAAAAATAAAAAAGGGGAAAATATCAGTTGTCTTAGTACATTGTCAACTCAAATATTTAAATTTCCCCAAAGAATCGGTTGTATAATTTAAATTTATTATTCAATATGAATCAAATTGAAAAGATGAGGTTTTTATTTTCAGCTTTGATAATGTTTTCATGAGTGCTTTCTGTTTACAATTGAATACACTTTTGTTTTCACCCAAACATTAAAATCAAATTCAAATTACATTGAATTTAAAATATATTAAAAAATAGTACACATTTAATGTATATATTTAGTTTTATTTTGAATATTAAAATGTTTTGAAATACTTAAATATATACATTCAAATTAATTCCTTTAAGGCTGCAAAAAATTATAAATGAATTCAAGTATAGTTTCACGTGGTAAATAATAGATATATACAAAAACCATCCTGATTTCAGTGATTTTATTTGATTATAGTTATAATTTTGTTAAATATGTATGTCCCAAAAAGAGGTCATCTATTGTTCCGGATCCTATTAGGGGTATAAAGGGTATTTAATAAACTCGAAGGGAAACCATATTTATTAGGAATTCGTACCGATTTGATGTGACCATCTCCTTGGCGGGAGTCCAAACATTCCATCCACGCATTCACTACTTCATATTCTCCTGGATCCACTTGCCAAGGACCGAGACCCTTTCGTAGCCATCGGGAGCTGCCCGTCCACAGCCCCCGATTACAAAACTGGCCACGCCCACCAGCCTCCCCTCGTAGGTTGCCGGTCCACCGGAGTCGCCGTTGCAGGCTCCCTTCTTGGCCGGATGGAGCAGGCACATTGTTGTCTCCGCCAATCTCCGGAGGTACTGCCTCCGGCAAGTGTCCCTCGATATGTGCTTCACCTGCACATGCAGCAAATTGTCGGACAGCGGTCCGCCCTGGAAGATGCGACCCCAGCCGGACAGGTCCACGGTGGCACCGTTGGGCGGATCACTGGTGGCCAGCTTGATGGCGGCGATTTTCGAGCTGAAGCTGAGAGCTGTTTGGAGCCGGAGGACAGCCACATCGTTGCCGTTTCCCTTGTAGCCGGGATGAACGGTGACCTTGGACACCGGGATTCTGACTCCGCCCTTGGAAAGCGTCAGGCTGCCCGCCTGGATGGACAGACGGCTGGCCGGAGTTCTGGTGGGGATTGAAATTGTAATGACGTGGGGAAAACTTTGCGATTTATCTGTTACAAATTGTTCCCCGACTTGACGCAGTGGGCGGCGGTGAGGATGAAGCTGGCCGAGAGGATGGATCCCCCGCAGATGTGATTCCCGCCGGAGCGGAGGGAAATCTGGTGCGGAAATTGTCCCTCCTTGGCCCGGGTTCCGCCCACAATGCGGGGTTCTATATCGGTGTCATTCGTCTGTCCCCTAACCAGGGTTCCTCCAACGGAGAGGAGCACCACAAGTGTCCAGAGGGGTGGCGTCATGACTGCTTTGGATGGGTTGTGTCCTCTTGAAGGTCTGGGTCGCTTTTATTTATCACCCCGAACTTGGGGATCATCATCATTAGCTTCTGCCATGTCAAAGTCAATGCAAGTTCGATAAACTTTAACTTGGCGCTTTTACTTGTTACCAATTTCCATAGAGTTAAAGGGTATGTGACATTCGTTGTATATATTTTTAATGTGGCAGGGAGAGTGTCCG
Source organism: Drosophila setifemur (assembly GCA_021224005.1). NCBI lineage: Eukaryota > Metazoa > Arthropoda > Insecta > Diptera > Drosophilidae > Drosophila > Drosophila setifemur. The sequence goes on from JAJJHY010010805.1 coordinate 455,034, forward strand.
CCCCCATAAAATATCTATAGATATCAGGATCAGCCATTTCCATATCTCAAAGCGTAAGGGAGCTATAACTTCCTCATTTTATGGGGTTTGCAGTTTTTGCGGAGTCTTTAAACTTGAATTTATTTAGTAGTGTAGAAGTAGTAACGGGTATCCAATGTTCGAGCCACTCGGACATAACCCTCTTCCTTGTTTTTTTTTCGTTAATTTTCGCAAATGAAGCCCCCACTAATTACGAGTGTATCTGGAGGGGCTCCCCATATGGGGTACACTGCCATATGGGTTGCGCAAAATTGAATGGGGGAAGTTGCCTAAGTACTTTTGATAAGGTTCCTGCTAAAACAATAATGCATTTTACAAATAAATTTAGGGAAATTCATATACCTATTAAATGGATATTACTTTTACATTGATTGATTATTTAAATTATCAAAAAAAACCTTTCAAAAAATCACACAACATGTAACATTACAAGATTAAAATGAATGAATATTAGCAAATATTATTGAATCATGTGTTTTAGATTAATAAATTAATCTTGTGAGTCAAAGAACAAATTAAGCGAATAAAATTTGAAGGGAAGTTAATTGATTGAGTAAAAAATAAAATTAAGACTGAAGGTTTCCCATGAATAAACAAATAGTAAATGCAATTATGAAATTCAAACTGATTCCAGTTAGTTAATAATTCATCATTGTATAACATAAGTATTACTATACAATATGTTATAAATGATGTATCATGTACTGTAGAAGATATTTAATTTAACAAGAACATCATTATTGAAGAGTATTTTAGCTCAATAGATATCACAATTCATACATATTCATTTAGAGTATGTAAGAACTTGTGGTTGTAGAATATTGTGGTTGGAAGAATACCGTCTGAGCTCCCGCGATATCTCAGTTTCTGGGCACTAAAACTTGTCCCATTGAGGTCATAAATAATTGGGCATTTCACGCGTGTTTTGTGCTTTCCTTATATAGTACAGCGATTATTCCGTTTACGGCACTGCACGGCACTATAAATGTGTCCATTGTCCAGTGGCAATCGCCGATCCTTATCCTTATCAACATCGGTAATTGAGTCATTGCCATAAAATAGAAATAGCGCCGCATTTAGTTCGGGAGAACGAGTGAATTAATTGAAGTGTACCACTATATTAAAGCGTTTCATAAAGATACATTTCAAAACCATCCAAAACAAAAATCAGGCCTACATACTCGTATGTGCATATATAAACATTTTATAATTATCAGCTCATATGATTTTTTCTCGACTAAAAAATGATTCATTCTATAGAAATAGATTTTATTTTTACTTAAAACTTTTCATAAATTACAATATACAAATAAAAAGAGCTTATGAATGAATCAAAAAAATATGGAAGTACTTCCCCCATTTGGCCGGGTGATTTCTAGGCGATCTGCTCCTGGATCCACTCCGAGAAGGTGGACAGGCGGACGAACACATCCGGGTAGCGGGATCCACACGCGCCCACCACAAAGTTGGTCAAACCAATCAGCTTGTCGTTGTAGACGGCTCCACTGCCGCCATCGCCATGGCAGGTGCCCTCCTTCAGTTCGTGGGCGAGGCAGAAGCTATTGGAGTCGTGGTCACTGTACGCATCCAGGCACTCCGCCTCCTGGGCCACCTTGAGCCCCAGCTCCCGGATCTTGTAGGAGGTGGTGCCATCAACGGTGCGGCCCCAGCCCGAAACGAAGACCTCGGATCCCGCTTCGGGGAGTTGCTCGCCACTCTCGACCACCTTGATGGCCTGAATCCGATCGGTGAAGACCAGGGGAGCACTGAGTTCGAACGTGGCCACATTGTTATCCAGGTTGTTGAAGTCCGGGTGGATGGTCACCGACTGCACATAGGCGATCCGTCCTCCGGCATACTGATTCGTGCTGCCCACGCGGATCGACAAACGACTGACATCGATCCTGTAAGGAACGGAAAATGTGAATCAATGATGCTGTCTCAAATAGTATCCTCAAGGCTTTCCTTTATATTACTATAAGGTGCGCGGTGGTGCGAATAATATCACAAGATGAATTACAAAGCAACTAAACTGTCGAAAGTTTGTTAAAAGTGAGCAGTTGTTCTTCTTTTAGTTAATAATAAGTACTATAATATAATTAATTTCGGTCTAAAATTTGGAATGATATTACATCTACAAGCATCTATTATAAAGTTCAATATGCATTTTCACTGTAAATTCAACTATTGTTCAAAGATTGGTATTTCCTTAAAAATTGCCAAATAGCTTCTCCTTCGTATCAAGTATACGACACGTTGTACAGACTCAAAGAAAGTACTAATGTACATATATCGCTTTTTAAGTTACAAATAATTGCTACCTCTTAATTCTTATCTTTCAATGACGGAAATTGTAAACACAAAATTCGTATCTGTTTTATCTATCTTTTGGGCAGTAGCTAACTCTTCATATCACGCATTCGCCTAGTTGTTCATCTTCAAGTGTTCTTTACAAAAATATATATGAATTTCTTGGACAAAAACAATACTTTCGAGTATAACATAATAATATATAGTACAACTCACAGCTTTCCATCGCGGTGCAGGCAGTGGGCGGTGGTCAGGAGCTTGGTCTCCGACAGAATGCAAGCTCCACACACATGGGCATTGTCCACGCGCAGGGATGCGGCATAGGGCGTGGCATTGAGGTCCGCCTCCTCTCCGCCCATGATGCGTCCGCGACCCTGGGCCAGTCCCACGAGGCTCAGGCAGATCAGTCCCAGGACCAGAGATCTCTGCTGCTGCTGCATCTTCATTTTGTTCAGTTCAGCTACTGGGGATGTCGGGATGTGGTTCAGCTGTCCGCGGCGGTTGGATTGGAAATGCCGCAAGCGAGCGGAGACACTTTAAGTGGACTGAAAACCACCTGAATACAGTGAAGCCCCACCCCTAGCCCGCCCCTCCCTTGACCAGGCCTTATCTTCGGCTTGGGCATCAGAGTAAATCTAATCTTATCGCCGACAATGCCAGCTGAATTGGACTGGCTTTATACTGGTTGCCCGTTGTTTCACCGATCAATTGGCACATAAATGGGAAATGGCCAACGGGAGGAGGGTGGAGGGAAGAGGGAAGGGTAACTGATCTATGAGCAAGACATGACACTGCGATCCCTGTTCGATTCGGATGGGTAAGGATGAGTCAGTCAGCTAGGTGAGTCAGGTGTCTTGAAAAAACAACCAAAAAGAGATCCCGAAAATCAAGATCTCTAGATCGAAATTTTGAGATATTATAATACTCGTATACTTAATCTTTAGAAACAAAATTCGTTTAAATATAATTTTCACAATTAAATGTACATATCAAATTAGTCAAACATTTTAAGTTTGTTTTAAATTTGGTTTCAAAATGAAATAAATTTGGTTAGTATACTTGTACAAGGAATTATTGAAATCCAATATATCAAGACGAACATCTCTATGAATTAATACATTCAGTTCTTTGAATTTATGCTATTGGTGTTAAATATTATTAACTATTAATTTAATATTTTGACCAACAAAAAAACAGGAATAGCACACACTTTATGACTGGCACAATGCTCCTAGTTGAAGTATGAATTCCCCAAGATCTGTATCTATAGTTTGCCGATAGGAAATCGGGATTATAAAGAATTAGCCTGGTCATGGGCTATCAATAATCGCTTCTCCGTAGTTTTTGGCCTGTTTCCTAGGGCAACTACGGGGTTTTCCTTAGATCTTTATCGGCTTTCTATTGACCAATAAGCGATTGCGAAACAGGGAATATATATGGGCATATAAACGATAATTCCATATTCATTGTAAATCTTCCGAAGAGACTTCAAGTTGGTAAATATCTGTTTAATTAACCATTAAAACCAAGGCTACTCCCACAGATATTTATGTTTATGAGGATCAGAAATTTATGATTTGATTTTCAAATCTTTAAGTTCCACTTCCTCGACAGTAGTCAAGGTTGAAATGCACATTTGTGTTGTGTGCAGAAATGGTTGCTCCAACTAGACGGCGCCATGTCGAGGTCGTCCCGACGATTGGTTTTTATGGCCAGCCCTAAATGACTTCCAACTTATAGTTGGCCCCATAAAACGTGGACTGGGATTAATCAGAAAAACAATTTTTGAAGGGGGAGAACACAATTTATGCACAGGAAAAAAATGTTTAAAAAAATGGGGGTAATCCTGGGGATAGTCCTGGCCAATCCTACTGGCTGTTGGCCTCGATCCACTCCAGGTAGTAGGAGACACGGGCCGACACATCCGGGTACTTGCTGCCGCAGTCCCCGAAGTAGAAGCTGGTGATGCCGCGGAGCACCTTGTCGTCGTCGAAGACTGCTGCTCCAGCATCGCCCCGGCAGATGCCCTGCGTCTCGGCGCTGGAGAGGCACAGCACCGAATCGTAGCCGTAGCCGGCCTCCAGCTCGCACCAGGGCGCACTTAGCGTGTTGTAGTTGGCCTTCTGGAGCTTGAAGGAGGCGGCTCCGCTGGAGAGCTCGCCCCAGCCGGCAACGTAGACGGGCGTGCCGTTGGGGAGCTCCTCCTCCTCGACACCGGGCTCCTCGCCACTGCCCTCCACCTTGGAGTCGGGCAGGGTAATGGCCTGGATCAGGTTACTGAAAGTAAGCGCCTGTTCCAGCTCGATCATTCCAATGTCGTGCAGGAAGTTGCCGTAGGAGGGGTGGATGAGGATCCGCTTCACGTTCACGATGCTGCCTCCGGCGTACTGGTTGATGCTGCCCACGCGCACATTCACGTCGCTGGCTGCCACACTGCAAGAAATTAGTGGGAAGTTAGTGCAAGCTACGGGGATATACGGCCATTACCATCTTAATGGGACAAAATTAAGTATGGCAAATGTGGAAGGGATACTCGTAATTGGAATAAAGGTAACTTCATTGCGGGGTACTTTGAGGTTTATTTGCTGTAGTTTTTCATCCAAAAGAAGGAAGCAATAGTAGGAAATACTATTTCTGGTATCAACCATATATATTTCAACAATGTTTAAGATTTGAAAAGAGTTGGAAATGTGTTTTTGATTTTAGGTTTTCAATGCATTTTGTGAATCTTAAATCACAATTATTTGGATCTCAGTTTCTTGGGAAATGTATATTAAAGTAAATGCAGATACACTGAAGATACGAAAATAAAATATTTGTAATCCTATTTTAAATTCGATTCCTGAAAAGAAGGGGTGAGGAGATAGTGTGGATTCCCAGAGCCCGAGACTTACGGAGTGTTGCCATTGGAGACGCAGTGGGCGGCGGTGACAATCATGGTTTCTGAGATGATGGTGCCGGAGCAGGTGTGCGCCTTCAGGTACCGCACCGAGACGGACCAGGGGAACTCGCCCTGGACGGCGTCCTCGCCGCCGTAGATGCGGCCCTGGGGCGAGGCCTCTACCAGCAGGGTAGAGGCGATCAGACCGAGGATTAGCAGGCCCAGAGTGAGACGTGGATCAGCCATGGCGATGGAGTGGCAACTGAATTGGCCCGCCGCCGGCCGATCGATGGTCACCACTTGGCGATCTAATCGACGGACCATTCACGAGAATAAACACACACATCCAGATAAGGCGATTTATGGATGGGCCGGCGCTCGATTAGATTGCCCAGCCCAGCCCATGGTCGTAAACGGGGCTCTATAAATGGCGGCGGGTGAGGAAGCGCAGCTCTCAGTTGAAATCGCAAGGAGCATGGCTCTGGTTCAGTCAATCTCGGGGCAGCCGCTCCTCCTCCTCCTCCTCCTGCTGGTGGCCTTGGGAGCCGTGCTTGGGGCTCGGGCGCCGGCCGATGTGGGATCGCATCCCTACAGCATCTCGCTCCGGAGAAATGGCCAGCACATCTGCGGCGGAGCTCTCATCGCCCCCAAGTGGGCCCTGACAGCCGCCCACTGCGTGAGCCTGGGCGGAGGACTGCAAAGGTACAATGGAGTTTCTTAACATAGTAGTTCAGATTCTATGGCTAGGTTTTCATTGAGGGCTGGGAGGGATTTATAATTGGATATAACTTTAACCTCTAAAAAGTTTTTTTTTTTTTATTTCCAATTTCCATCTCGAGTTTATTTGTTTGAATTAGAAAAAGATCGAGTGATGCAATGATTTAATTTGTGACTTAAATAACTTCTAAACTTAAAAACTAAAATATAAAATGTAATACCAAATTAAGCTGTGAGTTTAGACATATTTAAAAATAGTTAATCTCAAATTTGTATGTGATGCTTTTCTTTATGTTTATATTGAGCATATGTGCGACGTCCTATTATTCAAAGATAATACATAAAGTAATCTGAATTTGAACATTTCTCCGATGTGGTTAGAGGCAAAGGAAGTATTATACGATATGATTAGTGATTACCCATTGAAATAAACTCGCATTTCCCGCACCAGTTATCCCCCCCGATCCTACGACGTCCGATGCGGCAGCATTCAGCGCCTGCTTGGTGGTCAGCTGGTGGCCCTGTCCCAGATTATTATCCAGCAGAACTACTCCAGTGGGGCTGCGCCCGGAGCCAATGACCTGGCCCTGCTGGAGCTGCAGAGTCCGGTGACGCTGAACGACTACACCAAGCCGATCGATCTGGCCCAGGTGCGACCGGCGGTGGGCTCCCAGATCACCTTCTCCGGATGGGGCTCGGCCCAGGCCGATGGATCCCTCAGTCATGGCCTGCAGGTGGCCAGCCGATTGAGCTTGAGCCCGGCCGACTGCCAGAAGGAGCTCTTCCTCGAGCAGGAGGATCTGCTCTGCCTCGCCCCCGCGGCGGAGGACCTGACCGGACTCTGCTCCGGCGACGCTGGTGCTCCGGCGGTGTTCAGCAACCAACTGGTGGCCATAGCCGCCTTCTTTGCGGGTGGCTGTGCCTCCGGCCAGCCCGATGGCTATGTGGATGTCACCCAGCATCTGGACTGGATTGCCGAGAACGCAGTTTGAGCTGATCTGAAGAATACGTCGAAGTAAAGAATTCTATTTCAAAGCGCAAAATTGAGGCATTCAATCTCTAAAGCTGAATTTGAAGAGTATTATTATACGAGTATTAGCGCTGGAAAACCTTTTCCCAACTTGCTGTTCAACAAATTTATGGCTAAGATAAGGTGCACTCATCAATATCAATATCAATACTAACTTGAGACCTTCCGAAGGCTCTCCAAAAACAAATCAAATTGCAATACTGGGAGTAGGCATTTCCTGTTGTGATTTTCACACGGCCACTTTATCCAATATTTTATAGTCTTCCTTTTTTTTTATTCCATTTAAAATAAATAATATTAGTTCTTCTGCCTAAATGTCGATTTCAATGAAGCCCCTTTAAATATGCCAGCAAATTTTGGTAATTGACATATTCAAACTGAAGTGTAAAATCGACCTTCAAACTTAACAATTTGACAAATAAAATGATTCTTTTCATTTAACCATATAACAATAATTTAGTTTTCTAAAAAAACTGTGTACTTTAAAAACAAATGAGTAATTTTCGGATTTTTTATTTATTTTTTATTTATAGTATTCCTTATAAAGGAAGGTTGCAGATGAGATATTTGGGTAATTTTTTGAGGTTTTTCAACGATTTAACTCATCTGGCAAATAAAATAATTTACTTCCAATTTGTATATATTTTCATATTATAATACTCTCTGTATTATAATTTGACCAGAAGTTTGTAACCAAGTGAAGGAGACATCTACGACTCAACAAAGTATATATGTACATATATGTACGTCTGTCGGTTCATACGCAAACTAGTCTTTTGGGTTTAAGGCTATCGGAATTAATTTGATTGATTATCTGTAAATCACAATATAATAACTACGTTAACCTATCCTGAAAGTCTTATCAAAATCGGACCACTATATCTTAAAATGGGTCATTGACCATAACTTTGGTGCTTATCAATATAATTAATTCATTCTTGGACAAAATACTTTTCATAGACACTAACGCAAATTTAGAAAATGAAAAACCAAAAATCGGACTACTATATCCTAAAGCTGCCATACAAAATATCGAAGGATTATTCTAAGCTTCAGACCCAAAGCTAGTCTTTCTTTCTTAATTAATTATTAAATACTAATTAAATATTACCGACGATTAATCGTTTAGTTTTCATTATTTTATCGACTTATAATGATATTAATTTTCTTTTAAAAATTGATTATTATTAATTTAAATTTATTTTATCATTTAACTATTTTATTCCGCTTTCATTTAGTATTTTTTTTAATCCAAGCTTTTTAACCCTTAGTAATGGTGAGCTCTATCTTCATTTAAACGATTCCCCAATAGTGATGAATATATTAGATATAATATCAAATATTATTTCCAACACAAGTTTGGCGCACAAGCTGTCATAAGGAAATTAATTTATCATTAATTAATTTTGGTCAACTGATTTGGAGTGCTTTAATTAAAGCGAGTAACATCCTTTGCAGGGCTATAAATCTTTCATATATTTTATATAGTATATCATCGACAGCACCTATTCCGAATAGGGATTCCCGCGAAACGATGACATATCTGGGCGATAATCCCCCCAGATAGTGACCCCCAGAACCCTCTCAGAAATAACCACTTAGTTCCCGATTGCTGTTGTCGATTTCATCGAATGTTTATTGTATCTGCTGCTGGATCCAGTCGTAGTAGGTCGGAATGCTGATGAAGCGCTCCGGGAGCTGGCCCCCACACTCGCCGAGCATCTGGGCACCCAGGCCGACCAGTTCACCCTGGAAGACGGCGGGTCCGCCCATGTCTCCTCTGCAGATGCCCTGTTTGCGGGCATGGCCCAGGCACAGCACCTGGGCGTTCTCCACGGCCACGGCTTCGTCCTGGGCCAATGCGCACTGGCGGGAGGACATCACCTCGGCCTGGCCGATCTGCAGGGTGCGGTGCATGTTCACCTCCGACTCGGAGGTCCTGCCCCAGCCGGAGATCTCCACGTTGGAGCCCAGGGGCGGGTTGGCCTTGGCGAGGGGAATAGCAGCCACCGTGTCACTGAACGGAATGTCGTCCACCAGGCGGAGCAGGGCCACGCCGCTCTTCAGGGTGATGTAGTTCGGGTTGATGGTGATCTCCGCCACGCGGATCTGCTTGCCTCCGGTGTACAGATCCACGGATCCCACGGTGATGCCGAATAGATTGGGAGACCAACTAGAAATATATGTGGGTTTGGATTGGATCTTCGATTAGAGGGAAATTTGATATTGCCAGAAATTTGGAATCAATTGGGATCATTTTTCATAACATTTTTCTGGCCAATAAGGTTTCTTCACCTTCTACAAACTTATTTTGGTTTATTGGACACAATTTTTGTATAATTCGGTTATTAACTAAAACCAAATTTAAGACTGCAAAATAAATACTTTTGTTGTACATTAATTTAGCAAAAATAATTTAATCAATAAAAAAACAAGAAAGGAATGCTAGCTTCGGGGCCCGTTCGATCGTTTATATATCAGCTATAGAATATTGCTTCCCGATATTCGGTTTTAATTTTATAAAATTGTCCTAATGTCTAAAAAAAACTATATTTTCCACTAATAAATTGATTGTCTTCAAAAACAAAAAAGTTATGCTCAATGACCCATTTTCTCACATCATTCCTATGTCAGCTATAGGATATAGTGGTCCGATTTTGATGATACTTTCAGGATAGGTTAACTATTAAATAGTGTTTTCCAAAAAATAAATTATATATCTAATATCCCAATCGTTCCAACTGAGAGACCGACAGACGGACAGACAGACGGACAGACGGACGGACATGGATAGACCCCTTTATGGGGTCGTTGATGTCTCCATCATTTTGGTCAAGATTATAATACCCTCTGCAAGGGTATAAAAAACTACTATTATCCTGTCGTAGGATTTAAATAAGCATCACTATGCTTTTATCCTTAAAATCTATTTGACATTTTAGAAGTATTAACTGTTCTATTTATTATAGAATATCTTAATACCCTTGTAATATTTGGTTGATTATATTTGATGCATTATCCCTTCTAGGAACTATTAGCAATATATACGTGAATAGTTTGTCCTAATTATTTAACTTAAAAGAGCAACTGGCACAGAATGTTCTAGGATTTTAGTAAACATCACTTAACTACTGCCCTTGGAATAAATTTATAATTGTAGAAATATACAATTTAGCGTATCCCAGATTAATTTGTGTTGGTGATATTACCCACTCAATGTTAAATTAGATTGATCTTCTGGGAATTAAGTGAATATGTACTTACGGCTTGTCCTTGCCCTCGGAGCAGACGCAGGTGAGGGCGGTGAGGGCGAACCGCTTGGCGATGACCACGGCGCCGCAGTTGTAGCTGCCGCCGATGGAGAGCGATGCCTGGTAGGGCAGCTGGCCGAGGATGGCGTCATCGCCGCCGGCGATCCTGCCTTGCGGCTGGGCCAGAGCTCCGGCCACGAGGATAACGAGTCCCAGTGCGAGTGTCAACTTCATGGTGCGTCGTGCGATTCACCTTTGTTTAGGATCCGGCCGATCGCGTGAGCTCTTATAGGTCCCGGCCTCCCACGTGGTTATCTAATCGGTCTCTGGTTGATAGCCGGAAAGATAGATAGTGTCATCCGGTGACGGCTGCACCTGCCCCTTATTCCCGAGATAAGACAAGCGCGCCTGCCCTGGTAGCAGCCTGGGGGGATGGTATCGCGATTCCGGATAGGGATCGCAAGGAGGTGATCTATTCTGAAGAGTTTTTGTATTCGATTGGCGCTATCAAATTGTAGCTCCATAGTTTGGAAAATTTCATAAACACTTAAATATCTCAGAGGAATGTATCTTTCTTATTGGGTTTTTTTAAAAACAAAATAAAAGTTCGAGAGACTTCTACATCTGTATCTGTATCTGTAAGTCTCTTTGTGACTCATTTCTGTGGAACCAGGAAACGAACTTAATTCAGATTTCGTTTAGAAGAGAAATAAGTAGATTTTCAGTGTTATGCAAGACCGATGCAGATGCAGATGCAGATCCCTGGCCATGGGTATCAACGAACTCTGATCGGCTGATGGTTGATGGCTGATGGATGTCAGGGGGAAAATTGAGGGGAACACGTTTGAGGCATGCCACCAAGCTGCAGGGGCAACGATCGCAGATTGAGGCACGTAGCCAGGCTCAGCTCAGCTCAGCTCATCTCATCCCATTCCATCCCATCCCATCGCAATTCGATTTGGACAGCCGCACAACCAGTTGGCTCTCATTTCGAACCACATTTCGCGCCTCCATAGAGCTCAGCTTAAATGGTCTGCTGGCCGCCAGTTTTGTCCATTCGCAGACGCACCGTCGACCGACACCGATCTTCGATCTCCGATCTCGGATCCCCCATTACCGAACGCCGAACACCGAACATCGATCACCGACCACCACCAATCATGATCTTGCGAACGCCTCTCGCCGGCCATCTGCCGCTCCTCCTCCTCCTGCTCCTCCTCGGGCTCCTCCTGCCGGCCCTGACACCGCCCTTCTGCCACGGAAAGACGGTGAATCCCACGGACCAGATCCAGTTGCAGCCGGATCAGGGCCTGCCGGAGCCCAGGGCATACATGCCAGACGCCCAGCACCTGGACTTTGTCTACCACGACCACGAGGAGCTCACCAGGTTTCTCAGGTGAGTCTTGTCATCAAATTTTACAAAATACAGTATATTCAAAAACTCAATTATAATTAATGCTTTAATAATATTAAATATAGTTATAATTATAAAATATTAGAAATAATACTTTAATATTATATTTTTTTTAGTTTTCCTTACAAGTATTTATTTTATTTCTAACTACAATTAACCACAATTATTCCCTGATTAATATTATTACGAAAACAATTTTCGTAATAGAGTGGTTGACAGAAAATTCGAAAAATAAAATGGAAATAAAAACGAAACTTAATGACTTTCGGTATTTGAATTTGTTTTTAATTTGAATAATAACCATTTTTTATTTATCAGATACTTGCAAAAACAGCTTTGATATTTTAATAAATGTATTAAATGTATTGGCACCCGAGCATTTACTTTGAAATCTATTTTCAAGTTTTTCTGTTACTGGAAAAGAAATTTCTAAAAATTCAAAATAAATTTAATTTTTTCAGAATTATGTTTTGAAACAAATTTTCCTGAATTCTCCTTAAATTTTGCAAATAATCGTTGTTTGTTTTTTGTATTTCATTTAAATCACTATAAATAGAACAAAATCATTTTCAGACACTTAAATAATTGTAGCCCCAGAAATGGATTAGAAAACATTTATCTTTTTTTTTTTTTGTAGGCCCAAAATGTCTTTTTAGAATCTAGAAAATCGCCTGGGTAGAAGATTTTCCATAATCCGCTAAAGCCATTTTCCGACATTTAAATATTGTTTTTTAATCTTTAGATATAGTATTTCCGAAGAGCACAGCACATAGTCGTAGACTTAATTTAGTTTTTTGCAGAAATAGTTTGTTTTTTGAATTATTGAATTGAATTAAATTTGCGTGTCCTCAAAATAATCACAGGGCCACCAGTGCGCGGTATCCGAATCTCACAGCACTCTACTCGATCGGGAAATCCATCCAGGGCCGGGATCTGTGGGTAATGGTGGTCAGCTCGTCCCCGTACGAGCACATGGTGGGCAAGCCGGACGTGAAGTACGTGGGCAACATCCATGGCAATGAGCCCGTGGGCCGGGAGATGCTGCTGCACCTCATCCAGTATTTCGTGACCAGCTACAGCTCGGACCAGTACGTCAAGTGGCTGCTGGACAACACGCGCATCCACATTCTGCCCACGATGAATCCGGACGGATATGCGGTGTCCAAGGAGGGCACCTGCGAAGGCGGTCAGGGCAGGTGGGTCTTTGGCATTCGCACATGGGGATTTGGGTGCTCCACATTGTATGTTGGTATATATATATATATATATATTATTTTGATTTTCCAGATACAATGCCCGAGGCTTCGATTTAAACCGCAACTTTCCCGACTATTTCAAGCAGAACAACAAGCGGGGTCAGCCGGAAACGGATGCCGTGAAGGATTGGATATCCAAGATCCAGTTCGTCCTGAGTGGCAGCCTCCACGGAGGAGCTCTGGTGGCCAGTTATCCCTACGACAATACGCCCAACTCCAGTAAGTAGTCTGAGAAGTGAGTCCCCCGATATTCTGGCCCATTTCAATGCCCAATTTCTCCCAAGGCCTTATAGTTACCATATGTCCGTTTGATTCTGTTTCCAATGACATCACATCATTGCTGGAATAAGCTAGGTATATAAATTAAATCATATTTCAACATCATTAAGCTGCTTCGTAACCAGAACTTCTCCAAGAAGTACAATCTGTTCGAAAATTGTCACAGGTCGTTATCAAAAATGGTCCGACAAAGTCCAACAATCTGCTTATTTCTGGTTTACTATCGGGAAATCGTAGTTAACAAACGTGCTTTATGTTTTATTACAATCAAATATTACTTTCAGTTATGGTCTGAACACGAATTGTGATTTAAGGAATTGTTAATCCACATAATCCATAGGTTTTGCCTTGGGCTTAGTTCTAAGTTTCATATTCATTTCAAATTACTCGTACGAAATACTTTTGTAATATTCCACATTTGTTGTTATGAAGTAATCGTATAAATGTTTTTACTTATTAAAATGTGTATTGTTTATTGGATAACATGTCCAATCCATAATCTTTGGGTTCGGTTCACCGAATCCTCGACCTTCCACCGCGAGTTCCGATTGATAAAGCTCAATTCTGTACTCTCCCACCAATATGGCTGCTCAAAGGGATCTGCCGATCGTCCGCCCTGTGCGCGAGTGAGTCCGCGAATCCCGCGATCCGCCTCCAGGCGGACCGTTCCCCCTTTGACCGATCCATCTAATCGTGTTTGCTTCTCTTCCTTTGCCTCCTCATCTTCCCCCCTCCTCCTTGCTCCTTGCTGCGCCTCTTGCGCCAAACATGTCCCCTGGGCGCAGTGTTCCAGACCTACTCGGCGGCGCCGTCGCTGACCCCCGACGACGATGTCTTCAAGCACCTGTCCCTGGTCTATGCCCGCAACCACGCCAAGATGTCCCGCGGAGTGGCCTGCAAGTCCGCCACGCCGGCCTTCGAGAACGGGATCACGAACGGAGCCGCCTGGTATCCCCTGACCGGGGGTATGCAGGACTACAACTACGTGTGGTACGGCTGCATGGAGATCACCCTGGAGATCTCCTGCTGCAAGTTCCCGCCCGCCTACGAACTGAAGAAGTACTGGGAGGACAATCAGCTGGTGAGTAGCCAAATCACTGTCGAACAATTCAAATATTTTGTAATATAATGTTGCATGTTTTTGGGGAGTAGTATTGATATATACACGTATATATAAATATATATCAATGAATTATAATTTCAAATTTTGTGTTGTTCCTTATAAAAATGCCATATTATTTAAGTTGGATAAGTTATGAAAAGAAATCTGTTTAAATATTCTTTTTTTGTAAGTTTTGGCCTGATGAAGTATATTCTTCCCTTTTGCTTAGTCCATGATCAAGTTCCTGGCTGAGGCGCATCGCGGAGTCCAGGGATTCGTATTCGATCCAGCGGGCATGCCCATCGAAAGGGCTTCCATCAAGATCAAGGGCCGAGACGTGGGCTTCCAGACCACCAAATACGGGGAGTTCTGGCGAATCCTGCTGCCCGGCTACTACAAAGTGGAGGTGAGTAGCTTTTTACCAATCGAAATTCGGGTAATACAAATGCGGCAATACCACCTTCAGGTCTTTGCCGAGGGATTTGCACCCCGCGAGGTGGAGTTCGTGATTGTGGAACAGCATCCCACGTTGCTGAATGTGACGCTGCAGCCGTCGAAGGTAGGTCCCCCTTCTCCAAGGAGAGGCTAACCCCCCGTTCTTCTATGGTGCTGGCTAACTGTCTTGTGTAAATACTAATCCCTGATCCCCGAAGCAGTACCTGCTGGCATCCACCTCCACGCAGTCCTCCTCCGTGAAGCGCCGCATCAACGACAAGGTGCAGTTGTCCACCGACTAGAGTGGCATCTCCATCCCCTGGAACCAAGATCCGATCTCTCTTTTCTGGTGGACGAGTGTCGTGTAAATACGAGAAGATGTGCTTTAGCAACTAGCCCACTAACGAAACTCACTCCACGCTCCTGAACTAGGACAAGAAGAAATCTTCTAAATCAATTTACAATTCCTTGGGTTTTCATTTAATGAAGTACTTTCTATACCCTTGCAGAGGGTATTATTATTTTCACCAGAAGATTGTCTGCAAGGGTATTCAAAGCTTCGGGTACCGAAGCTAGCCTTCCTTTCTCTGTTACGAAATCAATTTATTAAGTTTGGATTTTATTTTATTTTCTAGAACTAATAATTGTAGAAACCATCTTTAACCGGTCTATTTGGGATCCACAAAGATCTATCCTAACCTATTAACTATTCATTTAATATACATTTTATTCATAAATGCACCTTTATTTATTATTTATTTATAAATTCACATTCTTCGCTATTATTCTTCTGCAAAGGTTATTATAGTTGGAAATGGTATCCAATTGCTTGATGTATTAATTTATTTATTTCTTGTAAATGACGATTTCCTAAATAATATTAATATATATTCATATTTTATTATTATGTTTTAAACATAAAAGTAAAGTTTTGTATCTTTAACTTGCTGTTGGTATATACACAAATTTCTTTTTCATTTAATCAAAACTTTTACATCTAAAAAATTTACTTAATATTGAGTTTTTTATATTTTATTTGTTATTCCATATTTTTGTCTGTACTCTCTCTATATATATTTACCGATATTAGTTTAGAAATGTATAGACTGGAGTTGGGAAAGTAGACAAATAACACCAGTAAATTTTAAGACCCCCAGGTGCAGAATCCGCCTCCTAATTTAAGTGTTGCTTGTTAATGGTGTAAAGAAAAACATAAAATCGAATCAACTGAACTAAAAATTCGTCACTGGTTTGAATTTCCTGCTCTAAAAACGCCTCTCCAAAAACCAATTCCACAGCGCATTGAGGGCATCGGAGCCATGGGCCCCGCCGGAATCGGACCCGGCCTGGGAGGAGGTGGAGGCGGAGGTGGAGGTGGAGTTCCGGGTCCCGGAGCCTTGTACCGTCCCATTCAGGCGCCTCAGCACTACCGTCCTCAGGGCTCACCATATCCCGGCGGCGCTCCCAGCGACAATGGAATCTTCTCCACGATCAGCAATGGGCTGAACAGCCTCTACTCGAATATCTTCGGCTGAGGCGGAGGGAGCAGAGGGAGGAGCTTTTAAGGATCTTTGCTTAAGGATTTTTTGTTTACTTTTAAGCAATGTAGCGTTTAAATTCGAACTTTTGTCGTAATATTTATTGTGAACCCGGAGAGGAGGACCGGAGAGGAGGCCCAAGTAAGGTCCCCGCAAATAAAGCGTTCAACCAGTGCAATCTACTCTTTACACGATTTGTTTCCCTTTGGGGGGCTCGGAGAATCCTTCCTGGGAAACAGTTCCATAGAATTCAGAAAAAACCTTCGCCCAACGCAGCTGGGTGAGAAACGTCGTCAGTTTTGGGTAAGATTCAATGGAGACACAGATTACAGACTTGGACGAAAATTAAGTCTATCGAAACATTCAAGCAAAACCTCTCAACAAAAGTCTACTAAATACCTTTTTCTAATTTTTTGGAAGCAAGCTCTGAACAAAATTTAGTCCGGTACTTTCTTTTCCCTCCAATAAAAATTCGCAAACGAAACAGTCAGCCATAATCTGGGCACCCAGATTTCAAGAGCTACTCTCATCCCCTAATCCCCTGCCCAGCCATTGCAAAAAAAAAGTGAATTGATTTAAAGTGAGCTCCCAAATTGGAAGGATTCGGGGATCATCACTGGGCTAAGACAGGACGAAGAACGAAGCAAGATGAGTTACCCAGACATGTTCTGCTACACCTTCGACTCGGAGAATTCCGGGCGGAGCAGCAACTTTGAGTTCCGGGTGAGTCTCTGGAGGAGTTCGATGTATCTCCAAGATGTATTGCAGGATATCTAGGAAAATAAGATTTAAGGCTATAGGCTTTACTAAATATAGAATATTGGAATACCCATGCAGATCAATTGCCTTGAAACCGTTCGATAGTTTGTATGACAGCTATAGGATATAGTTATCCGATTTTGAAAAGACTTTCAGGAAAGGTTCACATAACTATTAAAATTTAATTTAAAAAGACTCAGTGAATTGTTTTAAAGAATGCAGGATTTACGGCGTTTTTTCCCTATCGTTCCCATGGCAGCTATGTGATGTGGTGTTCCGATTCCGGTCGTTCCAATTTATATACTACCTGCAACAGAAAGAAAGGCTGGTGCAAATATAGCTTTAAAACTGGGAGAATAGTTTGCTTAGAAACAGGAAGACGGACAGACGGACAGACAGACGGACATGGCTAGATCGACTCGGCTCGTGATGCTGATCAGGAATATATATACTTTATGGGGTCGTAGATGTCTTCTTCAATGCGATTCAAATTGGACATATTTATCCCCTGAGGATTAATATTAATAAATATCTTTAGCTCTTAATATGCAAATGAGAAATTGATTTATAATATATTAGGGTTAGAAAATGTAATTCCTATATTTTGGTAAAAACTAAAGATTCTTCAAATCCCATTCATAAATTATTATATTTATAATGTTATTAATTAATTACTATAATTTGATGGTGATTCTTAGAAGAGGAAATGCATTTGGAACACATTAACTTGGTTAAATTTACATGAAGGAGGCATAGATCGATCTAAAGCTATAAACTTTGATCAGGTTAATCTTAGGATTGTTAGCATATATGTATATAGGTATGTACCAGCACCTGTTTAACCCACTCCCACCTCCGGTCCTCCCATGCAGTTTGCAGGACTGGAGTCCATCCCGAAGGCGGTGAGGCGATACAATGAACTGCGGGGCGCGGAGCTGGCGGAGCTGAAGCGTCTCCGGGATGCCGGAAGGCCCAATTGCATGCCGCGCTTCTGCAAGGTTAGACGGCCCGGCCAGGATGTGACCAGCATGGTCACTTCCCGGGACCTCGACGTGGTCACTCAGCTGTCCCTCGATTCCGAGCCGATTTCGAACGAGTCCAGCGACTCCAACGACGAAGATAGAAACGCGAACGATGCAGACTGCGATTGGGAGGGATGTGCTGGGATAAGTGGAGTGCAAAAGGAACCATCTCAAATTTTCAGCACCGGGGAGAAGCCACAACGTCTTTGTGGCGGAGCCGAGACGCCGAAGCTGGCCGCGCACAAGTCCAAGGCCAGGAAGAGGCACTCGCAGCCAGCTGCGGGCAAGCCAAAGAAGCGTCGTCCATCCGATCCCAGAGGAAAGAGCCACACGTTGGAGAGGCTGGAGGAGCTGCATCGCGAGGTCTGTGCCGAGTTGCAGTCCATGGAGGATCCGGATGCCGCGCCCCCGAGTCCCGTCCGGCATCACACGCCAGCCAGGAGAGGGGCCAGACCCCAGAGGCATCGGGTCAGGAGGCACCAGGCGGAAGACAATGCCACTCTGGTGGCATACGAGGACTACCATCAGCCGCAGCCCAAGTGGGCGGACATCATGCCATCGGCGATGATGTCGCAGGCGATCCAGGTGAACGTGTGCCAGGCGCAGAATGTCACGCCCCTGTCCGCCTTCCAGTTCATGGAGCAGCACGGCAGCATGGAGCCGGAGCCCATGACGCCGTTCTTCCTCGAGGACAGCGACCTGGAGCACGAGTACGCGGATCGCCAGGGGTACCTCCGCTTCCGGGAGCCACGTCCCAGCTACCCGACGAGCGACTCGGACTACAGCGGCCCGGGCCAGGATCCGGTCGATAAGGGGGGCATGCCCTGCTTTGTGGAGCTGGAGAAGCGGCCACACCGGGTCAGCCTGCTCCGGAGCCTCTCGCCCATGCGATACACCTCCCAGAGGTCCGAGGAGACGCTGCGAACCCTGTCCCGCGATGAGCAGGCTGTGGAGCGGCAGGGCCCGCGGAGGCAGGAGGTGGGGAAGCCATTGCCATGTAAGGCAAGGAGAGGTCACCGGACCGGAGGCCCGGCCAATCCCCAAAGAAACGCCCGTGGACGCCCCACAAGGGGAGCCCCGCCAGCTGCAGCTGGGACAAAGAGTAGTGCCCCGACCCGAGCCAGTCCGAGGAACCCCCATCTAACAAGCCGACGCCCAGTGAAGTCGGGAGGTGGAGCAGCCGGAACAGGAGGCGGAGGCGGAGGTGGAGGTGGTGGAGACGAGAGCCAAGTCCGTCAGCCTGGGGGCTCCACCTCGGTGGTGCCATCTGCAAGCCAGGCCCCGCTGGTCACCTCACCGGAACGCCAGACCGCCCGGCGCCGTAAGCCCCGCGCCCTGGTGGTGTACAGCAAGTCCCTGGAAGACCTGAAGTACGAGAAGCTGGCTATCTACAACAAGATCACGATGACCCAGGAGCGGATCATCAATGCGCTCGACAAGCTGCAGAACAGCCTGCTCCAGCTGCAGGTGCCCCACTGCAATGCCCAGGAGCGCCAGAAGCGGCAGCGCAACGCCTTCGAGTTCTGCGTCCGCTTCTCGAGGAACTTCCTCTACCCGCTCAAGGGGATGATCGACGACGTCCGCTCCACCACGGTGGCCAGCTTCAACAGCGCCACTTCGAACGAGGCCTGCCAGCGGGTGGTCTGCGTCTACGGCCTGATGCAGCAGTCCCTCCAGACGTACCAGCGCCAGCTGCGCTACTTCCTGCTGGAGAAGGTGCCCCAGAAGCTGAGCGCCCTCATCGAGATGATCTACACGTTGACCAACTGCTGCCTGGACAAGGGCATGCTGGAGCGCCGCGATCCGGTGGTGGAGTGCCTCCAGGAGCGCTGCACCCGCTTCATGAGCTTCATCGAGGACATGCAGGAGGAGCGCTTCAAGCTGGCCAGGGAAACGCTGCGCAGGCTACAGAAGCACCAGGCCCATGCCCACGGCCATGGCCAGACCCGGGCAGGTCCCCGCACCCACACCCGCACCCAAAGCCACAATCCCGGCCACAAGAGGAAGAAGCCGGTGCCCAAGCGGGTGCCCACCCAGCCGCGGCAGGAGAGGCGCCGATCCCACGAGCGGTATGACCTCAAGATGTGCCTCAACGACCTGAAGACCTACGAGCCGCGGCTGGTGCCGAAGGAGCGCCCGCAGGCGGACAAGCGCCACCGTCCCCAGAGTCGCGCCCGCCGGGCGCCGAGGAGCAATCTGAATGCACCAGCCTCCACTCCGGTGGCTCCGGCCACTTGCACGATGGCGGAGCTGCACTCTGAAGAGGAGCAGCACACCCCCGGCGACGATGTCCAGACGCAGATGCAGCAGATGCAGCAGATGCAGGTGCAGAGGCAGATGAACATGGAAATGGAAATGGAAATGGCCAGAAATGGGCACAGCTCCAGTTCGGTGGGCATACAGCCCCATCAGCAGCAGCAGCAGCAGTTCCTCTGGCAGCAGCAGCCTCACGAGGAGCAACTGCATCAGGCTCTGCTCGATGCCCTCCGCCTGGTCTCCCAGTCGCAGGTGCAGCAGGTGTTGGATCCCCTGATGCGATCCCTGGGCGCCATGCTGGGCGAAAAGTTCTGCGGGGGAGGGGGATCGGGTTCGTTACCAGGATCCCACAACCGCAAGCAGTAGGCTAGATCCTCCAAAAAAACCCGGCATCGGGTATCGTCTTGGCTCCACTGTCATCCACTGCTCCACTCTTCTCTGTGGCATGCGAATGAAACTAAATTGTAAAGTATCGAAAGTATGTGAATAAAATAATGGCTATATTTGACGAACTTCCTCGAGAGTCTTCCCTTTGGTGGAGCCTGCTTGGAATGCAGATACAATACACCTTGGACATCTATAGAGTACATAATTCAAATCGGTTTGTTTTTGTAATGGGAAAATCTCGTTGGATTGCTATTAAAGATGATATTTTTCACAGATCCACTCAGTACCAAGTACCAAAACTTCCTTATGGAAGTGGTGTTCTTCTAAGAATCGACCTTCGGATGATATATCCCTAGGGGGTAAATGTCGCTGAATATATATATATATTTTGTAATGGATTCCAATTAATTTTATTAATACCAGAATAATATAAAATAAACAATGATAACATGATGGAAAACAATTTCGGATTGCTTGCTCATATTGTTGGCTTTCACTTTGAGGGAATCCCATTGGGAATTTATATATATCAATATCACCGAAATGAATTTGATACACCAGTCGGAAATATATTCCGTGGAAGATTGCAATTACATTAGGAACAAGGATGCCTAAATTCCTTTTCAAGTTATATGAAATGTTTTCATTACATTTTTCTACATTCACCAATAACTCCAGGAAAGTGCAATCGAGTTGTTTGTTTTAGTTTTATTTGTAAGAGATATCAACAATGATTCAAGATTAATTTGTATTTGTATTTCATTTATCAGATACTTTTGTGCAGTACGAAAACGATCAAGGGAATATATATAATACGAGGGAGGCAGAGAGAGATAGAGAGGTATACAGCATGTAAAAGAGAGATAGAGATACAGATACACATAGAAAGAGAGAGAGAGAGAGAGAGAGAGAGAGTGAGAAAGAGACGGACAACAATTGCTAAGGAGAATAATTATAATTATTTTAAGCATTAATAACACATCTCCGCTCCCCGTTCGCACATCTCCGCTCCCCACCTCGCACATCTCCATCCTCAAATCTCATTGCGCTTTTCCCGCCCACCTCGAGAATGCACTTCTCGTGTTCCTGTCCATCCAATTTTCAATTTCCTTCCAAGCTACTTGCCCGACCTTGTCCGACAAATGGGATTGCTACAAATACATGTACGAGTACCATTAAAATAGATAATATACATAGATATCGACGCGAATGGCTCTCCGTGGATGTGGTGTGGTGTGTTGCGGTGCGGTGCGGTGTGGTGTGGCGTCCGGATCCGGGTCCGATTTCTAGCCGGAGCAGGCCGTGCACAGAGGTTTGTTCTCCTCCACGGCGAAAGTGCTGGCCGTGATGGGGGCGGCGCATTTCTAATGGAAATTAAAATATAAAATTGCATATTAAACAGAGTGTATGCATTGGCTACGTCTAAAGGATGCATCGTTCTATGATTTCGAAGATCCAACCATATTATTCAAATATATGTTTTTGAATGCATTTTAATAATAACAAATATGTTTCGTAATTACTGAGTGAAAATATTTGACACAAATAAATCTGCTAACTATTAAAATGTAAAGTTTTCTGTAGGTATAAAAAGTTATATGGGTATGTAAATTGAAGTTATAAAAATATAAAACAAATTCAACTATGGTTATCTGTATTGTAAATGATTGCATAAACTATATAATATTTATCAAAACATCCTCTCAACTTGACCTTCTAATTCCTTAAAGATGTATCAGATTTATCCTTTCCATTCAAGTATCTTATAATTATAATGCGATTATCGAAAATCAAATTCACTAGCATCCTGTTGAGCTTCCTGAACTAAGGAAACTAGGAACGGACTCACCTTGCACTTGAAGCAGTCGCGATGCCATTTGGCGTTAAGGGCGACGATAGCGTTCTCGGTGATCGGGAGACTGCATCCGGCGCATCTGGCGGCGAAGAGCTGCTCGAAGTCAGTGCGGCAGTAGGGATGGCCGTCCCGCTCGTAGAAGGAGGTTCCGACCAGGGGCTTCTTGCAGGGACCGTTGCACACGAAGCACTCCTCGTGCCAGGACTGCTCCATGGCCTTGATGGTGCGCTGGAAAGCCACGTTCGGTCAAGGTAATTCGAATCTGATGCAAAATATCCCGACCTATATATATATTTCCTAGCATACTTTCGGGGCGCCGAAGCCAATTGGCAATAACCCAAAAGCTGCATGTGTAATATGTATTTATAATCATAATCAAAGTCAATCGATCGCCTCCACACCCACGACGATGAGTTGCGTTCTGACCTTGCTGCCAAATGTGGAAAGAGCGATGGAAAGAGTCGACTTCCGAATGCTCTTTAAGTAATTCAAAATCATGAAAATGTGCGAAAGGTAAACTAAATAATTATCTTCGTTTTAAATTTTCACAATGAACTAAATGATATGGAAAAATACTGGGAGGAATTAATAAAATTATTTCTAAGTAATAGCTTCCATTATTTAATTTGCAAAAAATAAGTCACGATTTTTTCCAACAACTTTCTCTGTTGCCAAAATGCGACAATATTAGCTTGTAGTTCTTGGCAACTGTTGTCCACACTCAAAGTGCCCAGATATAGTAAAATTGGATAGTGTCTAGAAATAGGAATGGTAATCACTTCCTTAATTAAATCGTCGCAGATATCTGAACAGTTTTATGGCGCAGCGTATCTGGGCAAATGTTGACAATATTCATTACACCGATCGTAAAGTGGCAAAGTTTATGGCAAACAGACGATGAGATACAGATACGATATGCACGCTGAATCAACGCCGATTGAGATTGAGAGAGATATGGGGGAGGCAGTTGCAGAACCAGAGATCTGAAGTATCTGGGTATTTGTTTTTGATAGTTAATACTTTTCCGGCACCGGCACAGGTATCTGTATTTAATTCCTTTTTTAGGTAATTATTTTCATTATTGTTTACTATATAAGAATTAAGATATCTCAAGTGATGAATAGGAATAGGTCCTAGGTCAAAATATTTATATCTCACAACAATAAAATGCCAAAGCAGCTATTTATAATATCCAATCGATGCAAGGTTTTCAAATTATAAAAGTTAACAAATTATTCTTAAAAATGGAAAAATATATTTTAGATATAATCAAGTTTTCTATCATTTTCAATTAAGTGATCGTCAAAATAAAATATAAATCTTTATTGGGATTTCCGAATTATTTTCTATTTTCATATTAAACAAAACCGAACCAAATTTGAGGGGTTTTTTTTAAGGAAGGGAATGAATATGCAAAACAATTAACTATTTCACGTCATTATTTTTTCCCCTATATAGTACGAGTATAGTATTGTATTATAAACTCACCTCTAGGATGGGCTGCTTGCACCCGAAGCAGGTTCCTGAGTAGTTCTTCACGAAGCACTCGGAGCAGACCGGCTCCCCACCCTGGATGTTGAAGGTGGCCTCGGAGATGGGTCTGGCGCAGTCCTTGCAGGCGAAGTGCTCCGGATGCCAGGTCTTGCCCAGAGCCGTGATGATGCGCTGCTGGATGACCTCATTGCACTTGTGACAAATGGACTCCGGCTCCGACTGCAAAAAGTATAAACGTGAATTAGAAGAGAGGATGGAAGGCGTAAAATTCGCTCATTTTAAATGGAAATCACGTACTTAAAATATTTCATAATAGACCATTATTTTTTTCATTATTGTTTTGGGGAAAGAGGGGCTTGGAGGGGCTTCGAGGGGCTGGGATTTATCTTCGGCGGGCTTTGTCACCCGCATCGAGCCGAATCGAGTTCAAAAACCGCAGAGACAGCTGCTGGTGCGATTTTGTGTAACCCAATACCCAAACACCAACTCAAAGGCCTCAACACAAAGAACATCGAAAATGTATATGCCAATACTATATATATACTACAATAAATGATAAGCATCAGCGTAAATCATTTACAAAGCAGCAGCAACAATAATAACAATCAGCATACATATTATACAATAATAATGACTTGTCCCTGTGGGTTGCCATCAGAGTTCTGGAGATTGCAAATTGTTGTTTTGGTCTATGAATAATTGGGGTAAAGATAATTAAATTTCTAATGTAAAGATAATAAAATCTATGACTAACTAACATTCTTGATTGTGTAAAGAAATAGATTTGCAAAGTCCGATTTACAAGGATAAAAAACAAAAATGATCGATAGCAATAATACATGTAAGAAAGACTTTTGTATTAAGAAATTATTTATATTCAATTAAACAATTTCACTAAAATCGTTGAATATATTTTATTAAATAATTTAAAAACGTATCTAATTTAAAAATCGTAATAAAATAATATAATAATAATAACCATTCTAATAATTATCATCTTATAATATTCCTATGTCTGACTAGGGCGATGAAAAAGTTGACCCCCAAAATGTATGCATCTACTATATTAAACATGAAACCTTTGTTTTTTTGGGCAGAAAGTATCATTTGAATTGTTGTACTTATTTCTTAAACTACCTCCTTCACACTTTCATACATTAACTTCCAGTTTGGCCAACATTATGTTCAATTTTGGCTGGCTTTATGACACAAACCAACTTGGCACGTTTGGGCCATTATCACCTTGTGGCAGCCACTACATCTGCGATTAACTAAGCCACCCAAGAAGTTGGGGAAATCGGGCGAGGGATTTCCAATTTCCAATTAGGTTGAGGTTGAGGTTGGGGTTGAGGCTGATGGAGGTAACACCACCCAGCCACGCCCCAAAGACGAATGGCCTATAAACCGCAACGATTGCTCATTAAAGTGCAACCAAAAAGAAAACCCATAAATTGTGGTGGAAATCAAGTGAAATATCCGCAAATTGTGCAGCCTGCCGATCTATATATAACCGAGGGGTTCTTTTCCTCTGCTCGGCGATTTTATTTACGTTTTGCGGGCGCGGTGGTACGAGTACAATATCCAAAAATTTAATTTGTACAAATTAAACGCACATTAAGTTTTTCGAGCACACCTACCCTCCCCTCCCCCTCGCCAACCCGTTTTGTTGTTGGTTGTTTAAAGTTTTTGCGCCAGATGTAGCAACAACAACAATCTTTTCTTTTTTGCAATAAACGAGACGTCTCACTTAGATCATCGCTAGAGTTAGAATCGAATTAAACAAACACGCACACTTTTGGGGGGGAAGGGGTTGGGGTTGGTGTTGGGATTGGGGTACGGGTTCGGGTTCGGGCTGTGTGGAAGAAAGAAAGAGCTGGAGCTGGAGGAAAGTGGGGGATTTTTTCAGGGGGCCAAGGGCAGCGGCGCTCCCGCTTCCCACTTCAAATGAGTTTGCATGAGTAAAGAAAACAATAACAACACCAACACCAACAAAAGGCCCCAGCAACCAGAAAGCCGATACAAAAACAAAAGAAACAAAATTAAGCAAAATTTTCAGTGCTTAATGGGCAGTAAACAAACAAACAAGCAAAATAAAATGAAATTGCAAGGCGTCTCTAAGTTTAAGATATCGCCAATTCTATGCCCTGGCTGAAACCAAATTTAATAATATCAATTTAATGTATATTAAGTATGTAGGCCATTAACAATTAATATTAAATAAAACATTTATGCTAAGAATAATTTTTCACAAATTTGTAACAGTATTTTCCATCATGGGAAACAATTTTTGTACAAAAAAGAAACATGTAATATTAATATTTACAATTGGCCTTAATTGAATATAGTCTGCATATATGTATAAAAACAATCCAATGCCATTATAACAATATATGCACACACACTCAAATAAAGATTCTTTGAAGTCAAAATATCCATAAAATAAAATGAATACATTTAAAATAAGAAGCACACAAAAACACACAACAATCATATAAACTATTTAAATATTTATTCGAAAGGCTTCATAAATTCGCTGGAATTAAGATTCTACAATTAAAAGATTTCGAAACCATACAAGTTCAAAGGCATTATCACTGGGATAAGCTACAAAAAAAGCAATCTAAGTCGTAAAACCAATTTAACTATATCAAGGTTAACCTATTTAATAAAAAAATTCCAAGTGTATCCTCACTGAACCAACTGCCTTTTCTTTTCTTTTCTTTTTTGGTTTGTTTTTTTTTAGATCCGGTTGAATTGCATTATTTCGACTTTACTTTTCTTGTTGACGATTTGCATTTCTTATCAGTTAATTACGGCAATAAAGCTGGTGATTTTAATTTTTCCCTTTAAAAAAAGCACCAGCCGATGCAACAACAGCCCCAACAAGAACAACAAAATCGAGTGCTGCAATAGCAATAAAGAAATGTAAAAACAATACATCAGAGGCCACCGCAACAAGTTGAAAACAATATTTCTGTTTCGTATTTTGTTTATTCATAGGCGATAATTAAAATATTAAATGCATGAATCATGGAAATCCAGAGAAAAGTGGCAGAGAGGAGGTGGCGTCAAGTGCTTTTCTCTATTGTTGCTCTTCTTTCTATTTGTTTTGGTGTTGCTGTTTTTTTGTTTTTTGTTTGCTCTGCGGCCATCAATCAAAGTTGTCAATCAGCGAGGCGCAATTGTTTTTCGGGTTTAAGAGTTTCAAGGGGGGGATACGCATAGCGCGTTGCCTTGGATCAGATAATGTGTGGCAGACGCCTCCAATAAGCCCCCCGACACACAGCCGCACACAGTGCGTATACGTAATGGCCATTAAACCATTTAAACTGTGAGTGAAATGCCGGAATGGCTTTGGAATATATGGCAAATTGTATATATAGAAATAGGATCATCTGCACGAATCTTTCGCGGAAGATCGATGGAGCAGCAGATGATCGGAAAATAAAAGAAATTTATTTGTGGGGATTCTGAATGAACATTTTGTGCGAAGAGTGGAAAAACCGGTTTCCCTAAAGGAACCTAATTGAAAGTAATTTGTTTAAAAAGATAAGAGGCGAGGAAAATGGATGCGATAAATATAAATAAGAAAACAGCTGATTGGATGTAATTTGAATATTTGAATAAATAAAACTCCATATTTATATCAAATCCAAATGTGATAAGATTAAAATATTTCAAACTAAAATTCTACCCGACTTTATTTACAAAATACTAAGAGATGCTTTGCAATGTTAAATTCGTTTTTAAAAATATATTACCATCCCGAATAATATTAATTTTCACAATAATAAATGTAATATATTTAACTTTTAAATAAAATGAAAGTTTATAAAATATTTTCAAATTTATACTATAAGATTAATTCAAAATTTAATAGCTGTTGAATAGAATTCAACATTTTGAAATTAGATAATACAACACCCGGAAAAAATAAAATAAATAAAATATATTAGATTAGATGAAACTAAACAAAAAATAAAAAAATTATTTAGAATGGGCATCAACATTGAATCTATATTATAAGCCGAGAGCAATTTTCACTAATAGAAAGAAATTGTATTTAAAGAAAACGCGAAAATATATGAATAACACTAATAATAGTTTAAAACGTTAATGCGAAATGCATTTGTTTTATGATAATAATATTTTAGAAAATCCCCACCTAGGGATGAAATAAATTCTTAAAGTCTGAACTGTAAAAATTTAACACCCGAAAGGCCAAGCCCACAACCAACATTTATTTGTTAGCTGTTAGTCGGGTGAATAAACCAAATCCATTTATCAATCGGCGCGGCGAGACTCTTGCGAGACCATCATCACTCTCTCCCAAATCCCAGCTCCCAGCTCCCATCTTACAGATGACGATGGTGATCATGATGATGATCGTGATGATGACTCTTCAAAACCTTCCGGTTAAGCAGGCTGATTTATATGGCTCATTTTATTAAGCGGACAACGAATAAATCGCTTTGTAAATTGATGATATTTTTGTGTTAAAAAAATAAAATCAAGAGAGAGAGATGATATCATCGGCTCAGCAATATTCTGGGCTTAGCTCTGTTTTCTGTTTTGTGTATTGTGTGTGTGTTTTTTCCCCAATGCTATTTTATGGAAAGCTCGGCCCTTCAAAACCACACTTTTGCTTTCGCCCACTGATCAACACTTTTCGAAATTCAACACATATTTTCCCAAAAAAAAAAAAAACAACTACCAATAAGTATCGAGAAACACGAAAACTTTAAACAGACTTGGAACGCCCACTTGGCGTTGGCACTTGGTAACTCTTGAAAATCGGTCGTTTCGTTTGCCGTCGTCTGGCTCACTATTTTTTATTTTTATTTTTAGTATGGTAATTAACATAAAGTCTAATAAGGCAAGGCAAACCATATTCGGCGAGTGTGCGTGAATTTTGTTTTTGTTTGGTTTTTGTTTAGCTTTAGTTTTTTTTTTTGGTAGCCGAAAGCCAAAGCCAAAAGCCAGATGGATGACAAAATTTCGTTGGCTTTTTGCGTTGACACTCCGAAATTCCGCTCACACACTTGTGCTGTGAATCTTGCACATGGAAAGCAGAAAATCCGAATACTGAAGACCGAAAACCGAAAACAGAAAACAGAAAGCGGAAAACCCAACGTTAAAAACTTAGCAAAAAACATAAATGGGTGGTCAACGCGGCGTATGAGCAATCTCCAACCTGTTTGGAAAATCGCCTACGCGCTGAGATTTGGTTTCCGATTGCGGATTTGGGAATTGGAACTGTGGCAGCCAGCTGGGCGACCAGTTGGAAAGTGATTTGAATTTGGAGTATCTGCGGCCTAATCGCGAAATTCACTTACCATTTTATTTGCTGTTTGTTGCTGCTGCTCGAGTGTTTTTTGTTGTTGAGTTTGAACTTCAAAAAATAAGCAAAAAATTTGAAACAGCGGTTGACATTAATTCATGGAGTGGCTGATCTTTTGGGGAAACAATAAAAAACAAGCTGAGAAACTAAAAGCATATAAACACACAAAAACTTTGAAAAGGTATAAAGTAATATATCCAAAGGTATTTCCATGAAATATTCAGAGAATATTTTGTAAAGATTTTAAATTAAAGAAATATCTAGAGACACTTTTTTTAGATAAGAAATTTATATATTCTAAATAAATATACTGAAAGCTTTAGTATGGCTCCAAACAGCATTAGCTTAACAATTTGGTAAGTCCACAAACGCACCTCGTCAGAACATAAAAAAAACCAAGTAGCCCTCTTTTTGCGAAAACTGTCACTGAAAGGCAGCACCACGAGAAAAACCAGACGTCATCAAACAATTTAAGTAACTGCAGCAAATAATATTGATAATTTGTGCGTGTTTATATCTTTAGTGTATTTTTATTTTTTTTTTTTGAGTTGGCCTATTTTCTTGGGTACCGTACAAATTTCAGTTAAAAACCGAGTAGAAAGGGCGGCAGCAGAGGAGAGCGGCAAACAAAGACCGAGAACGTCGTTTGGCCGAGTGCGAAAAGAAAACAGCAGAAGTGCAAAACTGCAAAACAGTCGAAAACTCCGCGAATCTATATAGTAGCTATATGGTATAGTAAAGTATCGAATCGAATCGAATCGGATCGGGTCGAAATCGAATCGAACCGAACCGGCGAGCGTCGGCCAAGAAACTGAAACCGAACCGCTGCCACCGGCAGCTCAGTCGCCGTGCGCCGCAGCAGAACCGGAGCAGAGCAGCGGCAGAGGCAGAGGCAGCAACAGCGGCAGAGCGACATGGAGGCGATGGCGTCGACAGCGACGTTGCGTCCGTTGGCGCGCAGGCGCCACGATCCCGTTTCCCAAAAGAGCCAGCCGGAGCGGGCCGGGAGAGAGCGGGTGGAGCAATACCGCACTCCGTCCGGGTTGCAACCACGGAATGAGCCCCTCTCCCTCTCCAGGCGGGGCCGGAATGTGGGGGTGGTGCAGCCCAGCAACACCTCCTCTAGGACGGGCACCACCCACCGGAATGCGGCCAGGCCACCCCGCCAGATGCTGAACCCCCAGGTGGGACCCGCAAATAGTAATGTGATCTGACTAACTAAAATCTGTTGCGGATCCACAGGAAATCAGCTACTCGAATCCCTACTTGGTCGATCTAAGCGCTAAGGAGCACCGATCGCTGGCCCAACGGGAGAACCCGTCCCGAACCAAGACCACCCGTCTTACCAAACACCGCCCTCCGCCCGCCACCTGGCGTGCAATCGACAGGCGGCAGTCCAGAACTCTGTCCCGGGCTCCTACTCCTCTCCCCTCCTGCCACAAGGTTCGCTCCAAGCTCAGGTCCGTCAAGGCCAAGGTGGACTCCCATCTGTGCCCAAACCTGTGCGGCCCCGAACGCGCCCCCTTCTCCCTGGCCAGACCGCTGACGTCGCCGCTCCTGCCACTGCCTGTGCCCAACGGGGGTAGGAACAAGTCCCTGGCCGAGGCCCATCAGCAGTTGGAGCTGATGCTCACGCGGATCGAGCGGGCCAACGAGTATCTGCCATCGCCACCCCCATTGCCAGCAGCCAGGCGCAACCAGGTGGCGGGACGGGGCATAGCCAAGGTCGCCAAGGGCGTGCGCCGCAAGAGGGCTCCAGTACCGCCAGCGCCAGCCTGCTCGCCGATGCTCAGCGCCAGATCAAAGCGCTCCAGATCCCGTACGCAGATGAGCCGCAGGAACCGGGAAGGGGGTCTGGGAGGTAAGATCAAAGGGAGGAAAGGGCATAGGGGAGAGCAATGAATGAAATATTGAATATTATCGATCTTTCCAACCAATCCTTTTCCTCAATCCCAGCACGAGGATCGCGGGGTGACAGTGATGAAGAGGAGCAGCGGCATCATCAGCAGCCGCATCCGCCTGGACTCGTACCGCTCGCCGGCAATCCGCAGCATCTGCCGCTGGCGAGGCGGGAAGCGCTGCTGGAGCTGCTGCAGCGCGCCGAGCAGCACGACAAGGGCCTCGTGGACATTGTGCGGGGCGTCACGGGGGATCCGTCGAGGGACACCATGCTGATGGTGCTCCAAATGCTGTAAGTAGGCAGACTTACACACCACCACCACCACACCGTCACAGTTGCGGGTGATATTATAGGTGTGCAAGCATTTTGTTAGCTTTGTTCATTGGCAATAATTAATACTTCATTATCGTCAAACCCTATGAAATATACATTTATATTATTGATCAGTATCACTAGCCGATCTATCGATCGACATGGTTTCCCCGTCTTCCACGATGACGAGTGCGAATAGCGTCACACCTTCGGTATTCTTGAATATATACCATCTGATCACATTCTTATATTATCATCCGATTAATTGCTAACTTCACCGATCATGAAAGTCTCATAGGATCACTAAATATTTATATATATATATACTATAGAAATAAATAAATAAGTCATTATTGGAATCTTTGGAGTTAATATACTAGCAGTATAATCAGATTATCATACTATAGCTGCCATTGGAACGATCGAGGGGCTTAAGATTTGTGCGTTTTTTGGTTGGAGATGTTTTTAATAATTACCTATTTAAATAATCTTGTAAGAATAAATACAAATTTTAGTTAAAGATTTACCCTGCAGTGTAAACTAGGTACAAAAACGTATTATGCTGTTTTGTAGTCAAGATGTTTCAAAGAGAAAAAACAATCTTTGAACCTAAACTTCTCAACTTTCGTACGTGTCTGTGATTTGTGTTGCTATTCTGTTGCCCCCCATTGTGACCGAATCAGCGACATTCGAGCGCTGCAGCTGCGGAGCGGCAGAGGCGGCAGCAGCGCCAAAGTGATGTCATCGTCGGCCGTCAGCTGAGAGAGTGGGAGTGGGAGGGAGAGAGAGAGTGCGAGAGTGGGAGTGGGAGCCTGGGAGAATGGAAGAGTGGAGAGCGTGAGAGTGTGTGTTAGTGTGTGAGTGTGGGTGAGTGTGCGTTCTCCAGAGCTCCCGTCAGCTGGCAATGCTCCGCTGACGCCATCGTCGCTGCCGGCGTTGCGTGGCTGCGCTGCCCCCCA
This sequence comes from Drosophila setifemur, assembly GCA_021224005.1. Classification (NCBI taxonomy): domain Eukaryota; kingdom Metazoa; phylum Arthropoda; class Insecta; order Diptera; family Drosophilidae; genus Drosophila; species Drosophila setifemur. The sequence goes on from JAJJHY010010805.1 coordinate 487,571, forward strand.
ACTGTGGGGTAAGGTGGAGGAGGGAGGCTCAGGAAGGGGAGTTACTCACTCACCTCAGCCGGCGTCGCACAACAACAACAACATGCGCAATGGCAACAAAAACAGGAGCAACAACAACAGTTTCCGCTGCTTCTGCTGCCGATTGTTTTGGTTTTGTTTTCTTTTCTTGCTTTTTTTTAGGTTTTCTTTTTGTTTGTTTTCGCTGTTAGTGTCGCCCTCAGCAGCGTTTAGAGATATTTACCACTCCCTCTAGTTGCCTCTCTCGTTCTAACTCTATTTTAGCTGCAGGTTAGAGCCTGTCCGACACTCAAAACACTCTACACCGAGAGAAACATCGATTTACAAGTGGCCAAGATGCAATTAGTTTAATTTATAATCATTTAATCATTTATTCAACAAATAAGAACTACATATTTGCACTCATAGATATAGCGTCATAATCTTAAAAGTGGTATCAGTGGACTGAACAATTTTTATTGCCTTATGGAATCCAATTTCAATAAATATACATACCCTCTGCAAGAGTATGAAAAGCGCTGATGCCTATAGAAGAATGATATCGCCCGATATGAATATGGCTGCTTCTTTTCCACTAACTCTGAAATTATAATTCCTACCAATATGCCAAAGCTCCATACGACATTATTTAACATTCAATAGAGTTATTACTCTGCTGCACAAAATTTAACCTACGCAAATAACGATTTATAAATAGTACATTAAATTTGTATTTTTCCTACTTGAATTATATCTGCCAGAGAGGCTTAACTTGTATCTAACTGTTAAGATAGTCACCGGCAGTGACTAATGGGCAAGTTCAGGGTCACTACTCTCCATCCATTACAGTCCTACTTCCATAAATACAATTCTCTCCTACTTGTATTTTTGTTTATTGGTAATTATATAATTTGTATCAGCGAATCAATATAATTTGAACTTGACGATATTTCGCTATATATGTACCCTCTTATATCGCAATCAGTATAGTTTCTAAATCAATGATTAGTTTGTTATGTTCTATAATGTGGTGTTGTAATTGAGCAATTCAACCCTAAAGGAAGGTTCAATGAGATACATTTCATCCAACTCAATAGCGGATGGACGGTTCAACATACAGAAGCTCGACTGTATCTCTATCTTCATCTGCTAAATGTATTTGTTGGCTTGGCTGAGTAGCTGGGCTCCATTGGGGTTCTGGTTTTGGTTGTGGATCATTTTGGCTACCCGCTAATGTCTCATGTCTCACATTTTTGAGTGTGCAAATTTGCTGTGGCTGGTTATTTTGTAGTTTTTGTTTTCTTTTTGCATTGCTTTTTTTTGCAGTTTGGTCTTTTGCTGATATGAAGAACGCTCGTAATCAAATACTACGATCGCCGGACGCTAATCGACAACTGTTTGCAGTTGGAATTTGCGTTGTTTCTGCCATACATACACACAGATATACATACTATACTGTACGAAATTATATAGAGTGCATATAGTGTGGGTTAGGAGGAGGAGGAGGAGGCTATGCCTAATTGTATTTGCCTTGCCAAACTCCGGCAATCGTCCGATTTTTAGGCGACTAAACCTAAAAATAGCAACCTTTATTCGCTTTTACGACCTTAACCCTTTCGATAGCCAAAAGCTATGCGATAGCCAATAAATCGGTCATAAGGGCTCCCCCTTTCCCCTTTTCCCCAGCCAACATTTTCATGACTTTATTTCGTCATTTGCGCTTTCCTGCTTTGTTTTTCGCATTTTTTACACAAAGTAGCAAAGTTTTTTCCGTTGGTGATGCGCTTTATTTGTTTGATCAATAAATTTTGGCGCTGCCATTTAGCGAATCACTCCCCCCTCTTCCTCCTCTCCCCCTCTCGCTCCCTTTATCGACAGCTATCTCTTTCCCCCATCGGCAGAAGAGGGTTGCCTCATCAACTGTTGGCGGTGTTTATTAATTAATTCTTTCACGGTTTTTCGGCTTCTCCGTTTCCAAAATTTTTGATTGTGTCATATTATTTACGTGCGCTATCACTGGAGCGGGTGGTTGGTGGTCGGTGGTCGGTGGTTTCTATAGGGTAAAGTGGCTTCGGGGGACTTGAATGGCACAACCATAACCCCAGTGACCCGGGCTTTGGATAAAAGGAACAAATGATTGAGTGACGGAATGAATCGCGTAATCATACACTCGCCAACAAATCGGTTACTTTATCTGGGCCTTGTGCTTGGGAACTGATCATTCGATAATGATCTTAAAGTTAAACTGCAATACAAACTGAGACCCCATTATTATTATTACCTTTCATATGATTAAATGTGACTAGTTTAATTCAATTAATTTTATGTCTCTAGTCAGACCCCTTTTTTAATGAAAATATGCTTTATATCGATGGACCGGCCAGATAATTAAAAATTCGATGGGCAAAAATTGTTAATTAATTTATTTATTTTAATAATAGACATAAAGATTAAAGATTAACTGAATACAGAATTCCAAACTCGGACACCTAGATCAATCGGTCGGAAAGGAATTGGTATCATGTATGTATAGTATTCTAAGCTTTGGGCTAAAAACTAGCCTTTCCTTAATGTTTAGCAACATTTTGTCATTTTAAATGTAGGGTCATAAAAAACAAGAAAGGGAGGCTAGCTTCGGGGTTCAAAGCTTCGGATACCCTTGCAGACCAGTTGCCTTCAAACCCTTCGTGGCCATGATATCTTTGAAAAGTATATTGCCCAAGAATGAATTAATTATATTGATAAATACAAAAGCTATGGTCAATGACCCATTTTCTCCCATCGTTTCTATAGCAGCTACACAATTTTGTAGTACGATTTTGATAGGACTTTCAGGAGAGGTTCACATAACTATTAAAAAGTGTTTTTTAAAGAATCAATCATTATAAATTATATATTATTAATTATAAATTATAATTATGAAATAATCCTTGTTAAAATATCGATACATTTTTATAAATTGAAAAATTTTAATGTAACACTTACTGTGATTTATTTTAAATGTACATAAAGTCAAAATGCGTACTATTTAATTTGTTTTTATCTAAAAACTAATTTAAATAAATTCAAAACTAAATATACATATTTTAATTTAATTTATTTATATCTTAAGCGCGATTTCTATCAGTTTTCCTATTTTTGGCATTGACCTTGAGGCCTCTGCCCTCTCCTAGCCTAACCTGTCACTCCAGGATAAAGGATTCGCTAGGGTTCGGTGGGTGGACGGCGGAAGGCTAGGAGCTTCGTGCATGGCACTCGTGTGCAATTCTCGGCGGGGCAAGAAACTTTGCGTGACGGCAGCCCATATGAAAGCTAATAGCAACCCGGCTCCCCAGACGCCCCCCTTTTCCAGAACAAAAACCCCAAGCTGATGCAATAAGTCAACTTTTCCAAACAGGGCAACCGAAAACAACACCAACGAAAACAACATAATCAATTTTCTAATGTCATCATTGTTTTTAGAATCCCTAACATATACTGTAATATTTTGATATATTTTTTAAATGTAGGATTCTATGATCATTCTATATCCGCTAATTGAATAAATTAAATTTTTTCTTGGCAAATCGCTTACGATTAAACTATATATAAGATTAAACCGATATATGTAACATATGTACAAAAAAAAATCAAAGATAGTGTTATATTTATATAACATTGTTTTTTTAAGGCGATAATTGTATATCCGGTAATTAAATAATTGAAATATATTATTTGCAAATCTCTTTCGATAAAATGTTATATGAGATTATACCGCTTTATGATCCAAAGTTAGGGTTATATTTCCATACCTTTTTGCATCAACGTATATTTATTAACGGACTAAATTGTTATTCCTGCCTTGATAATTTGTGTAAATTTATCAAAAAGATATTTGTTTAATTATTGAACGTACTCATCCTTTTTATCTGATTTTAGACCCCTCAGCCTGGACGAATCGCCGTACAGACACCAGTTCTGGGATGGACATCGCTATCTGAGGGAGCGTCAGAAGCTGCACCAGAAGCTGCGACCCGGCGATGCACGCTTCAAGGAGGTGAAGGTCTTGCGCAGCCCCGACGGCCAGGTTTTCCTATCGCGCACCCTGGAGGAGGAGCTTAGGGACGAGAAGATGGTCCTGGAATACATGGAGGCGGAGATGCGGCGAAAGCGCGGCAATCCCCAGAGAAATCACGTGGCCAATCCCCAAGTCAAACTCCAGGCGAATCTCCTGAGCAGTGTTTCTGGGAATTCCGGCGAGCTGAATGAGCGACAGGAGCAGGCGATGCGGGAGAGGGCGGAGCTGGATAAGGACAAGCAGCAGGTGACCAAATGCCGGGAGCAACGCCGCAGGCTGGAATCCAAGAGAAAGCTGGCCGAAATGATGAAGCAAAAGATGCAGGCAACCAATTTGGAAGGTGGCCACCCCAACAAGTTGGCCAGAATATCGGAAGAGGAGATTCAGAAGGAGGTGCAGCAGCAGGAGCAACGTCCCCAGAGGCGGCTAATGAGTGCTGCCGCATCCTCCAAGCACTGGAAGCAGCTCCTCCAAGAGCGGGATCGTTTCCAGACCCACTGCATGCGCAGCTGCTTCTACAACAACTCACGCAGCTCAGCGCCCTGGAAAATATATGCCAAGTAAGGAATAACACATTCAATCTATATTCATAAAGAATATAAAATTATACGAGTATTACGAGTATTGTCTCCCCACTTCCAGCGTGGCCATGAATCTTAGCTCCCAGTTGATGGACAGCATCGATGCCGAATTCCATCGCAGCGTGGCCAACTATATCAAAGACTTTGTGGACACCGAATTGTCTTTGTAGACGGTCAAAGATAAGATTTCAGAGGACACTACGCAGAGTTTCTTAACAACATTTTTTGTTAGAGAGATTGAGATATTCTGAGACAAGTTACTGCCGCAAATTGAAAGTGTAGGATAAATTAAAATATTATAAAAATCGTATAAGCAAATAATTAAAAAATCGTGTATGTAGTATATTAACTATTTGTGTTTTCTTTTAAGCCCGAAAGTAGACCACTTTATTTTCTATCGTTGAAATTTCGTAATTCCATGGTAATATCCATTTGATACTTGCAGCACGGTAAAGGACTTCCTCCCAAAGAGGAGGATTTTATATTTATAATTACAAATTCGGAAGTAAAACTCCCTCTCATTTTCTTCCCCACTATCTCGTATTTCCTACTCATCATGATTCATTTCTATCGATCTGTTCTCGTTATATATCTGAATACAGGGTAACAGTTGCCAAACAATTAAATTAGTTATATATTTTATATACTTATTTTTGTTTATTTATAAACCCGATATAGACAAACTTATTAAAATCGGATATCCTGATGCTGTCATAGGAACAGCCCGGCCAAAGTAGAGTACATTTTTCCATGTGGTTATTGCAACCTTTAATTACTTTTTTGTAATATTGCAATAGGCAATTCAAAAAGTTCAAATAATATCATCTCCGATTTCCGAATGTAATTAATGTTTTTCCATTCCCAGTTTCCATTTGAGGGTGAAAAGTCATTCTCGTTTAATTATTCTCAAAAATCAACTCAATCAAATTAAATTCATCAATTTATACAGGGTGGCAATCGCTTCGCTTAGCAACTAACTAAGTTTAGGCTACCGAACTAGACTAAGTTCTAGACAATATGCTTCGAAATTAAACGTACTTAGGCTACATAACTTGGTTAACTTCGTGTTAAATGATAACTCTTTAATATTTGTTTGTCTTTTTGATTTTGTATTGTGTTGTGTTCTGTGCGAAGTGATGTCAACAGTGGCTAGTCGTCATTGTTAACCCAAATCCTCTGGGTTAAATCTAAATGCTAATCTTAATCGACATTCTAAAGACTAAGGCGATACATGCGTGTCTGTGTCTGTGTGTGTTTCTGTCTGGCAATGTGTGTGTGTGTGTGTGTGTGCGAGTAAAAAAAAGGTTCAATAAATAGGTTGTTCCATCTTGCAGCCCAGTGTACAGCATCATCCATCGATGATCCAAATATATGTAATCCCCATCTAATACTCATCCACAGGGATCGGGCGGAGATCCTTGGGGATGGGCAAATGGTTCTCAGAGCAAATTGGAGCAGCTAGCTTCGGAAACGGCGCAGTTTGTGGAGCGCGGCAGGAACTGTATATGCTGCCAGGTGGCATTGAAGCTGAAAAATACAATAGTAAAATACAATTAGTATTTAAAAAAAAACATATATATACATATATATTCACACATATATATACATATATATTCACACATATATATACATATATATATATACATATAATTAAAATAAAAAAAAAAATTTAACAAATATAAAGTGATATATCACCAATAGCTTAATTTAAATTTACATAATTTGGCATTTCTGATAAAAAAAAGCACCAGCAAAATTATTTCAAGCAAATTATTGCGCCTTTCAATTCTACAAATATAATAATTCTGAGCTATATAAAAAAATTTAAGAAAATTTGTGATTCAATTATTAATGGCTTTTTCAAATTAATATTGATTCCCTGTAATATTCAGATTACAAATGAGGGAAGTATAAAAATTTAAGATTTTTTCATTCATAAATCATAATTTGCAATTAAAAAAAATATTTAGCAAAATGTAAAGACATAGACATATAGACAAATTACAAATGGAAATGGTATATACGATATAGATATAGATATAAGTGCCCTTACAGATATCTCTCTGCCAGCTGGCTCTCGACATGCGGCTTGATCCTGGCGTAGTCCTTATCCGCGATGGTGGTGCTGCAGTGCTGCTGCATGTAGGCCAGCGTGAAGAGCTCGTTCTCGTTGAAGGAGCGCAGCCCCGGCACCCTCAGCCGCCTGGTCAAGCCCAGAGCCTCATAGGTGTTGACCTGGTCGATGCCCGCTCCCTGGATGGCGTTGCCGGCATCGATGGCACTCACAAAGCTGCTCAGTGACCTGGCCGCCGTCCGCGCCGCACTCAACGTCACATGGAAGCTCTTCAGCGCATTGGCGGACAGTTCGCTCAGCTCGTGGGCCAATCTCGGGGGCTGTCCCGCCGCCAGACAATTCACATCCGGCTGGGCGTACCGGATCTCTGGAGCGGCATCACTGAGGTCCGCGCTCTGGGCGTTGAACTGCAGCAGGAACGTGGAGAAGTTGTCGATCAGCGCCTCCAAGATGTCCGTGCCAATGCGGGCGAAGTTCACGGCTCTGCAGGAAAACGAAAGGGAGAAAAGATCGTTAGAAAGAGCCAGCATACGATTTCTCTTTGGGTTGCTTTTTATACCCTTGCAGAGGGTGTTATAGTTTTGACCAGAAGTTTGTAACGCAGTGAACGAGACGTCTCCGACCCTATAAAGTATATTAATTCTTGATCAGCATCACCAGCCGAGTCAATCTAGCCATGTCCGTCTGTCTGTCCGTCCGTCTGTCGGTTGCTATGTAAACTAGTCTCTCAGTTTTAAAGCTATCGGGCTGAAACTTTGCACCGACCCTTCCATCTGTTGCAGGTAGTATATAAGCCGGAACGGCCGGAATCGGAACACTACATCACATAGCTGCCATGGGAACGATTGGGATAAAGTGCCAAAATTTCGCCATTTTTAAAGATATTTTATTTATTTCAGTGATAACTCTTGTTAATAGCAATTTTAACATATCCTGAAAGTTTCATTAAAATCGGACTGCTTTATCCTATAGCTGCCATAGGAACGATGGGAGAAAATGGGTCATTGAGCATAACTCTGGTGTTTTTCAAGACAATTAATTCATTCTTGAGAAAAACAGTTTTCATAGACAGTAAAGCCTTTTTAGAAATTTAAAAACCCAAAAATCGGATTACTATATCCTATAGCTGCCAAACAAACGATTGAACGGTTTGAAAGCAACTAGCCTGCAAGGGTATTCTAAGCTTCGGTTACCGAAGCTAGCCTTCCTTTTTTGTTTGTTTTTCTTTTTGATCACTTTAACATTAATTCACATCTACTTAATAATTTTATGCAACTGAAATTTCTACGCTTATGAAACAATATTATAATGTCTTAAATGTTTCATTATAAATCATCGAAGCCGTAATTTGTTTTTAAAATTTAGTATAACTAATAATAAATGTAGATCTGGCTACAATTTGTAAAAATCAATTTGGGCGGGCAAATATCAGATATACATAGATATATGATAAGATATGATGATAGGCTTCATGTTGAGGCATATATTTATAAAACGAAAAAATGTCTACAGTATTTTTGGGACCTACCTACATATATTACTCGTATATATAATACAAAAATGACTTAAGTATTTTGCTTATAATTCTAGATACATTCCGCATTTATAGACTTACACTGGATATTGGTAGTCGTAGTAGTTGGAGCTTATGAGCACCTTCGAGACAAGCAGCATGTTCAGCTTGTTGGAGTAGGCGATGGCCTGTGGATTGTCCCTTGTGTACATCTCGGAAACAATGCTGCAAAGGAAGATGAATGGATGTAAGATATGGACAACGATCGAACCAACTGACAAACACTCACACATCCAGCATGCCCAGCGTGGTCAGCTTCTTCTCCATTCGCATGCGCCGGAAGGTCCAGATGGATTCCAGGTGCTCCACGAAATACAGGTTGTTTAGCATCAGATCGGTGTAGTAGTCAGCGAGATAGCTGGACTGCTGCAACACCTCGTCGGGAATCCCGAACTGCAGCCGCATCTCGATCAGTTTCTTTTGGATGAACTGCCGGGCCGCCGGTTCCAGCCACTTGGCCTGGCCCAGAGAATCCTGCAGCTGACTCCTCAGGCTGTAGAACATCAGCCGGAGGAGCTCCTCGTTGCCGTGGCTTTTGTTCATTCCCCGAGAGATGGCTGGCGTTTCGAACTGCTGGTGCGCTGGCTGTTGCTGCAGTGCATCCACCGCAAAGGGCAGCCAATCGCGCACCACCTTGCTGCAAATGAGCCAGCGCGGATAGCTGGCAGTGCGTCCATAGACGGCGTGGTCGAAGTGCTCGGCCAGGATGCGGTACTCCTTGGAGAGATGTGGCAGCATTTGACGGGCCAGCGACCAAATAATAAAGTTGTTGATGGGCCTGCAAAGTACAATGAATTTGAAGTCATAATTATATGGACAAAAAATTAATTAAATAAACAATAAATATAAATTCAAGTGAAGTTTAAAAATAGGAATAGTTATTATATAAATTTACTAATACTTTTTATCCAATTTACAAAATACAAATTTTTAAAAATATTGTGGCAAACTAAGATACCATTATTTTCGTAGCTTTGTTGTGTTTTTTTTTTTTAAATATTGACGAATGATTAATATATATATTAGAAGACGGCAAAATCACTCACTTTTTATCCGAGGTGGAGAGTAAAATCGACAAAGCATTCAAAACTTCAACATCGCGCACTAAAACCTCAGTGTCCTCCGTGATTTTGGTTTTTGGAAAGATGGTCTGCAGCGACTCCAAAATGGGTAACTAGAGAGTTCAAAAACGCATTAATGATATTAAAAAGTAACTTTAATTGTTTATTTTTATTGCTTACTGATGGTGCTGTAGCCTTCAGATCTGCCAATCGCATCAGCTTATTTAATTGTCGATCTCCGGAAGCCTTGGCATCTTCAATGTGCTTCACAATGCGTCTCTCGTAGTGGAAAATGTCATCCGCAAAGAGATCCGCCTCCCGGGAAACAATTCCTGCAATTAAACAATGATTATTACACAGGACACAAAAACTTTTAGCCATTTCCATTGTTTGTATTTTAGAAATGGTTAGTTTCCTATTAAAACAAGCATAAATGCAACAGTAATAATACAGTAATTTGTGTATAGGCACAATTTTATAAATTTTGGATGCTAAAAGCTGGCTATAATTGTAGTTTCTTTTTTTATTAAATAAATTAACGTATACTAATTGACTCCAGCTCGAATTGTGTTGCGAATGTTTTGTATTTGCTTCATAAATTGCTGTAGTTTTTAATTTTGATTTCAATTCTAAAATTGTAAACTATTTAAATGTATATTAAAAAAAGTTCTAAAATATATATAAACAAATATAATATAAGCAAAAAATTATATAACTAAATTTCGATCAAAAAAACTTAAATGAAAAATCCAGTGGCCAGTGAAATTGAATAAAAATTATTGATTTTAATCATTAATATAGAATTATAACTTTTTGATTGTTTAATTTTCTACTTGGATTTACTTTTTGGGAGTCACTAAAATTAATTTTTAAGCAGAACAACTAACAACCGACACTAACCCATATTGATGGCGAAATCCCTGAGGAGGAGCTTGTACCCGCGGACCACCTCTTCGTCGACTTGGCTGCCATAGAAATATTTGTCCGGCAGCCCGATATCACCCTCGTCCAGGGTGATCACATAGTCATGGGGATTGGTGTAGCCATTCTCCACACTAATCTTGAAGTAGGGGAATATTCCATACTTGGTATAGAGGTGCGGGAGGGCTTTCTTGTAATCCCAGTCCTGCAGTCGATGGGAGTCGCGAAATGCCTGCCAGCCACCTGGAATTTAAGATATGAAAGAATATATATGAGATGGGGATTTTAAATAAGTGGAATCATGGAACCCATGGAAATTGGCGTCAGTTGCATACATACATTATAGCATAGATCCGCATATACATATATTTATAATAATAATTTGTATAAATATATCTACGTATCGATGGTTCATGGCAATTAAAAGCGCTAAAATGTTTGGCTGCTTGAAATTTTCAGGGCGCTCAGTCTTTGCTTGCAATCATAAAATATTGAAACAAAAATTTTATAAAACCTATGCCAATCCTCTTCAAGAATAAACCGGAATAGTAAATACTCTTCATTTTTAAAAGTTAAAAGTTCGAGTAAATTTTAACAAAACTTCTATCATATTATATTAGAAAATATTATATTATTTGTATGCGATTTATTTGGGTTTAAATAAGATGACTCATTTATCACCATTTGCATTAACCAATTATTACTAAGAAGTTAAAAACTTTAAATGGTTTTAATTGGTTTTAAATTGTTCATTATTTATTTATCTTAAAACGTATTTTGATATGAATATATTTGAAATATATTCTTGTTTTTGACCGTAATATTATGTAAATGATAATATTTTTTTATTGGACTATTCCATCTAAACAAAAAAAGGTGAGAGTGCTTTTAAATAAGATAGATTAATAGATCCCCAAAATATATAGTTTATTGTTATATATATTTCTGCATTGATCTATCACAAATTAACGCAGTAGGATAGAATCTTTTGCTTTTGCACCCATTTAGAACCCCCAATAATTTGTCATTTATCATTTGAAGAGTTATATTATTCCATATAGCTCTACTTTTTGGGTCGCCAGTTTCATCACCCCGGCGAGTGACATCCAGCCCAAAAATCCCATCCGCACCGTTGCAGACATAGAAATTGATTGTGTCTTAGTGTGTTGAACTAAACAATTAGCAAGTTCGGCAATCGATACCGAAATAATACAAATAAATAAATAAATAAAAATGAAATAGCAACCGTGCTAGCCGGATTTGTAGATTTGTGGAGTTGGATTTTCGAATTTCGATTTTTGTGGATGTTATAGTTTTTTAACGATTTATTGCAAACCACTTTAATTAACTTCAATTAAAGGCCCCCCGAAGCCGTTGGAGTGGTATAAAAGGTGACAGTTGTCCCACGATTCCAAATCAATCCAGTGCAACAGCTCCAGCGCTACAGTTGCTCCTCCTCCTGCTCCCACATCCATCTCCCTCATCTCCTCCAAGATCAGCATGAAGCAGTTTGTGGTGAGTTTGCAACAATATCAAATATCTGCGAAGGACTTGGATTTACAGTGGCCATTTCATCCCGCCCAAGGTTCTGGCCTGTCTGGCTGTCATCAGTGGCTCTCTGGCCGCCCCTCGTCCGGATGTCAGCCATTTGGCCGGTTATAACTACCAGGCTGGTGGCTACAACGGTGGCGGAGGCAACCTGATCTCCAGCCAGGTCCTGTCCACTCCTGTGATCACCACCTCCTACCAGCCCACTGCGGCCGGCACCAACTACTACAACTCTGCACCCTCCATTGGTCAGCTCAGTCTTGGTTCCTCGGGTTCCTCGGGCTCCTTGGGCTCCTTGGGCTCCTCGGGTGTCAACTACCAGATTGGATCCTCTGGCTCCGCCGACTACCAGGTGGGATCCTCAGGCATCAACGACCACATCGGCCTGGCCGGACTGCAGCCTGGGCCCACCATCAACTACAACGAGCAGGAGTCGTACATCAGCCACCTGGCCAACTTCCAGCCCGCCCAGATCAACAAGCACTTCTACATCCACAGTGCTCCCGAGGATCACGATGAGCAGCAGATCGTGCGCTATGTGAATGTGGGACGTCCGCAGAAGAACTACCGTGTGGTGTTCATCAACGCCCCCACCTCCACCACCAGCAAGGCCAAGATCATTGCCAACGTGGCTCCCGTCGAGGAGAAGACCGCCATCTATGTGCTGTCCAAGAAATCCAATGCCTTGGATGTCAGCGCCGAGGTTGTCACCCAGCGTCCGGTGGCCAACAAGCCGGAGGTCTTCTTCGTCAAGTACAAGACACCTCAGGAGGCGGCCCATGCCCAGCAGACCATTCAGGGTGAGTTTCAGAACAGATCTTTTTGTATTTGCTAGTCACCGAAGTGTTAAGAATTAACCAGGATTGGTAATATGTCTCTCTATAGAATTTGTGATCCAATTATTTAAACCAAAAAAATATTCTAAAATATTCCAGTCACATTGAATAATAAAAAGAATTTAAAGTCATAAACTAAAACATATTCGTATAGACAAACATTATTCTGACACTCATAAAATCAAATTATAATCATTTTAATTTTCTTTTCAATTATATTTAGCATTACTAAAGTCAAATATTTATTGGTAATAATGAATCTTTATTCATTATTATATCTACTTGGTTCAAGAGTTCACAATGTACTTCGCATTTTTTGGCTTATCAATATTATTATTTTTTTTTTTCTACTCTCCCAATTCTGACAGCCAACTATGATGCTCTTGGTGGATCTTCCCAGACCTCCAATGAGGGTGTTATTCCCGTTTCCTCGGTGATCGGCAGCCTGGGCGACAATGGTGCCTCCGGCGTAGTGACTGACTACAATGGCTCCCTCAACATCGTCGGCACCGGCGGAGTGCCCACTGTGGACGCCAGCTACAACCAGGGGGCCAGCTACGATGCCGAGGGCAGCCAGCGCCAGGCGGTCAGCACCATCACTGGCACCAATGCGCAGGCCACCTACCTGCCCGTGAAGCCGGTGAGGAAGTAGGAGCTGAACTCCCATCCTCCGCCATCCCACGAATCATTCACTGCCAGGACACACAAGCACCGTTGGAGCCTCCCGAGGATTCAGACTGGGTTGAGTGGAATCCCGTCGAGAGACCTTTGCGATTTTTATTTTCTATTTAAATTCTGCCAGCGGCATTTTGTACACTATTTTTTTTTTTAATAAAATATAAGAGTTCTCATAGGCATTCGAAAAATGTAAAAGATTTGGTTGATTGATTTCGGGATGTTCGGGATGACTTTGGATTTTATTTCTTATTATCGTATTTTGCAGCTTATAGTTAGCAGAATTAGCAAAAAGCGTCGAATGATTTATTAAAATGAATTAAAACCATTGAACTTTTAATTGAAATTTTAAACAATGGAAAAACTATTGATTAATTGAAATTTCGATCCCTGTTTGCCTATTTCAATTCCTTAAACAAAATAAATATATTAAAGTATTTCATTGTGGATACATTTTGAAAAATGATTAGAAAAACAATGTTTTAAAAAGTTCCAATGGGCGAATCTAGCTTTTAATTTTAACATCTTACGCATTTATATTGAACATAAATGTCATGGCTTCCCCAAAAATCAATTGATATCTGTTTGGAAATAACCAAATGCATTTTTGTGTACTAATATATATATATAATATATATATATATTTCAAAATGAAAATATTTCAGGAACCCTTTGACCAGATCACCTGAATTTCCGACCCGTTAAACCGCCTTGCAGCTTGCATAATCGGAAAGCCCAGTCTCCCATCAGTCTTGCCCAGAAATACAGGAAAAAAAACAAACTAATCTACGTGACAGCGTCAAGTATTTGGCAAGCTGCTCATAATTGTTCAACCCGATCGACTGACAGACAAACCACCAACCAACCAACCAACCAAAAGCGACCAACTCAACTCAAATCAACGGAAAAAATCAACTCGAAACCACTCCGAGATAGGTAAATAAATTAGCGACCTGAAAGAAACTCAACTCGGAATCGGAATTGGAATTAAAATTGAATGTGGATGTGGAATCGGTAGATATGCAAGCCGCAAGATTTCCTGAAGGTCAATGCAAGTCGCATTAACATTCCAAAGAGTATTAAATAATAAATTAGTTATGCTAGATATTTTAAGATATTTTAGGGCGAATGGATTTCTCGATGGCGCCAACAAATTTACTATCAATTACAACGCCCTTTCAGGGCAATCTCAAAGCGAGAAAGAAGAAACAAAACCAAACTATTCCCATATCTTTCTTTGCCTATCTGGTTTGGAATCTGTATATGTATCTGCATATCAATGGGCGGCAACCAGATCTTTTGCATAAAGATAATCACACCTACTAAATAAAAAACCCACGACGGACGGTAGCCGCACGAAAAATACAAAAACAAAGTGTGGCAAAAGCCAAAGAAACCCTCGAGAAATTGAGATGGAAACAGATAAATATATCTGGGAGATCGGATCGGATCGGATCGGCTGGCAGATTTGTCCCTCGATTCGATTTCTATTACTGTCATCATCAATAAAATATTACATAAATTTTCGGGCACAGCAAGCGATCGCCCCTAGCCGCTGGCTGGGGGTTATAAATATGGAATGCCTAATTGATAATTATCATTTTGTTCGGTTTTCCATAATCAAAACGCTATCTTCGATCTCCGACGATCTCGATATCTTGGCTAATGGCTAAATTAGTCCGAATCTTTTAGAATGCATTAGCCATTTCGTTGCTATTGTTAGCCAGCGACAAATGTCAATCAGTTTTATTCGTTTATGTTCTGTCATTAATCTCCAGCCCATAATTCCATTCAACAGCCACTATTCAAAGATATTCTGTTTTCGAATTCAGTTTGTCAGTTTGTCAGTTTCAGTTTCAGCTTCAGTTTTAGTTTTAGTTTGCTTCTACATTTGCGAGCAAATTATGTTTTATGCGTTTATTTTGGCCATATATATTTTTATGTGACCTCCAAGGCAGCAGCAGAGCAGGTGAATGTCTTTATCTCTTTTCGATATGACTCCCAGATGGATTATGGTTGGCTTGGCTAAGCGGCTGAGTCAGCACTCGATTTTGCATTGATTTTGCGATGGAATCACCATTTATAGTCACAGAAGAGATACAACCAAATATTTAAATTCACTGGGAAATTACGCCGATCAAACAGGAAAGTCTGTCAATAAACAAACTGAACAAGAACGGTTGTATTATATAGAAAGCCGCTTTTGGTTCGGTCATAAAAGGGAATTCGAATTTGTGGAAATTAAAGGACAAAAGGACAATTCAATTTTATATTCCTTTAATAGAATTTTAAATATTAAAAGTATATGACGCTTGCGTAATTAAATATTGGGTCTACAATACATTTTGGGAAATGTATAACACATATATATATAATAAAATATAACAAAGTGGATTTTTGTATTTTAGCTATATAGAATCACTAAATAGTACTTATGAGTTCTTTTAAATTATTTAATATATATAATCACTAAATAGTATGTATGTATTTTTTTAAATTATTTAATATATATAAATAAAATGGATAAAAAAAGTAATTGTTAAAATTTTATATGTTGGGATATACATTATTTTTAATAAAGATGCAGACAAATTTTGATGAAACTTAGTCAATTCTCAATATCAATATTAAAATTAAAAAACAAAATATATATAAAAGAAGGCTAGAATTCAACCTTTATAGAGAGACTATTATCAAAGATTGTATTGATAACACCAATTTCCCCATCGATCCTATAATAGCTATAGGATATAGTGGGGCTTTGATCGTTATAAAAAGTATTTTTTTTAAAGAATAAATCAATTATCCTTTAAACCACTTTGGTAGGTTAAATGTCTTATTTTTCCCCATCCCTATGACAGATATTGGATATATTTGAACAATTGAATGCCTTTAATTGAAAATAAAAAATCAATTTGTTAAAAACTTAAAACAGTACCTAATTGTAGGAACTAAAACAATATCCGAAAATAGACATATGCCCATAAATCATTTTGAAACTGTTTATTAAATTTTAGTGTCTTTGGAAAAACACATTTTCCTTGAAAGGGATTCGTAGAAAAATAATTGTACAAATATCATATTTCATTTAACGGCCTACGATAAACGGAACGTTGATAATTTCTGGCTTTAAATATTCACTGGTTAATCCAACTGTTATAGATATTTGCAAATTAATTGATGGGCGAATAGGCCCGAAACTAACGATGGACGGAAGAAAAAACCCAGCAAACTTGTTTCATCTTTTTTCTGTCCAAGATTGATGCTGCCGCCTGTGAAGATGACTTTTTGACGATGATGATGATGTGTGCCGTCCGTTTAATGAGATTCGATAGGCCCCATTCAATGGTTTTTGCCCTAGGACCAGTCACTACATACATACATACATCTATTTAATTTTAGATATTTGCTCATCCATTGTGAAGTCAAGTTCAATGTCACCAGAAGATACTCTTCTGCGAATGTAAACCATGGTTAAAATTTGACAAACTGAAAACTGAGAAACTGAAAACTGAGAAACCTAAGCGCTCGAATACGTTCTAATTTGAATAAATTTTAGGTCACTCGTAGATCCGAAAAAGGCCCAAATATTGAGAGCTTAGAGCAACGGCTGGGGCTGGGGCTGGGGGCATCGAGCATCGAGCATCTCAAATCTCGAGCTGTGACATTTGCATAAACTGCGACGACGCCGGCAGAGATTTTTTCTTTGGGTTTTGGAGCAATCGGAGCATATTTAAGCCGAGTGGAGCGGCCCAAAATGCAATCATTGTCCCGCCGCAATTCGTCAAAGCAGCAACCAATCATCCGTGAAAAAAAAGCAACTTATTAGCCCACCCAAGGATAACCCAGGATTACAATTATGTTCGTCCAGCAAGTGTTTGTGAGCTGCCTGGTCTTGGCCGCCCTCTGCCAGGCTCGTCCCCAGTACGGATACGAGCAGCCCCTGGGCTCCGGATCGGACATCTTCGTTGGCGGTCCCTCCGGTCCCAGTGCGGGAATTGGCGGTGCCCCCGGCGGTGGCCTGGTCAGCATCCAGCCCCATCGTGGCGGTGACAAGTACCTGCCCCCGGCCAGCACCACCCAGGCTCCGATCATCAACAAGAAATTCTACCTCGTCTCCGCACCTGAGGACCACAGCAACGATGGCAAGGTCAAGCATCTGGTGCTGGGACGTCCGCAGAAGAACTACCGCGTGGTGTTCATCAAGGCCCCAGCCGGCGACAATGCCAATGTGAAGTACTCGGCCGAGTTCGCCCCGCAGGAAGAGAAGACCGTCATCTACGTGCTGAGCAAGAAGGACAACGATCTCGATGCCGGCGACATCGCCACTCCAGCACCGACGCAGCCCAGCAAGCCGGAAGTGTTCTTCATCAAGTACAAGACCGACGACGAGGCCAAGCAGGCCCAGTCGGAGATCCAGGGTCAGTACGACAAGCTGGGCGGCACCAACGAGTACCAGGAGGACAACAATGCCCCCATCACCTCGGTGATCGGCAGCCTGGATGGCCTCAATCCCGATGGCAGCTACAACTACCGCCAGATCGCCAACAGGCCGCCCAGTTCCCAGTATCTGCCCAGCTTGCTGAAGCACTAGAGGATTAGGATCCACTCACCCACAATCACCGAAAAACAAATCGAAACCGATCCCTCCCATTCTTGAACCTTGTTGTTATGTTGCGTAATTTTAAGAAGTCACTCTATATTTTTTTGTTTTTTTTTTCTTGTTACCAATGAATTGTTGTTAATAAAAACTATATATAAAAAAGTCAATGCTTTTTACTTATTATTCAGAATATAAAGACTGAATACAACACAATGTAAGCAAGGAAATAAACACGGAAATGATAATACGAAAATACTAGAAAAGGAGATGTTCATCAAGAAATTAATGTTCTAATCAATCAATATATATATTACAACTAATTGATTCACAAAAACAAATAACTAGTTTCTATCATAATACATTTCAATGGTTGAATAATATGAAGAAATCTGAACACTCTGCATATATGTATTTCTCATCAGTAAGATATAGAAAACAAAACAACAAGAATGAAAGAGCGGCTCCGACTCTGCGCCCTGCTTAAGGTCAGTCATTTAAAAAATTAATAAAAATCGTATAAATAAATTGAAATGTCTCTATGCGCAACTCCTCGACACTCAAATGAAATGTATAAACCCAAATCCAAATACAAGTCCAAGTCGCTGGCTTTGTTTTTCCCGATATTCCGATATTCAAATCAGCACTCAAATTTCAATATGTCCAAAACCAAAACCAAATCGGAATCAGAAATAGAGGCGCCACAGCACGAACAACAAGCAACAACAACTGAGCTGCCGTCAACATTTCCAACAGAAATTAGCTTAAATGAAGTGAGAAATCAAAATAAGCCCATCAAATTTAATTAAATAGTGGAGTTTTATATATCTGTTTAGCTTTTTCTTCTTTTTAAGTATTTTTTTCCGTTTTTTGTTGGTTTGATTGGGCCATTAAACTGACGCTGCATAAACTCAAAGAGGAGTTGATTAATGTTGAATCCCAGGCTAATGACACTCAAATACTTCCCAAAAGTCACAAAACTAAAACGAGCAAATAAAACAGCAGAGTTTTTCTTTATTTAAATTATAGACAATTGATATTTAATTGAAATGCTTGTAATTAAATTTATAATAACAAATAAATGGTTAGTTTAATAATGAATGGAAAGAGAAGATGTTGTGAAAGTACAAAAGTCTTTATTCTCACTAAGTTAATAAAGATAAATAAAAATATAATTTTCCAATATTAAATCCTTTTCCCAATCGCCTCCCAACAGAAGATGCACTCAATAAATCTTCGAAAGATCCCACTCCTCATCTCTTGACCTCCCTCAAGAAATACAAAATTGTCTAGCAATGAATCGAAAACGAAATCGAAAACCTATAACGTCTATATTAAGGCCCGTATGGCAACCCATTTTTTTTTTTAATAAAAGCCGAGCATAAATCAAATTAGCCGTACCATTTTGCTTAAATGCGACATGAAAGTGTGGGAATTACGCGTCAATTTATGCAAATCCGTTGCATCCACAACCCCACACAATCGAAATCCAGTTCGAAAAGATATTTTAATTGTATCTTGTTGACAACAACGAGCCGAAAAGGGGGAAAAAAAAACAAAAACCCAAAAACCATAAGGCGAAGAGCGATCAAACAAAAAATCGGGCTAAATAAAGCAAAAATAAAAAATGAGCTGAGAGCCAAAATTAATCTACTAATCAGCATCGAGGCTGAAAACGAGAGCGAAATCGCTCGACATGAAGGTGCTTACCATCCGCAAGATAATTTAAACATTTAGCCAAGAGAAGATTGACTAATGATCTGCATAGTCGAATATATATATTAAGAAAACAAAAAGGCGAGGGCGTTGAATTTGTTTGCCCCTCGGCGGTATGCAACTCTTTTTTAACACCGCCCAAAATCCCGCAAATGATAAATGATCCGTGAGATATGAGAAGAGCATGACGAAAGGTTGTGTCAAAACCTAGGCAAAACAATTAATTAATTATTTTTCGTGTTAGTTTGAGGATTTTTACTGGGCAATCGAGTTTTCTTCTCCATTTCCAAGGTCATAGTGCAAGAACAAAATATGAAAAACGACCAAGGGCTCGAAATAATTTCACGGTTCGAGGAACCTTAAAGAAAACTTGTATTGGTAAATTAACCATAATTTCTTTAATTAATTAATAAACCTATTATTAATGATGTTATTTTTTAGTCAGGGGATTTTTCTGAGCTTGAGTTCTGGGTAATCGAGTTTTGTTCATAGTTTTAAAGGTCAATGACATACATACATACAACGTGATACATTTAGGGTAAATTTAACAACGACGAAGAAAACCTTTATTAAAATCGCATTTAAGGAAGAAAATATAACCGCCATTTAAAATGGAAACACTAAATATGTAAAATTACTATTAATTTAGTTAGGTGTTCATTGAAACGTATCTTGCGAATTTCACAAGTTTAAAATGTTTTTTTTTTTACCTAATTATGAAAAAAAACACATTTAATTAAAAAGAAAACATTTTCATTATGAAATATAACATAAAAACCAAGGCCACACATTACAAAATCTTTAGAAAACAATTTTGCAGCTTCTGTCCCGCATTTTCACGCACAATTAATTTTCCGCGAGAGACCAAATCTAGTTCGTTGCCCAAGTCTTTTGTTTTGGCTGGTTTTAATTGGGCGATTTGACGCCCAAATTAAACCCAAATCTTACAAATTTTCACAAATTTCCAGGCAACTCAGAGGCTCCCATCTCAGTGGGTTTATGTTTAAAAGTAAAGTTGAGATGCGAAGACCAAAACAGTTGCTGCCCCGCAGAAGTCGCGAAATGTTGAACCTACTTTCGATGCTTTCACTTTCGCTGGTTGTTGGCCTGAGTCTGGCCCAAGGATCGCGATCTTATTTACCCCCGTCGAATCCCTCCATGGAACCGATTATCACCAAACAGTTTTATAGTATCTCACCGGCCGAGGATACCGAGGATTTGGAGCCGAAAACCAAACATTTGGTCATAGGCCAACCTCGCCGCAATTATCGAGTCATTTTCATTCGAGCTCCCGGGGCGAACAGTGAGCGTGTAAAGTACACGGCCGAGTTGGCGCCGCAGGAGGAGAGAACTGTGATTTATGTGCTGACCAGGAAGCAGGCGGAACTGGAGGTCAGCGATATTGTGGCGCCGCAGGAGAAGCCACAAGCGGACCAGAAGCCGGACATATTCTTCATCAAATACAAAACGAACGAGGAGGCGGCGGCTGCTCAGCGGGAAATTCAGACGCAATACGATCAGTTGGGTGGAAACACTGAAATCGCAGCACCCTACGTTGCACCTGTTCAATCAGTGATTGGACCTTCTAACACCCCCCAGTCGCAGGGCTTCAATCCCCAGCAGAATCCATCACCATTCCCTGGATACCACTATGAGAGACCGGCAGCAACTTCAACGCTTTTGGCGCCGGTGGAACGATCATATTGAAGCCCGAAAAAGATACTTTATCTTTATATCCACCAAATTGTTGAATATTTCATGGCATTTGCATTTAATTGATAAGCCATATCCACGGCGAAAACAGAAAAGAAAACGAATATGTCATAAAAAAAAACGTGGCGAGCGCGTAAATAAAAATGGTTGCTTTTAATTATTTTTTGTTGTATAATTTTTGCAAACTTTATTTTTTTCCGGTGATATCTCTGATTTGCGTTTGATTTTTTATGTACATATGTATATAAATATATTCGGCAAAAGTGCTTTGACCCTGTGACAAAGGAAAGGAATTCGAGTGAAGTGAAGCGACGGGCTTATCGGTTGTTTTAGAGAACTTAATGAGCATAGAAATATGAAAATTAATTACACAAATTGAATTAATGAAATTGTAAACCAAAAAATGCGCTCAAAATATATTCAGTGAACATTTTTTTCTGCTTTCTGGTTTATAAAAATAAGAATACTGGTGCTAAAAAAAATGCAATAACATTTTTCTGTAGACATTGATAGTTCTAAACATGTCAAAACTATATAAAAATAATTATTGTTGTTTGTTTGTTTTTAAAGATTCCTTCTCAAAATGATTCACAACTATTTAAAAAATATGGATTTGTTAAAATATTTATATTTTTAATGAAAAAATCAAATATTATTTTAAATGCATATATATTTTTAACTTAATTTTGAAGCATACAAATACTGGAGATAATGTGGTAGGGGATCAAAAATATCGGCAAAAAATCACCGGATTTGCGAAAAACTAAAATTTAAATCAACATAAATTTTGCAACCAACAAAAAGAAACCGCAAAACGGCAATGCAGTTTTTTTATGATGAATCTTAGCTTGTTTGGACTTATTTGCATTTGCATTTAATTAATGGGATTGTTTTTTTTTTTTTTTGGTTTTCTTATTTTTATTCAAGTCCAACCATTTTTGGGCATCAAGTGGACGACCTTTTTTTGATTGGCAGCAGCAACAATTCGGCAGCAATTAATCTTAGAGGTTTGCCAAAAACTTAAAACCAAACAAAAGCGAAATCCCAAAGAAATGTTAGGCAAACACCGTAGCATCTTCAAGGTCGCAGCGCGAGATTCGAAACTAAAAAGTTCGGTTCTAAGCCCTGTCCGTCCCCGCCTTGTTTTTTGCTTTTATAAAATTCATCATGCCAAGGTGGCCAAAATATGTGTGAATAAATTATCGATCGCCATTTGGCCAAAAGCGCAGACACAGACAATGGCCCTAAAATGCGGCCCTGCCCAAAACGCATTCAAATTATGGCAATTATATTGAAATATTTCATCCCAACCCAACAGAAACAGATACCAAAATTGACTATTGGTTTTTTGTGATTTGGAATTTATGCTTTGAGCCGCCTCAACTAAATATAGACAATGACCAAAGACAGGGCTTATTCGTTATTCTACACTCTCTCGTTTGGTTTAAAAACACCACAAAACTAAGAACGCATTATAAATAATTACAAAATTTAGAATAAAAAAAGACTATGATATTTCATAATGATCACCAAATAATATGAGAAAAGTAAAACAAGTTGTCAGGGTATTTGCAGCTTCGGTTGGTTGGCCTACGAAAATGTCTTTGCCATGCCGCCGCCAATCGAAACATATTAAAGTTAATTATATAATTTATGGGCTGGTGAGGATTTGTCACAACTCTGCCCAACCTGCTGAAGATCAAAGCGGAAATTCAAGCATTAAGCCTAACCAAATAATTGAAATGGTATTGCATCAAAAGAAATCCAAAAATTTTAAAATTTATTTATTTAAAAGTGAAAAGCTCAAAAGTCCATCAAGGATAAGCTGAAGTTAAACTGGTTTAATTTGATTCACTGAATTTAATTTCACAACTTATGAATTGTGAAATAGTAAACAATATTTATTAAAAAGAAAATAAAGCAAAATGAGTTCATTTTTATTTGAAAACATCGTTTATCCTGTCTTATGAAATGTATGGGTATGTCCCAACTAAACATGTTAATATGTTTTTCTAATAATACAAATAATTGCTCACATTATTCAAATCATTTTGAGATATGGAAAAACAAACCAAAAATCTGTACATTTTGTATATTTTATAGCCCCATCGCACCGAAATCAATGCCAATAAATTGCTGCTACGCCTGTGGCAAAGCCAGAAAATAATAATCCAATGATCTTAGCGATGTTGTTTAATGCCTTCCAACATAATTAAGCTCTTGTTAACAATGGCTTAATACGTCAAACTAAAGTCCCATGACGGAAGCAGGTTCTCTTCCAAGAACCACAAGAACCCAACAAATCACCGACGAAAAGAAAATAACCAAATAAAGAACCAAGGAATTATTCAAAGCATTTGTTTGCCCATAAAGACAGCAAACAAATGGCGTCCATTAATCAAGATATGTAAAGCCATAATTTAATATATGTATATTCTTAAGTTGATAAGACTAAAAGAAAGAAAAAATATAACCTTTTGAATAAAAGTTGTTCTACCAACATAAAGATGAAAGAAATTTTAAAGAAAGGGAAACAAATGTTTTTTAAACAAAACGGAAAGTACGTTATACATATGAAATTAATTTTAATATATGAGAAAATAACAGAAAGTTGGTACATTTTTGAAAAAAGAAAACTATTTATGGTTTTTCCATTATTACAATATTAAATTTATTAACTTAACTCTCGAAATAAAGTTCAAACTTAATAAAATTTAGTATTAACAATTATAATGTTAGAGTAAAACAAGAAGGGAAAGCTAGTTTTGGGGTCAAAAGCTTAGAATTCTTTTCCAGCTATTGGATATAGAGGTCCGATTATGAAAAGACTTCCAGGATAAGTGATCTAAAGGCTATTTGTTATCGATATTCAGGAATATTTCGTCAAAACTGAAAGATAATTGTTACGAAATTCATGTTCGCCTTATATTAAAATGACCGACTTAATTCGGTAATGAATTCAAATTTAATTAACTTTATTCAATAGAAACTTGGTTTTCTTTAAGATTTAAATTGCACCCAAAATAAACGATGGATATATTTGAATTGCTTCAATTTCAATTTACATTTTCCGAACCTAATATTTTACGGAAAAGCCTTACCAATGGACTTGAGACTCTTAACGCTGACCGAATAAAACCGAAAACACGTTCGTCTAACCAAGTCATCAAATATATCGTGATAAACCGCAAATGATCAATCAATCGAGGATTTTATGCAAAGTTTTGCATTCAACTTGAAAATCGAGAAAAGGTAATAATAATGAGCGAAAACAATGCGACAAAACGGAAAAAATGCAACCGAATTTCGTGCGGTTAGCTGCAGAGCTGTGTTTGAAAACCGATCACAAGCTCGGTGGCAGAGCGGAGAATCTATATGTGTACACATATATCTGCGACTATGATTTATGATCGCGAATATCGATGGACAACAGGTCACATTAAAGGAAGCGTGAAAGAGACGGCGACCCGCGTAAGCGGCCGGCAGAGCGAAAGAGAGGCGAAAAGTCAAATGTCAGAGGTTCGGCATAGTCAAATAATTGAGCAATTAATTAAACCGGCGAGGAGGGAACCAAAAAAATGATTATAGAAAAACAGTGAGACGCGGAGGAAGCACCGATACCCAGGGTATAAAAGGCCACAAATCACCAAGGGGGAGCATCATTAAGCCAACAACTGAAAACCACTCAACATGCGTCTGTTTGTGGTGAGTTAAGTGGCAGGATAACCAGGCCACCCTAAAGGATTGATCGGAGCACCAATCGGAGGATTAATCTTTTTTTTTTGTGATTGTTCTTTGTAGACCCTTTGCACTCTGGTGGCTCTTAGCCAGGCCAAGCCCCAGGGCTACAACTACGGCAGCGGTGTCTCCGGCGCGCTGACCTCCAACGGAGGCAGCAGCGGAGGCTTCCTGACTGCACCTAGCCATCAGTCGGTGGCTTCCTATGGACCTTTGGGTGCCTTCCAGAGCGCTAGTGTGGGCTCCCTGGTTGGCAGCTCCTCAGCTCCTCAGTCGGTTGGCCACTACAGCAGCGGTGGCGGTGGAGGTGGTGGTTTCGGTGGTGGTGCGGTTGGTCACAGCTACTCCAGCGGGTCCTCCTCCAACTATGGCGGCTCCTCTTCGTCCAACTATGGCGGACAGTCGGGCGGCTCTTTCGGCGGCTTTGGACCCTCGCCCAACATTGGATTCGGAGGCTTGGCCGGCTATCAGGCACCAACCCAGCAGCAGCAGCAGGAGCAGGAGGTGCAGCGTGGCTTCCAGGAGCCGATCATCCACAAGCAGTTCTTCACTGTGGCCGCCCCCGAGGAGCATGAGAATCTGGAGAGGACCAAGCATCTGGTGATTGGACGCCCGCAGAAGAACTACCGCGTGGTGTTCATCAAGGCCCCATCCTCAAGCAATGCCAACGTGAAGCTGTCCGCCGAATATGCGCCCAAGGAGGAGAAGACCGTCATCTATGTGCTCAGCAAGAAGGACAACCAGCTGGAGGTCAACGACATTGCCACTCCCGCTCCCACCGTGCCCAGCAAGCCGGAGGTCTTCTTCATCAAGTACAAGACCGACGCGGAGGCCAGCCACGCCCAGCAGCAGATTCAGGGTGAGTCCCATGGAATTCAAATTTTTGCTCAACTGAAATCGACTCAAACCGGATGTCAAAGCATTTGTTAAAGGTCACGGTTAGAGGCAGGAAAGGTTAGGTAACATCATTAGTCCTTCTACTGGACCACAAAAAATATTCAACTAAAATTCAAAGTTCAATGATAGGTTTTAGCTCTACTCATTAATATTTCCACGAATTAGGGAGCAACGTTCTTCGGACATGGATTAAAATGTCCACAAATATCGCTAGCAAGCAAAATTTCTGATTTCCATTGACTGATAAGTCGGAACTTATATATATATAATTAATTTAACCCAACTGAGCACTAAAACATTTTTCTTTTGCAGCCGAATACGACCGGATCGAGGGAACTTCGGAACACCAGGATGGCGGAGTGGCCCCGGCTCAGTCGGTGGTTGGTATCCTCGATGGTGGTGCTATTGGTTCTGCCAGCACCGGCAGCTCTCACTTCGCAGCTGGCAGCTCTGGCAGCTCCCAGTATGGCGCCGGCAACTCTGGTGGCTCCCAGTACGTGTCTGGCCACTCTGGCTCCACTGGTGGTGGCAGCACCTACTCGGTTTCGGGAGGAAGTTCCGGCGGCATCGGCGGAGGACTCACCGGAGGAGCCACCATCGTGGGCACCCTCAAGAACGCCCAGAGTGCCACCTATCTGCCCCCCAACGGCAAATAGATGCTCACCTTTGTGGATGCTTAGCAACAATTTTTTCTGTACAGTGATGCAATAGTCAATGTTTTTTTTTTTGAAAGCCTAAATAAATTTTTTAACGAAATAGAAGAATAACTCGAGAGGCCATTTTATTCCGGGAAAGTATGGGAAACAAACTAATTCGATAAACCCAGAAGCGTCAATGTTAAAACCTAATATAAACAATATAAAAAGACAAAGCTATTTACAATATATTCAAAGTTTAAGCTATGTTTCAAAAACGAAAGATGTAATGAATCTTTAACTACTATACACATATTATCTTTCAATCAATTTCCAAGTTCCCCAATAACTATAGTAAATAATGTTAAAACTCAATTGAGCAATTAATATTGCATCGTTTATGTATTGAGAAACCAGAACTGGACAGGAATCCCCACATCGAATCAATCCATGGGAAAACACTGCATTCAAATACGCTCTGAACTCACCCACTGATTTAATGGCTCGCCGCAGGAGCAGATCCGACTGGCTCTTGTCCAGGGAATCGATTTCGCGGCAACTGCGATACAAGCTGGTCACCGTGGACTCCACGGAATAGGCGCCTTCCCCGGAATTTGGCAGCATCGAAATGAAGCGATTCAGTTCATTGAGTTCTGCAAAGGGAAAATGGAAAAGTGTCAGTAACTGCAACCAGATATTCGGGGGCCAAAGCCACGCTTACCCTGATACTCATTGTAAGTCTTGTAGTTCCACTCGCCCCGCTTGATCACAAAGTAGTCGTTCTGGGCGTAGTCGCTGGCGAAGTTGCCGCAGGCCCACTCGTACGTCTCGTGGCAGGGACTCTTCGAGGTGTTCGCCCAGAGGAGCAGCTGCCGACTGCTCTCCACGCACTCCTTCTCCAGGCAGAGCGGGGCGCGCAGGTAGAAGGGCACCTCCGGCCAGAACGCCACCAGCAGGATGATGATCAGCAGGAGCATGGCGCACAAGCAGGCGGTGGTCACGTACAGGATGCGGCGTTTGCGCGACAGGCTCATTAGCGCGTCGAAGGATCGCCGGCCTGGAAGCAGCAAGGCTAACCATCAGGAAACCACCATGAAAATGAGTGCAAATGAGGATGCAGGTTGATGAGTTTCATAAAAATAGGGACTTGACACGATTTATAATTTAGTTTAGTTCGATTTGAATGGAATTTTTAGAAAAGGTCAATTTATTATCATTAATTTAAGAATTAATTGGCCCATCTTTAATTCTTTTATAGAAACATATTTCAAGAATGAATTCATTATCTTAAAAAAAAACTGAGATTTGCTCAATGTTTTATGTTCTTCCCTCTATTCCTATGGAAACTACAGGATATAGTAGTCCGATTTTAATTCAAACTTTTGGTGTCTGTAAAGAAACCATCCCTTTTCTAATACTAAATAAATCTTGAATAAATAAATCCCCTTTCTAATACTGAAAAATCTTGGGTACATAAAATCCCTCAAGAATTTAATGATTTGCAATGAGAAACGGATGTTTGATGATTATTTCGGTATTCCCTCTCAGCTCACCTCTCAGTCCATTGGCCGAGGGATGCGTGGAGTTGGGAGTATTGGCCGCTGGCGTCCTGCCACCCGCTCCACCACCTCCGCTGACCTCGTTGAGGGCATCCTGTCGCGCCGCCTCCAGATCCTTAGGCGTGAGATGCGAGCCATCGTCCATGTGGAGCTTCTGCTGGTTGGTGGTCAGTGGGGCCGTCTCACTGCCCTCGATCTGCTGGAGTTGCTGTTGCTTGCCAGCCATCTCGTCCTGGCTGTTGTGGAGCTTGTAGCTGCGGTCGTCCACCTCGTCGATGGCACAGATTGTTGGTTTGTATTTTCCCTGATTGATGGCCATTTTTTGATTTCGCACTTTGTTGTTCGTTGGTTTGACGGGTTCGGGTCCCTGCTGTGGTTCTCGCACCGGCTGTTGTGGTAGGTGTCCCCGCTCAATCCAGGTGAGTCGGCATTTTTAATCAGTTCTTAAGTGGAAGCTTTCTGTAGGAAGAGATACGAATACGAATGGGAAGTCAGTCAATTGCCCAGAAACAACCAGCGAAACCCAACAACATTCCAGGCAGCTTAATCGTCTTGATCATCAAAAGATTACCTTGAGACATGATATATAATGTACGCGTTTCAAGACCCATACACCCATCTACTGCTAAAGCAGCTATAAAGAAACCTTTTGCGCTATGTGGAGCATCTGAGATAAGTGAAAATTGCCCAGATATACATAGCTGCAGGCACTTGATGTCTCAGTTCCACAGCTGCGGTCAAAAAAATGGCACTATACAGGCCTTGCAAAAATATAGTTCCGAAATATGATCGGACACATAATAGGCATAATAATAACATATGTTATATAAATAACAAAACATATGTGTAAAACTATATTTTATATATAATATATAGTGTAAATATTATATGTATTACTTGTAGAACAATACAATTTTGTAATTAGACAGATAATTGAGGCTATACTCATTGCGGATTTAGGAAAAAGCTTTAGTTTATTTTTTTATACGAGCCTTTTTTTTTTTAAGTCGGACACATGCATGCAAATTTTTGTAAAGATAAATTGTAGATATTTTTATAGATATATACACCAAAGATAGTATTTGGCGATATTTGTAGATTAAATAACACTTGATAATTTTAAGCAAGCGAATTTAATATATTTTGTAAGAAATGCTGATTCCAATGTCAAAGTCCATAATGTTTGCTTTATTTTATTTTTTTCACACAATAAAAATATTTTTAAAAAAATTTAATTTATGTCACTTATAGCATATATGTTAGCAAGTATATTATATCAAAGAAAACATGTATTTAATATCTTTAAATAGGTGTATATCTTAAAGCACAAACTCTTTATCCCCTTGCAGAGGGTATTGAAATTTTACCAGAAGTTTGCAATGCTGTAAAGGAGACATCTACGACCCCATAAAGTATATATATTTTGATCAACCGAGTCGATCTAGCCATGTCCGTCTGCCTTCTGTCTGTCTGTTTCTACGCAAACTAGTCTCTCAGTTTTAAAACTATCGGGCTGAAACTTTGCACCAACTCTTCTATCTGTTGCAGGTAGTATATAAGTCGGAACGGCCGGAAATGGAACACAACATCGCATAACTGTCATAGGAACGATTGGTAAATAAGGTCGTAAATTCGACATTTTTAAAGATAATTAATTTATTCTTTAGGAAACACTATTTAATGATTATTTTAACATATCCATAGTATATCTTATAACTGTCCTAGGAACCATGGGGCAAATGGGTCATTGAGCATAACTTTGGAGCTTTTCCAGAAAACTAATTCATTCTTAAAAAAAATCATAATTTTCATAGACTTTAAAGCCGTTTTATAAAATAAAAACCAAAAATCGGACATCTACGAGTATATCCTAAACCTTCCATTCAAACGATGGAACGGTTTAATGGCAACTGGTCTGCAAGGGTATTCTAAGCTAGCCTTCCTTTCTTGATTGTAATGTTTCTTTGCACTGCATTTACTTAATAATTTATATGTACATAATTTGCACATGCTGAAACTACAAAAGATCAGCTATATATATATATGTGTGTATATATCTCCGCATAAATCTTGCATTCATTCTTGTTCAACATTTGACTTCTTTTCAATTTTAAATTGACAACAATTGCCGGCAATTTGCACTTGCGAAAAAAATCCAAATAAGTGCGAGGGAGATCAGCAAAAGAAAAGACAGACTAGAAGACTATCTATACTATATATACTATGTACATATGTCTGGAGCTTTGTTTCCCGACATGCATAAATTTACATTGAGCAGCCGTGCAAGTAATTAGAAATGCAGGAGACTGTCTTAAAAAATTAAACTAGGTTAATTGCTAATTCCAGTGAAAATCGGCCTGGCAATATATTTGATTATTTGCAAGTACTGCAAATAACTCTGATGGCCGTTGGCTGATCAATGGATCGTGTATAGTGATATAGTACGGTTTCCTAAGCAGGAACATGTATCTTTATCTTTATGCAGTTAGTTGCAAATGTTTCGCTTCGCTGACCGCCAGAGGGCGTCACTTGGCTTTGTGTGGTTATGCTTTAGTCTTGAAAAGAGAAAAACTACGAATATATATATCTGCTTTGTTTTCCACCTGAAATCGTATAGCATGTTTGTCATTTAATCTGCGAGGAAAGCACCCACAACAAAATAACAAAGCACAAACAAGAAAGGAAGGCTGGCATCGGTGCCCGAAGCGGGGAATACCCTTGCACACAAATTGCTCACATTCCGCTCGATCATCTGTATGCCAGTGAAGGGTATAGTGGCCCGACTTTTTTGCATTTTCCAAATACACTTTAATCCTTCTAGAAATATTATTTTTCAAGAATCAACTACCTATCTTTAAAAACAACTGCATTTTACATAACCTTACTAAGACAGCGAGTGGATATAGAGAACGAATTTATTTCAGATCAGGATCAGAGTTTTTTCTAAGGAATCAATAACATTACTTTTTCCGACTCCTTCCAATGTCATCCTACTACTACCTGCAACGAAGTGAAGCGATGGTGCAAAGTAACAGCTTTAAAACTGAAATTCTGATCAGGAATATATATACTTAATAGGGTCAGAGATGGCTCCCTGACTGCGTTGCCATTACCTAGTAATACCCTGAGGAAGGGTATACAAAAAAAGAGGCAGGGGGAGGGCGAATGTATCTCGCAGGTTAATTATGAAACTGCAACGCACGCGAGAGTTTATGAGGCGCAATTAGAGCATCTGTATGCTGATGAGCAGGCAAGCATACGATACTTATACTACTCAGCCGGGGTTTCACACATCGATACAATGCTATATCTTGGCGAATCCGCATTCATACTTGTACTCAGAGAATTTGGATTTTTTGTATTCCACAATTCATCAAGAAATACGAAATATTTTCACGTTATATGAAATGGAATTTATCTTTTCTATGATTATTCATTGAAATCTTCGTAATGTAATGTAATGGTTTTAGAGAAATAAATCAATTAAAACTATAAAATAATATGTGCTTTTAAATTCATTGACAATATTTTATTAGTTTAATACGGAAGCAATTTAAACTCATCAAAATAATTGAGAGAGTGCAAAGAAATGCATCCTTCATATATCCTAATTAATTCAAAGAATTAGAAAATTTTAAAGTATTGTAAAATTTAAATTATTTGTTATTAAGCAAAATGAAGCTTAATAATTCATTAATTTTTTATGTTTCCCCGGTCGTAAGTCACTTTAATAACTGCTTTGTGAATCACAGTTAAAATTAATTAACCGAACCCTCAGCGCATTGGTATTTTCCAAATTGAAGATATTCAATCTAGATTATATTTTTGAAGCCTACGCAAATCTCTGGAGCCACCCAAAAATAGGCGATAAGTTGTGGTCAGTTTGAATGGACATGGCTAGTTCTCAAAAAAAAAGTATATTGAACGAAAAAAGCAATGAAAACTGCTATTGCTTTATCTTATCGAGTTGAGATTATTGCCTAATACATTGCTCATTTTCTGGCTCTGCTACTAAGGCCTTCTCTGCAGCCATTCTAACCTCCGATAATATTCACTTTTTTATTTCATGGTTAGCATAAATCAAGTTTCGTAATATTCAGCATGATGAGAATCTCAGAATGACAAAGGATTTAATTAAACAAAATTAATAAGATTCTTGGAACGAGAGAGAGAGCGAAAAAAAAGTAACCCATAAAACATTATATCTGTATTATCTTAGACTTTGTTTGTCTATAGCCCCACTTAAGAAATCTGAAGGTTGCGAGGGGATAAGGGAATTTTTATAGGGTTAGTC
The DNA here is from genome assembly GCA_021224005.1 of Drosophila setifemur. Taxonomy (NCBI): domain Eukaryota; kingdom Metazoa; phylum Arthropoda; class Insecta; order Diptera; family Drosophilidae; genus Drosophila; species Drosophila setifemur. The sequence continues at coordinate 520,046 of JAJJHY010010805.1, forward strand.
GGCTATCTTAGGAATGTTGAGTAACAACGAGAGTAGACCTACAATTCACACTCATGGATAACTCTATCTCAAGCGATAAGATCTTCAAAAGAAGTCACGTAAAGATACAAATTGGATGATGGTTGCTTCGCAATTTAGTATGTGCCTCAGAGAACATTATTTTTAATTTTGGAAAACAAAATTTGTAATTTCATTTCATACCGTTGAAAGATAATACTGATTCACTATCAAAATAAATTCTAAGGTAACAATATAAATTTAATTTTATAAAATTTTGAATTTTGTGCTTCAGATACATTTTTAGCTGCATTGATGATACCTTTTTTAACTAGAAATATTATGCTCAATGATCCATTAATATATATATTAAATTTACATTAAAATGCCATTATCCTTCGAATATACTATAGAAAACAAAATTCTATCACGATTTTCAAATGCTATAACCCAAGAATCTAGTTTGTGTAGCAAATAAGGATTTACCAGAACAGTAAAGTTCGGAATTCTTTTACTTAGACAAATTTTGTACTTGTTTGAAATAAATAAAATAAGAATAAAATTGACTAAAATTCGTACTAATAATTAAACATTAATATACATGTATTTACCAAATTAACTAATATGCTTTCTGGATATTCATATTTCATACACATTTTTTATTAAATTTTTAAATAAACTCCAAAACCCCGGGGCTGGCTAAAGCTTATTTTCTTGAACTTCTGTTTAATTACGCAATTTCCGCATGTTTAGATTTCAGTTTCCACTTTCAGCCCATTTCTTTAGTCATATTTTTATGCTGAGCTGTGTGGCGATTGAAATTGTTTCTTTTGCAAAAATGTGTAATTCTTCTCGTGTTTAATGGGTCGAATCGGCGGTTCAAAGAACTTCTACCACGAACTGAACCAAAATACAAATTATATCGTTGTGAGTTCATATTTATGCGATAAATATTTGCTGCACTTGCAGCAGTTATACAAGCCCCAAAAACATATCTCATTTATATTGCTTTGAGTTCGGCTTGGATTTATGCTTATTTGGCTTGATTTCCGATTATGGGTTGTGGAGGGGTGATTATGAGGGGTTTGAATGAAACCGAAAGTATCTCAGCCACTAGACCGTTTGAAGATGCGGCTGCTGCTGCTGCTGCGTCATTTAGTTTGGATTCTGGGGTGGATTTTCCAGCCCCAGCCCGCTTTTACTCTTAAGATACTCTCTGGCGAAACGCAATTTAATGTTAAGACGCAGTTCGATGAAAGCGAAATACATAAGTGGAAAATGTATAAAGTGTTTTGGCGTGGAAGAGCAAATTCCTCTGGAGTTGGAGATAAAATCCAACTTCAATAGAATCAAATCGTTTAACTTGTGGGGAGATCAGCTGCAAAACTGCGATAGTCATCAGTTTTTTTGATTCGGAAACTGCTAGGCACTCGAGGCTCATAATAATTTACTTAAACAGAACGTTTAATTAAAAAGAGAATTGTTGAATGCTTAAAAAAGAGATTCAATAAACAAATTATACAATACTCGTAGCATAAAATTAGCACACCTCTTTAATAAACCACAATTTCTAATAAAAACAAGAAAGGAAGTACATTAAATACACATGTAAATGGTCGAATCCTTAAGATTGGTAGAAAATCTTTTCACACTTTATGTTTGGGGTTTTTTAACCCTATAACTTTTTAACATTAGAAATATTATTTGTAGTACCACAAATGTATCCAACATTCATTTCCGTTTAACACAATTATAAAGGCATAATTCACTCTTTAATTTAATGAAGACATTCATCTGCTAACATATTCAAACATTGTATTCACTTTTAGCTTAATATTTCCGCTCTCCACCCCAAACAATCGCTGATCGCCTCGGCGTTTCTTTGTGCGACCAAAAAGAGACTTCACCTCAACCTTTCCCCCTTCCGCAACGAATTTATTCTCCTACTTGAGTTTGTGTTACCATATTTGAACATACCGCCCATAAATCACCAGCGACCCTATAAATCTCAACAGATAACAAGAAAAACAAGAAAGTAAGGCTAGCTTTGGGGTTCGAAGCTTAGAATACCCTTGCAGACCAGTTGCCTACGGCAGCTATAGGATATAGTGATCCAATTTTCGGGGTTCAATTTTCTAAATTGGCTTTAATGTCTAGGAAACGTATATTATCCAAGAATGAATTTATTATATTGATAATGACCATTCTCTAATATCGTTCCTAAAACATCTACAGGGTATAGTGGTCCGATTTTAATAAGACTCTCAGGATAGGTTAACATTGTTCATAAGAAGTGATTTATATAGAATCAGTGGGATATCTTTTAAAATTACGAATTTATGATCTTTTTCCCAATCGTTTCTTTGGCAGCTTTGTGATATAGTGTTCCGATTCCGTTCCGACCTATATACTAGCTGCAACTAAGGACAGACATGGTTAGATCGACTCGGTTAATCAAGAATATGTATACATTATGGGGTCGTAGATGCGTTGCAAACTTCTGGTCAAAATTGTAATACCCTTTGCAAGGGTATAGAAACATACAGATAAATACAGACCATAAATATGCTGACCAATTTTGACAAGTACTAAATAATTATTAGCTGTACGAAATAATACAGGGCATTAGAAAATCAATTTGACTTTGTGTGTAATTGAGTGTGGCAGGTATTCTGACAGCGATTTGCCCACCTGTCGAAAGTTTGACGCCCTAATTTATTTGGCTTTGCCGAATTAGTATTACTTTTTGTGTGTTTGCCTCTATTTTCCTCCATTGTATTGACGTTTAATTTGAGCTAATGGCACACCAAATGTCAGTTGTATTATCAAAAGTGTTGATTGTGGAGAGCCCACCGATTGTGCCAATTGTACTATTGGGCAGCTTTGGGTGCGATGACGATAACCTTGTCGCACCCCGAACAACCAATCTCCCCGCCCAAAGCCCCAGCACAATCAGTTGTTAAAATGTCAACAATTTGTCGTCAGCTAGTCAGCCACTAAAAAGTTAACAAATTGAGAGCTGCAGGTCAGACAAGCGGGAAGGGGAGACAAACTATTTGCTTTGTGCAACAACACAACACATCGTTTTGCGAGCGACAAATACTCCAAGACAACGACAACGAATCCTAATTAATTGATCTCGGAGAACATTATGAAACTTTTTCGGAGCTGAGAAGTTAGTTGTACTTAGCGCAGGTAAATAGTGGGAACTAAGGGGGAAAATTTGATAATTTAATGCGTTTAATAAATGAGTGTTGTAAATAGCATTTGTTAAGTTTATTTTTATTGGCTATTATTTTATATGGGCTATTTTACCCCTTTTAATCCATGTTTAAATAATATAATAATTGTTCTTCTTTTAAATTTTCGAAGTTGACTATTATTAATTTTGTTTACCTCATTTTTTAAATAAGCAAATAGTGATACAAAATAGTTCCGTTTGGAAAATATTCATTTTCATATAAGTATTCTATAGCTTAAAATCAGCCATTTATATTTCTTTAAATCTTTCAAATTTGTTTGACATGTATCTGTACATAAGTATTTATCTGTAGCTATTTGTCTGATCTCGACTGTATTGGAATATTGCTATCTTTTGACCCCCTGTCTCTCTGCTGCCATCTCCTTTGCTCGCCGTATGCAAACCACTCGAGCGCAAAGTTGAAACCGTAAAACGTTTAGCGGAAAAAGGTGCGGTTAAGGTTAGCTTTTCGAGGGTTTTACATGTTTTTGTTTTTAATTTTTTTTTTAGCCGGCAAACAATGCAAAAGCAGTAACCCCAACAGCATAAAGTGCGTAACGAGGCGGAGACAAAAGAAAAGTGACAAATACGGGCGGAGGCAAATGCTTTTTACCTTCTTTGTTTGATCATTTTGAACAACGAAAAATTAGTTTTTAGTAAAGCCAATTTTGCCGTACGTGAGCGTTACAATGCGCAAATGCAGAGGGGTAAAAAAATAACTGACAAAAAACAGCGGGCCACTTGCACATGCTCAAACGCAATAACGGTAATCCAAAGAACCTGGGAAGAAGAACAAATACAACGCAAAACGGAAGCCTCGAAGCCAAAGAAGGAGCTGGAAAAAGGAAACCGAGACAGGAAGCACTTCAAAATAACGTACACAATTAGCACGATTAGGGGAATCCCAAACAAATCGATAAAATATAAACCGAAACTTTCCATAACAGCATACTAATTAATACAAAACATTCGAAAAAATTAATAAATTAAGATTTTTTTTTATAAAAAACATCTTGGCAAATATGAATAGTATTAGTTTAAGAAACTAAACCTTCAAAACAATATGGAAAAATTAGAATACAAGTAGTAATAATAATACTTTATTAAGCTAAAAAAAATCTATATGAATTTAGAATTTACGACTTTACGTTACTATGGCTTGACTAAAAAGAGGGAAACATCCATAATTTCATGGATATTATAAAGTTAAAACATTTAATTTTTAATAAAATTACATATCAATTGCTTACAAATAAAATGGAATTAATTCAAAACAATAAAAATACATTTTAAAATACTTACAAGTCATTGGAAGTATTTTTTAAAACAAAAAAAAAACTAAAAATCTTTTCTGATTCAATATAAATATGTAAGTAGATTAAATAATTGTCAATTATCTATGAAAATACATATGTACGAGTATGTATGAACCAATATTTAGAGTTAGAAACCAAGATTAATTCACAGATTTTTCAATGTCAAGGGATAATCTCGTAATTTTTGTTGTTTTTGGTGCGTGCTGCAATGTTATTTTCGCTGCCAGCGTCGACGTCGCAGTCGCAGATGCTGCTGCTGGCGACGTTTTACGCATTAATTGTGGGAATTTTCGGTAACGAATATGGAAATATAACAAAAACAAAACAAAAAGAACCGATACGCAGGCGCAACACACTCTCGCACATGCACACGTACGCAAGCATTGCAGCGAAAAGAAGAAGGGAGAAGCAGAGGAGAACGAGTGGGGGAAAGAGAATATGTAACTGGAAGGTGAAAGGGAGATCGAGCTATACAGCATCGCATGACAATGACTTGTTTTTGTTGCATTTGTTGTTTCGCTTACACGAGCGCAACTCAAGATGTTCATTTTATCAGTTTGCGATAATATTGTTTAATTGAATAACAACTCTTATTCATTTCGAAAAATGTAATTCCTAGTCAAGAGGTGGAATAAATAAATAAAAATTATGTAGGAATAAAATACCGTTTGTTATTTTAGATTTTGCCAAGCCAAACAACTGAATAAAATGATTGCTTAATTCAACTATGTGTATTTAGTTTGCTTTGTTTAAGTTATAAGCAAACTATTCTGCTATGTCTCCTGCACATTTTTCCAACACATTTCATGTTATCAATATTTTCCATTTCACCTAATTATGAGTATTGGTTTAGGCCCATGAGATGGCACATTCCTCGATCTTCCTGTGAAATATGTACTTCCCAAGGCAGACAAACAAATGTTTATGGATAATTTTCTCCCAAATGAGTTGACAGATTCTGCTCCGAAAACCAATATTTCAAGACTTTCCCCCCTCTTTGAAGCAAATGTTTGATCACCGATCCCCGATCACAATTAGGGTGACCCCAAATAAGGTGACACAACTTTCCGATCGTGATCTCGATGTCGATCGACGTGAGAACGAAGTATCTGATCTCCTCAGTTTTTCTGTTTCTGTTTTTGTCCGTTTCTTTTTATTTATTTTTTATTGTAGTTGCTTTCTTTGTTTTTGGTTTGGCCACTTGCTGAACCGGTTCTGCCGGCATTTCACACACACACACACACACTCGCCGCCGCTCAAACACACACACTCGGCCACTTTTCCACCTTCAACAAAAAAGTGCGGCTCTCCACGGACGGCTTAAAAAGTGCGCTTAGGTGTACTCGCTCCACATTATCCGATCCACACACACACACACAAATACCCAGGAACATGCACTCATATATCTGTGGACATTCCTTAGGATCGAAGGCACTCCGCTGGCGCTTTTACCTCTTTTTATCGCTCTCATTTGGCATTTGGTAGGATTGAAATGCCGGGGAATAATTTCCCAAAATTTTCACACAGCTCGTTAGCACCTTTCCAGCTTGGCGCCAACTTGTTAATTATTTTCCCAAAAAAAACACACTCGAAAAAAATAGCAACACTCGCGATGGATGGTGGATATTATTTGCGGATCTTTCGATTAAGAGTGGCTTTGCATACAAACACGCTCTGCGGCGAAGACAACAACAAAGGCGCTTTTGCTTTTTCTCGCCTGCGAGTTTTCATGGGAAAACAGCAAGAAAATCGAGAGGGTCCCGCGCAGCAACCGAACTCGTCGAAAAAAAATTCGAATTTGAGAGAGCGTATTTTGCTGCTCTTCGTTTTGTTTTCATCCAGCGCTGCCGGATCGTCGGCTGTGGCGCTGCCAGATGGCCGTTGATTGTGCTGCCAGCCCCACTTAAAGCCCCGTTAGACACACCATCTTCCCTCCCTATTGCACTTGATGGAGTTCGCAACGATCTGGCAATATTGATAGACTTCCATCTCTAGCAAATGGCTTACTTTCGAAAACCGTTAAAACATTTCAAATATTTTTTATTTAGTTTAGTTAAACAATTTTGTTGGCTTATTGCTGGAATTATTGTACAATTGGGTTGAGGGCACATATGGTTTTAAACACCCCATAAATGTGTTGTCTGTTTCAATGAATACTTACAACGATTTCTCAAATATTTTGTTGTTGTCTGCTTATATTGCATAATATATATTTGAATATATTGTTGTGTATGCTGTAACGATAATAAAGAAACAGTGAATTGGTTTTATTCAGTATTTTTGATATTATTTTATGTATTTATGTATTCAAATACACGCTGATAGTGTCGAATTACAATACAGAAAACTTCGAATCAGAGAAATTTTGGTTGGTTATTCCTGAAGCCTGAAGCTTCGAGTGTCCCTGTACGGATACTATAGGATATAGGAGTTCGATATTTAAGGAATTTATAAAATTTAGTGAACTATGTTTATTTTTGCCGAAAATTATGCACTCCGGAAGGGTATAAAAAGGCCCAGGCAAGGCAACTATCGATAACCGATGGCTTGCTGGCTCAGGCGATAGTTGGGCAAGTGCCATCACTATCAGCAACTCTACTATACACAAAGCAGCGAAAAAATCAAATAAACAGCGAAGAATTCAATTAAAAGTGTCTTTTCGAGGGGAAATACTTGCCAAACCGCAATCCACCGATGCCAATTGTTGCAGCCGAAGCGAAGCACCCAATCCTGAGGCTGGGAACTAGTGAAAAGGAGTAAAACAAACATTCGCCCAGGGAAGGGGGCGCGTCGGACTCGAGTCTATTGAAAACAAAAAGCAAAATATCCCACACAGGGCGCGAGATCCCAGAAATGGCCACCAGCGAGATTTCCAGCTCCAATGAGCGCCACTACTACGCCAAGTTGGAGGCCATCAAGGACATCAGGGACAAGACCCTGGCGCTGGAGAAACTGAAAGTCAGGATCATCAAGGAGGTGAAGCTGAGCGACGACGAGGAGAAGTGCCTGGAGGAGTACCGCAAGGAGATGGAGCACCTGCTCGAGGAGAAGATGTCGCACGTGGAGGAGCTGCGCCAGATCCACGCCGACATCAACGACATGGAGAACATCATCAAGCAGACGAAGGAGAACCAGACGAGGTCCTTCGACATGGCCAACAGGGTGTACGAGGAGTACCTGGCCCTCAAGTACCAGATCGATCACATGCGCCGCGACTACCTCGGCCTGAGCCCGCTGCGGGACCTGCACGAGGAGGAGGGCAGTCCCATTTCGAAGGACCGCTTCCAGACCAACTTCCTCAAGGTGGCCGCCCAGTCGGCGGCTGCTGCTGCGGCGGCTGCAGCGGCTGCGGCCTCAGTGAATCAGCCCTCGTCCCTGGCCCGGCCGCACGCCCGCCACCCGATGATGCCAGAGGCCACGGTGACCGCTCTTCCCAACTCGGGCGGATCGGGAGGTGGTGGGGGGAGTGGCGGCGGCGGGCCTGGTGGCGGAGTGGGTGGCGGCCCCTCGGGCGGCGGGGGCGGCAATCCTGGACACGCCTTTATGCCGCCAGCGCCGCCCGGGTCGGCCAGTGCTGCTGCTGCTGCCGCCGCCGCTGCAGTGCGTCTGGGCAAGGGCGACTTCTCGGCACCGCCGCCACCGCCACCGCCCAGCAACCGACTGCAGCAATCCCCCTCCATCGGCATCGGACACCATCCGTCGTTCCGCTCCGACTTCAACGTGAATCTCCGCCAGCAGCCGCCGCCGATGAAGTCGTGTCTGTCCTGCCACCAGCAGATCCACCGCAACGCGCCCATCTGTCCGCTCTGCAAGGCCAAGTCGCGCTCCCGCAACCCCAAGAAGCCCAAAAAGAAGAACAACTAAGCCCAGGGCAGCCAGCAGACCAGCAACTACACTCATCTTTACTCCGGAGCGGGTCCCGGAATTCGTAGGAACTAGCGGATACGTGTGTGTGTGTGTTTTTTTTTGCCTCGTCTATTTATTAACCCCCAAGAAAAGTATTACGCAGGAGCATCAGCATCGGCAACAAAATACGGGCAGGTGTGTAGGGAACTCTAGGGATTATTTCGGAATTCTTTCCCACTGCGAAGTGGGACTCCCTTGAGTCAAATATTCTTCATAAGCCAAGATTTACAATGTTTGGCAACTAAATTGCATATAATTCTTTATACAAAACTCGAATATCTTCCAATTGCGCATTTCTTGCTTTAAGTTTTGGAAGTTCGATTGTGATTACGATCGATTAATGATATTCTACCAATTGGAATATTTATATTCTTCAAATTTCTACTTCAAAAATGTTCTCGAGAGTATTTTACAACTCTTTTCAACAAAATTATAAACTTCGTATTCGGTTGATGAATACTAATGAAATCTTTTGATTATAAAAATGTACTTAATTGTTTTTATATTCGATACATTGAAGTTGTATTAAATGTTAGAACTCTCTGCGGAGTTAGCCACACACATCTGCCAATAACACTTTCTCATAACAATTTTGTTGGTAATCCAATTGATTTCGATTCTTATTTTAATCTTAGGCTAAGTTTACTCTAAAAGCTCAAATAATGTGTCAAATTATCAACAACAACAAAACAAGATAACTACTTTTTATACATGTAAGCACAGCGAAATATGCAATTGGTCAATTAAGCGATCAAACAAAAAAAAAAGGAAATGAAAATCAATAAAAAAAATATTTATTTTTAAATGCGTTTTTTTTTTGTTGTAATTGAAAATAGCATTAAGCATCAGCATTGGGCATCACATACAGTTTTTTTTTAATATAATAATATTTTAGTGATGAGAATAAATGAATCTAAACCAAATTCAGTATTTTTATATTGTTATTTTTTTCAGTGTGTGTTTACAACAATATTACAACCAACACTATATATTTCAAAAACTTTAGTATAATAATCATTTAAGTAAAACGTGTTAATTAACTCTAAACAAAGTTAAGTATTTTTTTCATTTTTCTTTTTTTCAAAACTCTTTTTAAGTTTTTTGTCCAATAAAAATGATTTATATATTTTACTTTAAAATTTTTGAAATGTTCGGTTTGGTATTTTGTAATACGAACGCTAAACCCTCTAGTAATATTCTTGGCATATCATAAATGTTTCATAATTTGTAGATTTTGATTTTACATATATTTTAGATACTATTTGCTGGTGGACTTTTAATATGGAGGAAGAGGTTGCAGTACTTTTCGATGGTATTTTTTTTAGTATATTGGCCCCCCGATCTTTGTGGGGATCTTTTTTGGCTTTTCTGTGGAACTGCCCTTGGGCACACTCTGAGCCGAACAACAAGATCGGCTTTATTCTTTTTTTTTAATCGAACCGCTAAACAGCAAAAGATCTGTTCGATCCCGCGCCAGCTTTTTGTTTTGTTTTGTTTTGTTATTGTATTTTTAATGCAAGAATCCGGGAATTAAGCGAAGATTCCGGCAAATTCCGGTGAAGAACCAATTGGAATCGAACGCATCAGTGAGCATTCCGTATATTTTTGTTGTTGTGTTTCCAGTTTCTGTTTTGTACTGGGTGCGTGTGTAGAATTTGTGAAAAGAGAAAGTTCTTTCTCCGTCTTTCTTTCTGACAGTCGTGGCCGAAATAAAGAAAAACTGCGCCTGCGCAGCGACAATTTCACAAGCAATTGAGGTCAGTTGGCATCGGTGTCGCCTGTTTAAGTGAACTCCTATATATTTAATTATAAGTTTATTATTTTTAAATAGTACATATGTACCTGGGCAAACATTCTGCCCTAGAATGTTTATAGTTTTCCAATTGTGAATATCTATATTTTCTTATGGAAATGTAGTACTTAAATCACGCTTCACGCTTCATAATTACAAATTATTTATATGTTCTAAATAATTATTCATATGTACATAGTTACATTTGTGCCTCTTTAAGGAAAACTTTTCGCTCTATGAAGTATGTGCTTTTCCAATTAGATTAATTCATTTTAATACAAATTCCTTTAGTAAAATGATGTAAAGTGTAGGTGATTTATTCATTTTCAAATTAATTTTCCTTAATTGTATTAATTTCAAATACAACAAATGTTCTTTTTAGTTTCAAGAGTAGTGTTTCAAAGGGATTAACTCGTCTATATTAATTCCCAATCAGAATTCCTTTAACTTTACTTGTAAGTTAAAAACCAATTGAGGTCAGTAAAAGTTAATGAAACAACAAATTTATTATATTTGTTCATATGTAGTTACATTCACAGTTTTAGAAATACTTTTTACCATTTAAGGTTGTACAGTTTTCCAAAAAGAAAGTATTTTCTTATTTATAAAGTGGGCTAAATAAGAAAATGACATTTTAATACAATTTAACATATTGCAATATTGAAAGCTGACAAATACGTGTACATATGTATTTTATTACATACATACTCGTATATAAATATTCATTGAATTTAATCTTTCATTTCCAAGTTATCAATACGCATTGATAGACAATATATAAATAATATATGTATATATTCATACATTTATACACAGATTTCACAGAAGAAATTAATGAGAATTCTCGGAACTAAGTTTAAATGAAGAACAAATTCTTAGAACTAAATAATATTAATTAGTTCTATGAATTTTTTTTTTCATTTAATCTTTTTAATGTTTTAAAAAGTCATAATTTATATAATATACGCTTTAAAGATTTTTTAAGATAACCGAGAGAATTTTCTTTCTAAATCACTATTTTATGACTATTAATCCTATACTGAAAGTCATATTTGAATCGGGCCACTATATCCTAAAGCTGGCATAGTAACGATGTGAGAAAATGGTTCTTTGAGCATAATTCTATTGTTTTTGAAGACCAATAATTTATTTATATACACTATATAATCGTATAGCTGCCATTCTTTCTTGGTTTTTTCTTAGTTTCCTTTTATTTATTTATCTTGTTTTGCAGTGATTTCGTGGATCAGCATGGGCACCAAGCAAACAGTATCACCCAAGTCCAGCAAGACGGCAAGCTCCCTAAAATCGCAGGACTCGCGGAGCGGCTCACCCTCGAAGCTCAAGGCGAATGGCAGCCAACCTACGGCCAATGGCAGGAGCAGCAAGGAGGCGAACATCCTGCCGCCCCAGAAATCGGTGGTCGTGGCCTATCTGTGCTGGCTCTTTGGGGGAATCTTCGGGCTGCATCACCTGTACCTGCATCGCGACCGGCACGCCTTCATTTGGTGGTGCACCTTGGGCGGCTACATGGGCATCGGGTGGATGGGCGAGCTCTTTCTGATCCCCGAGTACGTGCGGGACGCCAACGAGGATCCGAGGTTCGTCAAGGAGTTCGTTGCCAAGCTGCAGGCGTACCAGAAGCCGCCGTACTCCTCCAAGAGGTTCGTGGGCCAGGTGATGATTGGCCACTTGTTCGGGCAGGTGTGCTCCATGGCCATACCGCAGATCCTGATTGCCGGCCATGACCTCAGCTTCCTGCACTGGACGATACCACTGTTCGTCTCGCTGGGCGTGTGGCTGGTGGGGAACGTGGGACGGGAGCAGGGCGTGTGGTGGCACTGCCTCCTGGCCGCCTACTTGGCCTATCCCGCCAGGTATCTGATATACGATGAAACCTACTCCCTGCTGCTCACCGGACTGATCTCGGCCCTCACCTTCGACGGTGTGTCCAAGCAGTGGCGTCGCACGCCCCCGAGGAGGGGATCACCCGGGGCCAGGACTTTCAAGCTCACCACCGCAGTCATCATTTACGCCGCCTTCTGGGGCAGCTTCCTCTACTTCAACGGCACCATCTCGGACGAGGATGGCGGCGAGGTGCCCATCCACGAGGCCATCCACAACTTTTTGGCGTCCGCCTGGTGGACGGATCTCAAGCAGGCCCTCCAGGACACCTACAACTATGCCCAGCACCACGGCTGGTACGAGACCTGGAAGGAGGTCTTCGAAAGCATGGATGTGGACGGCGAGCGGAACTCGTATAAGGTTCTGGGCGTGAGTGCCACCGCCTCGCAGTCGGACATCACGGCGGCCTACAGGCGGCTCTCCAAGGAGCACCATCCCGACAAGGTCAAGGATGAGGCTGTGCGCGCCCAGGCCCACCAGCGGTTCATCGAGATCCAGCAGGCCTACAGCGTGCTCAGCAAGATCAAATCCAATCGCCGGCGCAAGAACAAACAGTTCCAGCAGGACGACGCCATCGTCCTTTAGGATCTTTAGGATCCCATTCAGCTAGTCTAAGTTCGCAGGCATTTTCCAGATGGCCAGCAATCGTAGCTTATTTTGTTCACAACTTTAGATATTCCATTAAAATTCGTTAAAAATAATTTAATATTTAATTCCATTTGTTTGATAATTTTGTCTGTGGGATACTTTATTCATTTTTAAATCCTCACGTGTTTGTTGGTCTCGAACAATTGTTAAATGCTAAGCTTAAATTCAGATTTAATTAATTTTTTTTATTTATCGATTTCGTTTTAGGATGCATTATATGTCAATTAAGGTTAAAATCAAAATAAAATATAGGATTACAAATTATTTGTTACATTATTTTAAATATCTTGCATCACAGAACTGATGCGTTTAATTTTTAGATACATTTATTAAGTGCACTTGAACAAACAATAAAATGCTAATAATAAAATTCAAAGAGATCAGCTCAAATTAGTAAAAACTAAACTTTGAGGTAAGAATAATTGCTTAGAATTGTTAGTGTACCAACAATTATATACAAAATAATAATAATATTTTGTGCAAAATCTAGCAAAGCCGTAAAATTATAGTTAAATCTGTCGTAAATCGTAAGATTCACTGGGCATCCAAAAGTCGTCAGAATAGTCGTTAACCCACATTGGACTTGTACTGTACTATTCGAAATATCGGTACAAATAATACCAATAGTAGCAGTATCCCAAAAATGATATGACAAATAAATATTTATTTATTTTGTACACAAAATCTAACAGAATCGTCAAATCATATGAAAATCTGTCAATGCATTATTCTAAAAATGTACCCCTTTTACAGGGCATCCAAGTGTCTTTACCCCTCGTCCGACTTGTAATGGAGCAGGAATATATAGCTGACAATTCGCAAAAGTGAAGTGTGTCGCCCGATATTAAAACGCTTTAAAAACAAATTAAAGCGTGGTCAGCGGAAAATTGTTAGCACTCGCTCGGGGGTTGCCAAGCTAATACAAAAAATCGTGTTCATTAAGATTTATATTCATTTATTTATTTTATATATTTTACATAATATAATGAACTACTTAACATACTAAACAAAAAAAAAAAAGAAAAAATATTTATAGTTTTTTTTTTCTCAAAATTTGTGGGAAAACAACGGTTTTAATTATATGTATGGGTGTGTGTGTGTGTATGTATTTTTTCCACTAATGTTTAAGTAAACGTTTACAAAAATCGAAAAAAATATATAGGTATGCATATCGTTTTGTAGTTGTGTGTGTTCACTGTAAATATTTAAAAGAATTCTCTCGGTGTATGGTAAACTCAATTGTTTGTCGCAAGAGGAAGAACAAGTAAGAAGGAAATCAATTAAATCGTAATAATAGGTTTTCACGCAGAAAAAAATGTAAACAGGAAACAATAACTCGCTTAAATTTAGTTTAAAACATAATACTGAGCAAAAAATGTGTATATAACATTTTGCCTACTAGATTTTTTGCTTTTTTTTTAAAGATATAATTATATAATTAATTATTTTTCGTTTTGTTTTCTTCTTCTTCTGTTTCGTATGTATTTTTTAAATATACATACATATATTAAGGCCCTTTTTTTTAGTGTTACAAATTTGACTATTTTGACATTTTCGTTTTGTTGTGACTGTGTTCTTGTATTGTGTGTGTGTTTCTTGTGTTGTATTATCACGTTTTTTCTTCTTTTAATTACAAAAAAAAAAAACAAACAACATTAGGTTGGAAGTTACAGTAATTTTGTTGTTGTGTATTTAGGGATATTCTATAGTTAAAATACGTTTTAAAATAAAATAACAATTTATTAGGCATCGTGGAACACGCACACTGCTGCAGTGTGTCTGTGTGTGTGTGTGTGTGTGCAGGAGTGTGCTTTGTATGTGAGTGGATGTGCGCTCACACCCAGACTAACACACATTTGCATTTCTCTCCTCCTTCTTCCTTGCGGTTCTCTTCAACTCCCGCACTCTCTTTCGATCTCATCTCTGTGTATGTACAAACTAAATTAAGCCTAGCTCGCACACATATGCAACTCGAACATATGTAAATGTGATTGTGTGCGCGTTGGTCTTTGAGCTAAATGGTTTTCTCTTTTTTTTCAAGGGGGAAGGAAGGCGTTGTGAGAGGGTGGGAGGGGCTTGGGGGGATTAAAATGTTCTACTACAAAACTACAACCACAAAAGTTTCATTGTATCTTCGTTCTCTTCGGTCAGCCGCAGATGACCGTTATGTGAGGTGCGCTGCAATTTGTGTGTAATTAGCTGGATTACAGACGCGTGACCACGATGTCCTCCTCGAGATCATCCAGCTCGTCGTCCGTCTCCTCGACGCCATCGAAGGGCGCTGCCTCGGCGGCAGCCAGCGCAGCAGCAGCGGCCGCAGCCGCAGCCTCCTTCTCCTTCTCCACCGCCTCCAACTTCTCCTGCTTCTTCACCTTGCGTTGCTGCGAAAGAGAGAAAGAGGGCAATGGTACCGTTAGTTAGCGTTAGCGAACATCAAGATGGAAAATGTCTGTAGTCTACTTTTAGGCTAAACGAGTTTCGGTACAACGCAAAATAGCGTGCTTTGGCAATCAATGGCAATTAATCAATATAATTTAGTATTCAGGATATTTAATCGCAGTAAATTCTTAAAAATAATAAAATTAAAATTTAAAGATGGTCCAAATATATTTAGAATGTTTTTTAACAAAGCTAAAAACCAAGGAAGTAATTATTGATCGTTGAAACTTGGACAAGTCTAAATATGATTAACAAGTCTAAAAACATAAAGATCGGTGTCTATGATCATATTTAAATATTTGATATTATATATAAATAATATATTAATATTTTAAAGAAAATTCTAAAGCTTCCACCACAAATTCCATGAAATATTTGTCTTATTCGCGGATAATAAGTGTCAAATTTGTGTTTAGGATTATTTTTCCGAGTGCTCACCTTCTTCCTGTAGAGGATCTCGACGATGACGTAGCCAATGCAGCCGAGTGTGAGCACTGCGAGCAGGATGTAGAGCTTCATGCGGGTGCAGAGCGTGGTGGCATAGGCGTAGGCAATCACGAATCCGGCGGACTCCCAGAGACGGTAGTTGGAGAAGGCGGCCTCCTTGTTGCGGCGGAACAGCAGACCGTACAGTCCGTTGATCTGCGTCTGCCAGACGGCATCGCCGACGCCCCAGAGTCCGGACATGGCATAGAAGATGATCGGGTTGTCCGGGTTCGGGCGCCAGAACAGCTCGACGGTGATCAGGGTGAAGTGGACCACGGCGCCCAGGACGATGATGGGCGTGCGTCCGATGTACTTCATCACGGAGCCAAAGAGGATCGAGCAGAGGGCATTGACCACTCCGAAGCAGATCATCACGAATCCGATCTTGTTCACGCCCAGGGCACAGGCCACATACGCCTGGGTGAAGTCCGCGCCAATGAAGGCCTGCTCCATGCCGATGAACACGGTGATGGGGATCAGGAGCTGGAGATTCGGCTTCTTCATCTGCCGGAATGTGGCGGACAGCAGCTGCAACCCCGACAGCTCGGCGGCCGAGTTGGAGCCCTTGCGCTGTTCTCCGTACCTCTTGAGGGGGTCCAGGAAGAAGGCAATGATGCACACGGCGGCCACAATGCACGACAAGTAGATCATGGTGATCTCGAAGATCTCATCCTCTGGGGGACGCTCGAGGTTTCCGTGTCCGCTGCTGCCGGTGGTGCAGAAGTTGGCTCCGCAGAACTGCAGGTCCTCCTCGCTGATCGTTCCGCTGCTGCTTCCGCTGCCATGAGCACCGCTTGAGAGCACTGCAAACAATTGGGGGTACATTAGTTTAGAAATTGAAACAGTTTGAATCCTTTTGCTCCCAAGGAAAATTTTAAAACCCTTCCAGTACCACTTAATTTATAGTATTATTAAAACTCACCCAAGCTGGAGATGAGATTGCCCCAGAGCTCAGCGGACTGCCAGGCCAGGAAGAAGAAGCCAAAGAAGCGCACAATAATGGCGTCCACCGCCTGCTCCGTGATCTTCGCATACACCTGTCCCACCTGAGTCAAATAGGTGGCTTTGGAGGCCCACATGGGTGCGGCGCCCATACCCACGAGGATGCCGGCCGGGACCAGGGTGTAAAAGCGCGGGAAGAGCTGGAAGGCGATGTACGGGGCATAGCAGAGCATGCTGAACACCAGCGTCCACTTGACGGTCAGCTTCCGGATGATCAGCGTCGGCAGGAAGATGCAGGACACCACCAGAGCGGCGTAGATTGCACTCAGCGAAACTGTGCCGAGGCCATCCGTCGAGTTAATCGACGATTGCAAGTTCGCCGTTCCCTAAAATATTCGAATTTAATTATAACTTTTGAGTCAATATAATTTATGTGTATTTATAATATGCGAAAATTCGTATTTAATAAGTTTGACCATTGGGAAAGGTTTAATTATATTTTAATCATAGCTCTAGTATTGATGAAACACAAATATATATTTTAAATTATAATATTGTTTAGCTAATATTCAAGTTAAATTTCAAGTTCCAGGGGAAATTACTATTTTTGTATGCTATTATTTAATCAAATATTTTAAGTTATGATTTGTAATTCTACTTCTTGGTAAAGTGGAAATATAAATATCCATAGATATTTTACCAAAAGAAAAAAGGTATATATTTTTAATCATGACAATTATTTTAAAGTGATTTAACAAATACTAGCAACATTAATCAATCAAGATTATTTCAACTAATTTAATTGAATCCCAATTTAGAGTAAAACCGATTATTTCAATGCCCAAGAGAGCAGACATCGGATATATATTCTGTTTTTTTTTTTTTGGACCATGAGGTACCCACCTGGAAGGCTGTAAACTGCACCATGAAGGCGATGGAGATGATCGAGATATTCTTTAAGATGCGCCATTTTTCGGCCGGATTCAGCACAACTTTCTCTCGCAGCGAGGCGGTGTCGGGCTCGAAACCAGCTTTTGGCTAAAAATAAACGAAAAAAAAGAAAATATAAATACTCGTAAGCAAAGCGGTAAAATATCAGCATTTGGATGATCGTCGGTTTTCGGTTTTTGGTTTTCGGTTTTCGGTTTTATTTGTTTTTTTTCGGTTTTCACATGGGCGGGGGAGTCTGGGGTGTAGGATCATCCTACTTTCTTTCTTATCTCCTCATTTTGGTCTCGAATCGGTGGCCAAAACTTTCTTATTATGCATTATAAGATATTAAATTAATTTATTTAAATTGCCGCGGGGAAAATTTACAACAAATACTGCTCGATAATTAGATCTAAGCTTCAACAAATACACTGTGAAAATATGGGTTCAATAAAATTAAATGAATCAAATGTGTGAATAATAGTTATAAATAAAATACCCTTGATTTAAGTTAGATTTTGTAAACATGTAATAAACTATATTTCTTCCAAATTAAGTTATAGTTTTGGCATACATATTTTAAATTGAAATATTTTCTTTTATATTTGTAAGAGTAAGTAAATGAATAAATTTTTCAACCATTTCTGAGTGTCATGTTGTACGTACTTTAAGCGAATATGTAGAAAAATGTGACAGTAAAAAATTATAAAGGTATTGCCTTAAATTTTCCACTAGGCAATATAAATTTTATAATTTTTCACCAGGTTTCTAAGGAGTATTTCTACTTCGGTCTTGCCCCTTCTGCAGCTTTCATTTTGTGGGCAACATTTTACGCATAGCCATTAATTAACTATTTATGTATGTGTGTATCATTTTACGCTTTTAGTTTCTTTAAAATACATTATTTCGATTTTTGTTTTTTTTTTGTTTTAAATCAATTGAAAAAGCCCGCACGCGTTTTGCTCGCGTTTCGCGAGCGTTTTTTGCATTACGCATGCGCGCCGCAGCATTTTCGGCCGCTTAAATTGGCCATCAAAATGCTCACAACGAATCGAACTGCCCGCAGGGCCCACAAAGGTCCCCTAAAAATTTAAAACAAACAATAAGAAATAAGAAATAAATCGAGAACTGAAACCCAAACCGAAAATGGCGATTTTGCATGCACTGCACAGGGCAAGAAGGTTACATCGGTGTATCCACGAAATAAACCCACATCCAAGGGGCGGTGGGAGTGGCATATCAGGAGGGGGAGGGGCGGGGCCTAACCCACACGCGTTATTATGCAACAAGCAATCGATTTAGTGTTTTTTTTTCACTTGATTTTCTTGTCTGTTTTGTTTTGCCACCAACAATATGAACTTAATTACAGCACATAATAGTTGCTGTTCACACGATCGAGAGGGGATCGAGACTATAGAAAACCCCGTTTTGTTTGTATGCAAATTGCAGACAGATTTCAGATTTCAGATGTCAGATTTCAATAAGATACAAAAAAACCCCCTCGCTGCTTATCAGCATCATAAAATTGCATTTAAATATTTTCGATAAAGGCAAAAACATCGGCAAACACAAAAAACACGAAAAAAACGGAATAATAACAATACCTGGAACTCCTAAATGTTGTTATTCTGTCATCGTATTGCATTTAATTAGAAGTTGAACGATCAACAGACGTAATACAAAAAAAAAAAAACCCAAAAAGAAAATTAAAAGCAAACAGTTGACGTGTCCGAAATGTAGCCAAAAAATTAAGCCAAGTGCAGCCGCGAAAAAACAGCTAACTAAACAAACGTGAAATAAGGGAATGAAAATACTACACTACTACAAATATATCACTCATACGCCACGTGTGCGAGGAATGAAATGAACTAAAGTTTCTGCCGCTTGCTAAGTGAAAGGATTTCATATGTGTGTTCAGGGTTTTTTAACGAATATGCAAATGTTAATCAGTAATACACAAATTGTTGAAACTTTCAATTAATTTTATTATTTTAAACTTGATTAATCATTATTAATATGAAATCAAAATGATTTTGTGTTCCCACAAAACAAATATTTGATCATAATGTATGTTACTACTAATTTGTTTTTTTAACATACAATAAGATACAATCAAAATATATTAGTTTTCAATTATGATAACTGATTTTCCATAATGTTTTTCTAGCCACACGAAACAGAATCCTAAACCACGAATAGCAGATATTTCCTCAGAATTTGAAATTTAGATTGAAGCAAGGGATTTTGTTTTCGTATTATTGATTGCAATTGATATTCCGCAATTGCAATGGAAATATGAATACATTTGTGTATATATGTAGGTGAACAAATAGATATACTCGTATGTATGCACATATGCACGGAAAGATGTGGGCTATGGGCCAAGAAATAATGACAATGCACAAAACTAACTGGAAAACCACTCTCGACTGTCTGGGCTTGCTGTTTGGCTGTTGGTTGTTTGGCTGTTGGGTTGTTTTTGGTTTGTTTGTTAGGTTGGCTTTTCCCGCTAACAGCTGATGTCTGGTGGCAGGTGGAGGGGGTACTTTTTGTTGTTATGTTTTTTCAATTTATATCCAGTTTTTTTCCATTTGCTCGAATTGTGTTCTTCCTTTTTTCGCCCAGTTGGAACAATCTTTTTTTTTTACCTATTTGTGTTTTGTTTGGCTTGGTTTTTCAAGAAACGGCGGCGCGATGCTTCGGAACAAGTGCGGGCAGAGCAATAATGATATGCGAGACTGCTGGCAGCGACGTCGGCGGCGCAGTCGACGATTCTCGTGTCTCTGTCTCTAGTTAAGACTGAGACTGAGACTGAGACAAACAAAAACCGCCGCAAACCAGTTAAAAGCGGCCAGGTGAGCGGGCTGTCTCTTCGAGTGTGGCCGCAGGTGTGTGTATTTTATTTGCTTTTGTACACACAAAAAAAAAACATGGTATTTGGTTTTCCCAACGCGTTCTCATACATACAAAAACGACATTTATTTCAGGCAATTATTTAAGAAGTATTCAATGCAAGATCGATTTAATAAAATCAATTTCAAATAATTATAGTCACAAATAGTTGATGAAAATTAATTACTTTTTGTTACAAATTTAAGCCCATGCATTTTCCAGGATGTAGTACTTTCTCGGAAAGTGTTTTGAAATTGCAAACTCAATAGAGATTAGTTCAGTTCCAGAAAATATTGAAATTGTTTTTGCGCCCACTTTGGCAACATGTTGCCAGCGACCTACTGCCTGTTGTATCTGTATCTGTATCAGCATCTGCATCTGTGTCTCTGCGTGTGTATCTGTGGGCAACATGTTGCGCACGCGCTGCGCCACACGAGATTTGCGTTTTATTTTTAAACGCGGCACGTTTCGTGTTTGCCCAGCTCACTGGGTCTCCTCCCTGCCCCCCAACAGCCTCTGCCTCGCGTTTTTACATGCCATTTTGGCTTTATGCTTTACATACAGCAGCGGGCCAGAGAATAGCAACTCTTTGTGAAATGTAAAATGTACTCAAATCCAAATTGAATGGGTTGTTCTATGGAAAATGCAAATGCATGAATTGTATGTAAATAATTAAAAACTCTAATTAAATTGAAATAGAACCAATAATTGTAGAAGTGTGATCCCCAAAATGCTACTTAATTTACTTCTAGTGTTGCAAGTTTTTAGTTTGCCGAAGGTTCTCTGGCTTTTTATTCTTTTTTTTGTTTATATTAAGTATTTTTCCAATATATTTTTTTTTTGGTTTGCTCGCTGAGGTTCTTCGTTTCGGAGTTGACCAGGGGAAAACGGGTTTGGTTTGGTCTTTCAAGAACCGATTACAAGGTGTGGTTTGGATTGGTTTGGACTTTAGTGGTGTCTGCAGCTTGGAAGCTTGGAGTTTCCGAGGGGGTGGCTCCATTGTAAATTGGCAATATTTTATTATGAAACCTTGTAGGTGCTTTAATTGTGCAATATGTTCCTCTGTTGTTAGTCCTTGTTATTTGTTTCATTTTTGTTCGGTTCGGTGTTCGGTTTCTGTTACCTTGTTTATTACCAAATTCGCTGGTCAAGTTTGTGGCTAAGATATATCCATAAATAAATAAATAAGTGTGTGAGCGCTGCTTTCTGCTGTCACATTTCTTTTTCTGGTTTTTTTGGTCTTTGGTTTTCGGTTTCTTGAGGTGAAATTTATTTTGCATCATTAAAAGCCGAGGAGTGGCCAAATGCTAATGATCATCTCGGTCTCCGAGTGTTTAGTTTTGTGTTTTAGTTAGGTTTATTGGATACTTCCTCCTCGCCAACTAGGCCATCATAAAACTAAAAAACTGTGACCCTTCTCAATATATGTACAAACTGGATTTCTTTGGCGAAGGCAAACACAGTCATTAACCATTAACAAAAAAAAATACTTATAAAAGCCACAGACTGAAAACAAAACAAGCCCCGATAAGTGTAATCCAGCTTATCTGTAAGCTAAACAATAAGTTAGTGTCCATGAATGAATGCCAATAGCCAAATAGGAAGAACTATGTCAGAAAGTTGGCACCGTTTATGGCCATTTCGATGGGTCTTGATAAGTTCTGGCCGTCGCAAAACCCGGTAAATACCCGGGACACTCGATTGAGCCACTTTCCCATTATTTCATGTGTCTAAGTGCCAAGTCATTCAACTCAAGAAATTACATTCGAATTGAATTTGAATACATAATTGAATTTAATTTGATTGGAAAGGGTCTCCCCATGTGAAAGTTGGATTTCTATAAGCTAGTATACATTTGTGTTGTAATGCATCTGAACAGTCATACAAACTATTGTTTAAGTTCAGTTCTATTTAATGTAATTAATTTATTAATGTTCTTTAAGCGAAACCCTGAGGTTACATATGATTTGGAGAAATAAGAATAACTACTAATTACCCTCCAAATGTATATAGAATATAGAATAATTGGAGGAGTGTTCCAAGGAAACACGAATCACGTAATATTCCTCAATTACGCAGAAGTGTGTGCAATTAAATAGTGTCCGAATAATAACCCGGAATAATGAGCGTTATTTGAATTTCGTGATTTTCTTGCGCCTTCTGTGCCTTCTGTGTTTTTTTGTTATCAAGATAATTCTGTTTTGCCGGTTATTTCGTGCCGGGCACTTGTTCCAGATAAATGACCATTGGATGGGGGGGATTTGAGATGTAGGTTCTTGAATTTGAATCGGAAGCCAGGTAATCACTTCTCGAAGAAGCAACTACTTGGTCCCGAAAAAAGAAACTCTGCGTAACACTCACCTTGACGGGCTCGTCGTTCTCGAAACCGGCGTTCGTGAAACCAGTCATCTTGCTGGCTTTTTGTGTTCTCCGCTCCCTTTTCTCCCTAAATATATATATAAACTATATATGTATAATTTGTTGATTGTTGTGCTTCGGCCCGGTTGATCAAGGGAGAAATTACAACTGCAAAGAGGTAGAATAAAAAGAAAGACATGTAATACCATTTGACGATTGTTGAGTGCGTATTTGCACACCAAAAACAAAACCAAATTAATTATTATAATTTCATATATTTTCTTCTAAAATACTTTTAATATATATATGGGTTAAATGATAAAGTATACGCTAAGTACTTTTCCAAGATGAGGAGCTTATAAATTCATGTCGCAACGAATTTTTTGCTGTGCGGTCCGAGCCAAACGAATCCAATAGCCGTAATAATAATAAAAATAATAATTTTTAGGATTTTTCGCTATTGAAAATTGCCTGTGCCGGCCATAAATTGTTGGAAATTTCGTAGACAAATTGATGGCTGACAGATATATATACAGATATATGTACAGTATGTCAGGAACAATTGCAAATGGCAGAAACTCAGCAGCATTCTAGTCGAAGAGTCTTCCCCATTCACGTGTCTGGGCTTCGGAGTTTATGTTCCCATCATCGGCTGTTGGTTACCAATTTTGCCATTGTCTAATTGTTAATAATTGCTTTGTCCCCGCCCTCGCGGACTCCCGTCCCCCGTCTCCCCGCAAGTTCAAGTTCATGTCCAATTAATTGCATATTAGGCGGTATCCAAAACTATTATTCAGGCCCCTCAACTGAAGCGACAAAACACAACACAATGAATCTCGTAGTAAAAAATTTAGCATAGCAAAACAAAACAAAACAAAACGAAACGAAACCTACACAAAAACCAGTAATGATAATAAAAAAAATTGGGTAAACTTTTTATGGCCAGACATTGGCATGGAAATTCTCAAAGGCAATAGACAACGAAAATTGATGTTAATAACAATGCTAACCAAACTCCAGCATAAAATAAATAAAAACTTTATGATTTATAATCATGCGGTTTCTTTTTACAATTCCACGCCAATTAATATTCATTTATGCCACGCCACACCACAAACAAAACCCAAAAACCAGAAGAGGATACAGATTAGACTAGACCAACATTATATTGCTGGCCTATCTTAGTCGCTGTGATTTCCTCGTGTTATTACCAATCGGTGATCAGTGATCATTAAATACTACTTACAATGAACATTTCTGTGAACTAGGTGAATGGTTTTTAATTGGAATCAAATCTGATAGAATATCGTTACCAACTACCGGTATAGTTATAGTTATTAAAAAGGTTCAATGAGAAAATTAAATGGGAGTCTTCCGAGTTTTGCGGCTTGCAATGAATATCAAATATATTTATTATCCTATTCCTATTTTATGGGGATATTTCAAATGGTGTCTTGAAAATATTACTTATTACTAGCTTCTAAGTCTGTAAGGTTCCTATGTGATTTACTGCCATCATGATTAACTGATGTTACTTTATATGGGAACCTTTTCTATTTTGATGCGTTGCGAATCTCAGAGGAAGTTGCGTTTCTTTTTTGTTTTTTTTTTTTGTTTTGTGGAATTGTGCAACTTGTGACTGTGTTCTCGTGACTTTTATATTTTTTTGTTACAGACGGGACTTGTGGCAATAGCTGGCGAACAGTGAGTGCGAATAGGAATCGCCAGAAGAAAAAAACAGAGAGAAGGTGGTTACTTAACTGCGACCCAAACTATAATCGATTATGGGGTTTAAGTATCTGTTACGGGGACGATGTATTTAGAGCTCCGAACTCGATATTTACTATCGGAGATAATAAGTCAGATTTCGGCGTTGTTTGGCCCGCGAATCCGGCGGGCTTACAATCCCACAAAAAGCTGGATATATAACTTATAAAGAACTTGCCACTGGCCGCCGCCTGACGTCATCCTAACAGACTTCGAGCGCAATGTAACTTATTTGTTGCTCCCAGGCACCAAACAGCTGTCCAAACAATTAATCCATAATATTAAACCATTTATCGTTTTTCACTTGGCAAATGCACGGACTTCCCCAGATCTTTTGGCGATTATATAAACAGTATTCAGCCATATGCACTCGAGTATCTATTATAGATAACTGGCAGATTAAAAATGGAATTTCGGCACCGAACTTGGAGCCAATGATTTTTATGGCTGCTGCGTGTGAGTTAAGTTTTAGATGTATCAGATGTACATATACATATAAAACCACGACACGCGCCAAACGTCATTAAAATATTAAAACAAAAAAAATAAAAAATACAAAACAAAAATTTCAATTTCAATTATTATTCTAGCGATATAACGCAACATCATCAAAGGCGGACTTTATAACACGCTTCGCTTTTTGTTTCTCTCTTTTATTTTTTCCATCGTTTCCAGCGTTTTGAAATCGGCTATAGACAATCTGTATTATCTTTGGTGTGTGTAGATCGAGACTTAAGTGGCCTACAAATTGGCTGGTGCCAAATGTTTTTTTTTTGTATTTTGTTTTTTTTTCCAACTTTTGTGTCTTTTTGTTTTTCGGCTTCGCTCGCTTTTATTTATTTATTTATTGTGGTTGTTGGGGCCCTTCACCCAACTCACTGCCTTTTGGGATTTATAATGGCTGGGATTGGGGCAAAATGTAATCGAATGAATTTCGCAAATTTCGGTTGGATACCCTCACTACCGTTTGGCAAAATCGTAAACTTCACGGATACTTTACGAATTTCTTAACATGGTCGAAAGGCTCTAAAAAGTCGTGTTTTGTTGGAAATAAATTAAAAAAATGTACAACTCAAATTTATCAATTTTAATAGGTTGTAAAAACAATTATGCTTTTCTGTAAAAACACATTTAGTTTTTAATATTATATTTCCTGTGGAAATAAATTACACCTTGACGTTCGCTGTCTAAAAATTAATTTTCGTGTAATTGTTTAACTATGAGGTGCTTTCCGCAATTTAACAAAACTCTTTGACAGATTCCCGAGAATAATTTTACTTAAAGACTCTATTTATTAAAAGGTATTTTGTACTTAATTAAGAATTTTTAAGAAGCGTAAATTTAAAAGTTTTCCCACAATTAGAATAGGCACCAGGAAATGAATTTAATTATTTGTATGGAAACCAAAATGTTTATAAGTTTCATTGTGGCTCGTAAAGAAGTTATTAAAAAATATCCTTTTAAGGAAAAAAAAATTAAAGTTCTTAATTTAGTGTTAAGAAAATTGTAGAAAAAAAATAACTACAAGAAAGAATTAACATTATTTGTTTGGGAATAAAAAACCATAAGATCCCAAATTCGTTGCACTCATACAATTAGTTTTTCTATATTTTTATAGAGTAACTGAACTTTGTGGACGGAAAATGTCTTGATTTCATTTGGTGTTACTACAGACTACATTTTTTTTTTTTTTGGTTTTCATTTGTATTTCCTTTTTATTTTATATTGTAATTTCTCGCTTTTGTTGTTGATTGGGCCTGCAATGAATTTGCCATGCATTCGAATCTGGCTGTTTCTTTTTTTTGTTATTTTATTTGGTTTCGCGGTTTATTTAAGTTTTTTGCGCTTAAAGTTTTTAGTTTTGTCTTGTATTTGGATTTTATTCCGTATAGGATCTTCACACTCTGTGGCACTCACAATTTATGTTTGTTTGGGGGGAGGGACTCCTTCGGGGGGGACACGGAGCGGAAATCCCAAGCTGCTCCAAAACTCGAACTCAATTTCGGGCGGAGACGAGACCAAACCAAAAAAAAAATTATAAACAAGGAACTGGCCAAGTGGCTGTCTCGGAGTACAATGCCAAGAAACTGCGACAACGTGCGAATTTTAAACGAAAAGCACTTTCTAGCTAATTGGAGTGATTAGTGGCAGGCGTCGCTGCCTCTGCCTCTGCCGCCGCCTCTGCCGCAGTCGACGTCGACGGCGCTGCTGGAGTGGTAATCACGTAAATGCCGGTCCAAGAGCCAGGCAAAGATATATGTGGGCAAGGTTATCGCCTGGACAGAGCTAACTGTAAATAATCAGACTGAGATAGAGAGAGAGATATACAGCAAAGTAGCTGCCTTAATTTTTGTTCCCTTTTTTTTTTTCTTTTTCTTTTCTTGGTTTTGTCCTAGGACTTTTGTTGTTGTTGTTTTCTTTTCCCCCAAATTCTGTAGGATTTTTCCAAGTCATTTGGCTTTGATTTGCGTAGTCGAGCGCTGTGAGGTAAGCGTTCGAAAAAGAAAAGAGGCAGCAACAGGTGTGCAAGGTGGGAGGTCTATTTCGGTGGGTGGGACCTTCAAATCTTCATTTCTTTTTTCGACTGATCAGCTGATCGGCTCGCGCTTCGAATGTCAGATAGCCAAATGGGGCGTGTGGCTAAAACCAGGAGCGGTGTTTTGTGGCGAAAAGTTTTGTAGTTATCTTCCTTAGAATTCAATTTTTTAAGTCAAATTTAAATGGGAAATAATATCAAAATAATTGGGTTTTCAGTTGCGTTGCACATCCTTTACATAAATAGTATGTTTTTTTCATAAAGTTTTTGTTGCGGGAAAATAATATTTAAATTCAGGGATATACTGAAATAATGTTTAAGATTCATATTGTCAATTTTACGTATATTTTAATATATGTACATACAACATTGTATTCGCTTTTAAAATATCCTTTAAAAACAAAATACTATTAGCAACGAATACACACATTTCTCAATATACGGAAGAAGTTATACGGAAAATAATCAAAAATAAAAGCTATCAATTAAAACAATACAATATTCATTTCCATTTGTTTAAGAGTATTTAATTCCAAAGAAATCGATTCCCGATTTAGAATTAAAATAACTGAATCGAAAAGCTGAGACTATTTCCCAACTACAGATTTCAATGGAACTACGCGAAGGTTCTGGCAATTACTCTAATTCCCAGAAAATAAAAGACTATTAAAGGCGCTCCTGAAATTCAGTGGCTTCTTCATCTGCTCCGGAAAGCTAAAAGGCCAGAAGTGGATGGCCGAGCAGTTTTGAGGCGTTTCTCTTGTCTCGGCGATAAGATTAGAAGTGCCCAACAACATATACAACGGCTATTTATTGTCTCTAGATGGGCGCGACAATTGCCGCACTATAAATTCTAATTAATAAACGCGCACGGGCCGCTTTATTTTATTCTTAATTTTTTTTTTTTTTTTTTTTTTTTTGATNCCTATCGGTAAAAAAAAGTTTAGAGTTTCCAGAAAAAAAAAACCGTGGTCTTGTGGTCAGCGAGTTATCGCGGTTATTAGCGCGTGATTATATGGACTGTGACTGTGATTTTCGATTTTCGATTTCGATGCCGCGATGCCGGGGATCATAAATATTCGAGAATGATTGGGCCAAATTAGGTGGAAAATCGTCAGGGGGTTTTAGGGATTTTTCGAGCTACCGAATTCTCTTTGTTTCGCTCGCTTTATGGCCCAGCTAGTTCGGTGGAATTTGCTTTAGATAATATATAATACGGCCGTAGCTAATAAGTGTCTATGACTAAGGGTTGGGGGATATGTGTGTACACATATATATCAACGATTTTGGGCTGTTGGCCACCGCCACTCGAAATTCGGGAATCGTGCGACGGCTAATGAAGAACGACGGATGAAATTGGCCCGTGGATAGCAATCGGTACTTCAAAACAAAATCCACAGGCGAAAAATAATTGATCACCCAGAGGGCAGTAGGGAATACATATAGTTTATTTTGGTATTCATTAATAAAATATATGGTGAGACTAAAATCTAATTTATCTAACTTTCTGAGCAACAAATTGCAGATTTTTGAAATATGACAGCAAGATATGTATTTCACTAATAACTTATCCGATACTTATATGAATATTGATTCTTTTGACAATAAACACACAAGATAATCCTTAATTTGTCTGGGGAACTTGTTTGTAATAACTTTAGTATTAATAATTCAAGTTAATGTTTTTTTTTTGTGTGTAGAGCAAAGCACTCATAACGATTAGTTGCCAAAATCCACAAAAGCGAGGCAAAGGCATCAACTCACAGTCAGTGCCAACTGTCAGCGCACAGCAGTTGTGTCAATAAGAAAAGAGTTGAATTGAGTTGAAGGGTATCGCACTTGACACATCACAGCGCCGGGTTTATTCACACACCGATCGGGCTGAAGTTTGAAGCTATAGCTGAAGCTATAAATGAAGCCCCGCAGGGAAGAGAGTGAAGATCGTGAGCTTCGATCGGAGCCCCACCACAAATGATTTGCTATTTGGCTGACCCAGTTTTTAAGCTGGAAATAAAACCAAATCAAGCTAGAAAAAAATAATAACAAGACGAGAAAAACCCATTGGCTTGGCGGAGCATTTGAACGAACTCGCGATGACAGTTTTGAGTAGTTTTTGAAGTATCATTTCAGAATTCAGAGAAAAGATTCAAGAAATCTAGCATTCTTAGTCCTTTGATAAATTATATTTCTTAATTATAAAATCATTTATAAGGCCCAGATCCAATCTGGTATTTGATCGTTGTTGCAAAATGCAACATTGTGGGGCTATTCAGCCTTGTGAAGCGATATCGTAGATCGTTTGAAACCAATTAATATTCGATTCAGTGTGTACTTTAGGCCCTAAAGCCCCCAAAGAGGCCATCGACACAAGTCAATGGCTGATTGATAGCCAACAGCTTATCATTGGAAGCCACGCATAGACGATTACAGAAACGAATCCGCCCATCCACCAATCCGTCAACACAGGAAAAGCGCCGCCACACACCAACAACAAGCTAATATCACGTCGTGACTCATGGAAAATCGGATCGAAACAATGTGTTCATATTTTTCAATGTGATCTTGAGACCTGTTACCAAGGCAAAAGGGTCAAAAACTGAATAACAAACCTAATGAAACGGACTGGAATGCTAGCTATTATTGGCTCTGATTTCTTTCTTCGGGACTTCTATCGGAACCATATCGGGGCGGCCAAGAGATTGATTAATTAAAGATACCTACGTTCGTCGCCGCACACATGGAAATCAGAAATATGAATTTTAATAATCAGGTTTATTGCCTGAATTTCACGAATACTCCGTCGCCGCTAATATCGATAAATGGCAATAATTTTTTTTCGCTGGTCACGTGAATGCCAACGTCTCTTGTTTTTGGGTTTTCTGTATTTATTTTTTTCTGGATTGGGGAAAAAAAGCTGGGAACTGGTTTTTCGGTTCAGTTTATACAGATATGTGTACACAATGTGTACAATTATTTATTTCTCTTCAGTGCGATGGTTATTTGCCTATTTATAGCTAATATTTTTAGCTGCTGATTTCATTTCTTCATTGAGTGCCAGAGTGTCAGATACTTGATGTCCAGGCACTCGATGTGGCTACATACAGCTCATATATAGATTTTAATTAAGGTAACAACACAAATCGCTTAAGTGACCAGCGAACAGCGGACAGCGACAAATTGTCTAAGGGGATTAGAGATTGCGCTGCCCTGCGACGAGCACACGGGGCGTATGCGCGATTTTTGCGCGCAGATTGCTTAAAGATTGTTTTACGGCCAGGATTATCGTATTGTCAAGGGGCGAAATTCCAGTTCTGATTAGACACTTGATGGCTACGATTCCGAGATGTTTCTACAGGAAATTGAGTTTGCCAAGGTAATGAAATTGATTAGTAAACATACAGCGAAATAACTCATAAATAATTGGAAAGTACAAGATTCGAATGTGATCTAGAGATCTAAATTCATAGATAAGTTTAATAATAATTAAAAATATTATCAAACAATTTTAATTTTATGTAAAATATCATCTTCCTTTTTTTATTAAACAGAACAAATTCTGTTAAAAAATACTAATGTTATTATTAAGGCTAACAAAACATTCTCCTTTTGAATTTGTATGGAATGGAAACAATTATTTATTATTTAAGTGGGCAAACTATTTATAATCTTAATCCGCTAAAATTCAATTAACGCTTTATTGCCGCTTTTGAACAATATTTCGCATTTTACAAATTTGAATTGAATTGTTTATTAACAAAATATATAACAAACTTCAAACTGCGCTACACACAAAATTGGTTTCGCTTTGTTGGTTGTCAGTGGAGTTGATTGAACTGGCCAAAGCAATTGTATGACAATTACTTAATAACAATTCAGCCTCACTGTATCTGTATCTGTTATGTGCGTATGCGTATGCGTATCTATGTATGTATGTTATAATTAAAATCTTGTGTCGTTCGGCTAGTAAGCGCACTTTTAATTGTTGTCGAATGTCAACGAGATTGCTGGAACGTAATAAAATAATAAAGAGCCGCAACGATCAGAAAACGAGACAAAGCCGAATTGATTTCGGGATTTGATAACAAGACCCTAATAACAGTTAATCTGTATGGAAACGATGGGCGGATCGGAGATAAATATATATATATTGTATGTAGTGTGATTTGCATTGTGTGTCGTGGTGGGGTAAATTGAAAAATGGGAAAAATGGGAAAAATCAGAGACAGATCAGAGAGATTCTCTCAGGTAAAATCGCAGCGAAATTAACACGCAACTGTGCACACAATAATCGTATTAATAACAATGATTTTTTACCCATACATCATCCTATATATTGTATATCGTATATAAATGTTATATATGGGCATTATTTTGTTTGTGATATTATATATATATATATTTATATATATTTAGATGTGTGTGGTGGAGTTCGTTTGCCAATTTCCGCCCCGGCAATTTGAACCTCGTCGAGTGAGTTCGCGTGATTTGGCTGGCCATAAAACGTTATATTGGTATAACCAGGCCGTAATCGCCATGTCCATCATATATTAGCTACTATATCTGCCCATATGCCATCATTCAAACGAATACGAACACAAATCCCAATGCGAGCGCAGAAATCACGGCTTAATCAAATTTAAATTGATTGATTTCGCTGCGGCCGTAAAGATTGCCAGCGCACGCGGCTATAAATCGATTGATTCCTATCGCTTGTCGGCCGATAGAGCTCCGCATCAGGAGCTTTTTATAGCCCCGGTAGCGTTTATAGGGTTATACAATACCCAATACCCAATAGCCAATACCCAATGGCCAGTGTGCCGGCCATAAAAGCTGGCCGGGATTAGGCTGGCTGTCAAATAATCGCAAAGGAAGTCACTCTCAAGTGCCACGGGGGAGCTGTAGTCTATAATTCCAGGGGAAATTCCGGCACTTACAAAGCTGCTTTCAAACGGTTCTACCAGAAAGTGAAAGGTTCTAGAAACAAAGTTGAAATAATTGAGTGTTCATAGAAAGATTTTAAAATATTTTATTTTTTCAAACAAAAATATTTTAATTCTTCTTAATATTTATTTTGGTCTTTCATTAAAGAGAATAATACATAAATAGTTTATTACTTTATATCAATTGCTTCGCTTACACTAAATTGTATCAATTATTAATGTAGAAGAAATATTACGTATACGACATGTTGTTCAAACCGAATTGCGAACATTTTATAAAAATGTAAGCAGTGAACACTGTAAGGAAATACGAAATGTTTTTGGAATGAAAAGCAAAAGTCAGCTGCTCAAGTATTAAGCATACTCCCATTCGAACCCCCGGAAAATTGCTCATACGCCGCATGTGTTATTTTTTTTTTGCCCATCTCGGCCAACAGCTTCCCACAGCTCGAAAAAATAATGAGAAGCAATTAAACTAGGGAATATTAAAAAACTGCAACTGCAACTGCAACTAAAACTGAAACTGAAAATGAAAATGAACTAAACATGGCCAAGACCGAGACCTTCGTTTGTGATTAGAATGCAATTAGTGGCAGTAAATAAGCGACTCACAGAGAGAGAGTGAAACAGAAAAGCGAACTCCAGAAAAACATTGCATTGAGCTTCATTTCATTTCGTTCAATTTCAATTCCAATTCCATTTTTTTATATAGTACTACAGTTTCGTTTCGTTCAGCCAGTAGTTTTTATTTGATTATTTATTTGCGCTGGCTTTTTTATCTGTCATAATAACTTCCGCTTCAGAGTCAACTATAAGTGTTTTGTGTGTGCGTAAGAATAATTAGAGTTGATATATATACCTGTGTATCTGTAGGCACAGACAAGTTCTTTGCTTAACCCACATTGTGTGCTCAAGGAATTTATTTTTGTTGAGAATTTTAGCGTGAAAAGATTATGGCCTCTGCATTGGGCTCAAAAAAAAAAACAAAACAAAAATAGGGAAAAAAGCTGAAATAAGCTGAAAATAAAATGCCTTGTCACCTGTCCGGTTGTCTTCTCATCCTCTTGCCCAAATAAATCAAAAATCTAAAATCCGCTTCAGTTTTTTTCCCCCTTTTTCTTAGTGATCATTAAGTGTTTGCTCAGCCTGCGGCTTAAAGCTCAATTGTTAGCAGTTTCTGCGTCGCAGAAATGTTTCGGTGGCTTGGGAAAGGCCCACGGAGAAACAGGAAAAACCAAGAAAAAAAAAAACAAAAAATTAACCAAAAGAGATCCATAATGAATATGTTATATAATCGCACATCAAAGTTCAATGTTTGCCATTGAGAGGCTTCTAGCACTATCATATCACAATTGTGATATTATGAAATACGAATATGAAATCTTATCTGCCAGACACGAGTCTGGATGCTCACCGAATCGGATTCGGAATAGGAATAGGAATCGGAATCAGAATCTGATTCGGAATGGGAATGAGAATGAGAATCATCAGAGCTACGTGGCCACTGACTAAGTAGCTCTCATCATATGCCTCCCCGATTTGGGTGGCTCTCTTATCTGGCAATTATTTGGCTATAAATAACAATAAAAAAAACCTGATCGTAAACCTCACCGACGAGCCTTATCACGATAATGATCGCTGCCCAGTTAGCTACTGTGTTTTCTCGTCATTTTGTTGTATTTGTTGCATATTTGTTGGTTTTCGTTGGTCTTGGGCCGCAATTGGGTGAAAGCCTCGCACAGAAATTTAAATACAAAAAATAACTAACTGACAGATCAAGCGGCGCGGAGCCTGTTCATGGAAAGTTTTGACTCGGTTTTATGGCCCCTTTTTTGTATTTTATTTCGGTTTTTGTTCATGTTTTTGTTTTTGTTTGTGTTTGTGTTTCTGTCGCTTGCCAGTTTTTCCAGCGCCTTGAAACTCCGATTCTAAAGGTTACAAGCCTGCCCATGTTAACTTCATTCACAAAAGAAACTCGCCAGCTTCAACAAAAGAAACATACAGACATTCGTATACCCCACTTATATATGTTGGAACTGAGTTTGGGATGTAAACAAGTTTTAGTTTCGGTGGAGTATTGATCATGGGTGCTGTTTGTTTTCAGTTTTTGGCTTATGCAACGCTGGCGGTGGCTGTGACGTCAAAATTATTGATCGCTAATTAGCAGGTTGCAAAATATTTGCTTTTGATTTACATCTTTAGATTTTATCCTAAAATCAAACGATTCCCGAAAATCGGAAGTCTCTTTCCCGACAGACTCCGTCATTTTGCTACCATTCTGAATTCTGAAGCTAACGTATATTTTTTTTGGTTTTATCAGTCGGGGAGTTTCTGGCTCTGGCTCTTCGAAGAAATGCAAATAGATGGCTGACTAATTACACGCCAAGTTCCAGGTACAAATTGAGTGATTTGGGCGGGGCTGCTGTTTTTGCTGTCTTTGGTGTTTTGTGAACTCTAATGAAGTGATAACACGCAGCCAGCCACGAATGTCGCTCCCTACCACAACAACGAAACAAAAGAAGAATAAACCAAAGAAAAAAAAACGCCAAGACGCTCTAATTCGCAGTTTACATAAACTATTTGCGCAGTGTATTAACGAGACCTGCGGTGGATGGGTAAATATTTGCCTAGCCATTTGGCACTGATCGTGCCAAGGAGGACTCAGCCCACTAGGCGGATGAGTAATAAAGTCAAGCTGCCAGCCAGCTTCGTCTGCTCATCATTGTCGTCGCGAAAAATTGTTGTGTAAACGATCGCAAAATGATATCAACAACCGGAGATATTGCCGCTGAATTATTATCACCCCTTTTTATTTATTTTTTTTTTTAGATACAAAGTCAACAGCCTCGCACACTTGTTCCCCACTAAAAACAAAAATAAAAAAACAGAGAACAATAAATAAATAATACAAAATATTTAATAAAAACAATAGTACAATAAAACAACGGGCGAAAGTTTCCATTGAAAAGGTGCAGGCAAAAACAAAAGGAAATACTGTTCGAATACTGAACAAGGAATATATATAGTAAAGATATATATGGCCATAAATTGAGATTTTTCTGGTGGAGTTCATCATTTTTAGTGGCGACAGTTTTTATCGCCTGCTTAGCTATATATTTTCGATTGATTAATGACCGACTATCTGCGAAAACATGTTAGTCAGAATCGAGAATAATTCGGGTATTTGCTCTCATCTATTTTTAATGATAATGATAATGCCAACATCCAGCATTTGGGTCAATATTTACGACCAATTTCCCAATCAGGGTTTGATAATTCGTATTTATTAACTGTCTGGGTTGCGATTTCTTTCATCGTCATGAAGTAATTTTAAATTGCCACGTTGATTGAATAATGGCTAGATTTTATTTATCAATTAAATTTCTTAAATATTTTCAACAGGTATTTGGAAGAAAATATTTCATAATTGCTCAACTCAAAGCAACACAATTCTCATTGCCTCAAATTAGCGTTGAATATTCTGTTATATAATATAGATAATAATCATTGGCAATAATTAAATGAAGTTTAGTAATTCTAACAATTCCACTAACTACTCCATCCGTGAGGATTTTTACTTTTTATCATTGTGCGACCTTTTAGCCACAATTAATATATCATTATTGAAAATAGAGTTTGGCGGGAGAGAGAAAGAATCGCTTTACAGATATCAGTACAGTATCTTTATCTGTATCTGTATCTGTATGTTTGCTGTGATTTTTGCGGAAGTGCATTGATTTTCCACTCAAGTGGGCACTTGACTTGCCGCTGTCGTCATGAATTGATTTTCTCACCTTTATTTACTCAACGCCGCTTTTTTCCACCGTTCGAGCGCTCGAAAAATGTTAATTAGTTTTTTGTTGGCTTTTTTTTAATTAG
Organism: Drosophila setifemur; assembly: GCA_021224005.1. Classification (NCBI taxonomy): domain Eukaryota; kingdom Metazoa; phylum Arthropoda; class Insecta; order Diptera; family Drosophilidae; genus Drosophila; species Drosophila setifemur. Next base: position 556,020 of record JAJJHY010010805.1, read on the forward strand.
AACTTAGTATTTGTGTTTCTGTTTGCAGTTTGCAGCTTGTAGTGGTTTCTAGGTGATTTGCTATCGTAACATTTATGCAAATTGCCGTTGGAAGTGGGCAATTTGTGTGCGGATTTCCGCCTGCAACGCATCTTCATGCGACCTGAACTTCGTATCTAAGTATCTGAGAAACGAGCTGAAAATAGCTCGGATCCCTCGGATAGCCAGTGAAAGTTTTCTATGCTGATTGACAAGCGGCGCATGCGCGGCGATTGCTTAAATAACGCCCCGTGCCTCTACCACTGCGCATGCCAAAATCCAAATCAAAATCAAAATCGAAACAAAAAAAACTGAACACATATACAAAATCACAATGATAGAAAACGTATCCAGCAGATAAAACGCGTCACATGGCCTTTTTGAGGGCACTTAAGTGACTGCTGCTGTTGGTTTTTTATTTTGTATTTTTTAATTTTATTTTTGTTTTACCTGTGGGTGTGGACCACCCACAAGGCTTACCTGTCCCCAATTATCCGGTATACATATTCGGGAGCTTAATATTTCTATCCAAAAATAAAAGCCATTTAAACAAGGATTAAGAATTTCGAAAACATGCAAAATCAATGGAACTTAGTTGGTTTTAAAAATGAAGCAGATTTTTATTCAATTTGCATATTGGATAAAATAAACTGTTGCACTTAAAATACATTTAATTTGAATCATGTTTTATTTTACAATAATTTGAAGTCCTTGAGTTTTTGTATTTCAAAATGAAACCAACTTCAAAATGGTATAAAACAATATTTTGGTATTAAATTTCGTAACTAGTTTATTTTGTTCAAATTATGACCTTATATTGGTGCGCATCGTAAAACAAAATACATTTTATAAAATAATAATATTTGAATCATTTAAGTTCTTTCTAGCCAACCGTTTTCAATTTTAAATATTAATCTGTTCCATATATCCTATATCCCGTTGAATTTCATATTTTCCCTACTAAAAGTAAACTGAAAGTCTCAACTAAACTGCATTTTTTATGGGGCAACCTCGTTTTTTTTACGCCTACTTTAGCTTTCATTAGAATTGCCTAACAACTTCCACTTTTGCTTTTTTTGGTCTCTATTTTGTTTTATTTTCATTTTTAATTTTGTATTTGGTTTTCGAGGGGCCAACTAAGCCACAAAGTTTGTGCAATTTGTTTATTTATTTTCGCTTCACCAGTTGGTTTGGCTAGGTTGTTTTTTTTTTAAATTGAAAGCCGCAGACTAATTCCTACGATTAAGGAGTTCAGCTTGCAAGGTTCGTTGGATTCCCACTTTTAATTAAAATCCTTACCTCATAATAATTAAATTAAATTACTAATGAATTCCATAAATATTTGTAAACTGTGTGGCACTGTCAGATGTATTCATATATTTCTATTCCCATAACTTGATATCCTGTTTCTATAAATCCTACATTTGTATATATACAAATTAATATCTCTCTCAAATAATAGCATTAACTAAAACCCATCCTAAATATCATATAAAAGTGTCTCGCATCCTTTTGATGAGATTTTGTAAGGCTAGATTTTCCGGAAAATAACTTTCCACTCTACTTACCGTTATGACTCTTAAACGCGATCGTCCGCTCTGCGCTCTTCGCTCTGTATGTATGTATATGTGTGTGTGGCTTCTGTCAGTGTGCGTGTGTGAGCGCTTGTGGAAAAGCCCAAAACAGGATGCGCTGCTTTGCCGCTTAACGAAAAAAATCCACTTCCGTCTTTTAATGCGTTTGTGTGTTTTTTCTTTCGTGTTTTTTGGCCTTAAATTATTGTATTATATATCGTTTTTGATTTTTTTGTTTATTATGTAATTGGTTTTTGTAATTGTTGTTTTTGAACAGTTCTTGATTTTGTGAATTAATTTTGTACTTTTCAAGCAGGAAGCGGGCGGGGGCGAGTGGTTTACATCTCCGTTTAACAGAAAAAAAATTTAAAGTCGAATTGAAAAAAAAATTAAAGCCCGTTTCGGGATATTGGAAGTAATGTCTGTTGTTTCTTCTGCAGCTTGAGGATTTTGTTTTTATTATTGTGTATTTGAAGTAATATTTAACGCGTATGGAGAAAAACACGACCAACTCGAAAACGCACTAAAACGGTATTAAAAGCCGAGACTAAAATTAACTTTGCAAGTAATTTTACGATGCGCGAAGGCCCGAAGTCTCCAAAAACCGAAGCCGAACTTCCCAGGCCGAAGCTTCCAAAGCGAGGAGAGCAAAGCCGAGCAGAGGAGTCTTCTGCTGCTGTTGTTGTTGTTGCTGCCGAGAGCGGAAAAGCTGGGGAGAGCCAAGAGAGCGTCGCTGCCGGCAGAGTTCACTTCACTTTAGCACTTTATTGTTATTGTTGTTGTTGTTATGTGGGAGAGTTGCTCTCCGTGGTGGCTCCGGTTGGCTTTTGGCCAGAGGAGAAGAGATGATGATAAAGCCGAAATAAAAATCAGCTGGCTGTTATCTGTTTGCTACTACCACTGCTGCTACTACCACTGCTGCTGCTGCTGCTGCTTCTGTTGCCTTAAACGTTCGCTTTGGGAATGATGTTGGCTTAAAGCCGACCGCTACGTAATATACGCTCAGATCCTGTTTGCATGCCGTCGACGTCGCTGCCGGCGTCGCAGCCAGCTGATGAAGAGACAGATACAGAGAGAGAGTGGGGGAGAGAGTCCCACGAAAGAGAGCGCATGGAGCGGATTAGCGGATCACGAGCTTTTTCGGTTGCAGTCGCTGTTGTTGTTGTTGTTGTTGCGGTTTCTTCTGCCCAGCTTGGATTTCCCATATGTGCGTTTAGTTGGGGCATCGCACAGTGGGCCGAAATCGTCGGCCCAAACTATTTGCATGCAAATTAGTTGTTTGGTCTGATAATTAAAGTTAATCAAATTTATTTGGCAAATACGAACTTAAGTTGTGTGCCTACTTCTTGCTCATCTTTTTTTCTACAAATATTTGAGTTAAAACAACTTTCTCACAATCGTTGTACTTATTAGTTTTAAGAGTTATTTTCCATATCCTTAACGCACAGTTGGCTGAAATGATCTAAATATTTACATGCAAATTAGTTGTTTGGTATTAAAATTATGGTTTATCAAATTTATTTGGCAAATACGAACTTAAGTTGCGTGCCCACTTTTTACTCAAATTTGTTCTACAAATATTCACAATGATGTTGGTTATTAATTTTAACAATTATTTATTCTAATATTTAACGCCACATTTTGTATACTCGTAGAGAATTCTCTTTCTATTGATTCAATGCTTTTAAATCGATTTAATTGGCTTACGCCAATAAATACTATAATGTGATTAAATAAAAAATATAATAGCGAGATTTTTAGCAGGTCGTAAAAGTACCGAAAAGTTTAAAATTTCACAAAGAATTAAATGAGTAAACGAAGACATAAAATATTCAAATTGGATGTATACAATTGAATTTGGAAATCCTTTGTGAAAAATTATTTGCGAAATGGAAACTACAAAAATAAATGTTGTAATCATTTTAACCAGAGCTTATGTTAAAACGGTATTAATGGGATAATTTGCGATCACTTTTATTGTATACATAAATATATATTCCTCAAACTATTTTTATTTAAACATTTATTGCTCATTTGGCACAGCTATGATAATTTCCCGTCTGCATTTTTTTTTAGCAGTTTGTGAAACCGGTGCTCAAATTAAACAGTTGAAGTACAAAAACACCTGCTGGATTTGTTGTTCGAAAATTTCCTCCCACTGTGCGCCTCAGTCGACTGCGCAGCATCGCGCGCAGGCTGCGCGGTTCGATGGCGCCTCGAACATGTTCGGCACGCGTTGCGGTTCGATCCGCTGTGGGATTCACACGGCCAGCCAATCGCTCGAAGCGGCGCTTTTCAACTTTCATTAGAAATTATCGGCCACGCCCACTGTCGTGCTGGTGTGAGTGTGGATATTGAAAATTGGATACAACGTCTGCGATATCGCCAGAGTCCCCCGCTGCCCCGCCGCTCTTTCCGCAGTCGATTTTAGCACATCTTAATTCAATAACTTCGAATTATTGGCGTTAATGGAAGAGACGGGACAATAACAATAACAACAACAACAAACGGGCGCAATGCCATTGATTAATCCGATCTATGTTTGATATATAGAATTATCCCCATAACTGAAAGATGGCTTATTCATTGCATTACCCCACTCATTTGTGTGTCACTGTCGTCGGATCGAGTGCGTCAATTGTTTAATGAAAACAACAAACAAACCGATGGGCAAACCAAACAAAAGCGAAACCATCTACGACGAACGACTTCTATGGAAGTATCCCAGGTGCGCCGAAAGAAATTTTGATGCATTTTTTTTTAAGTTGACTACTTGAAGCTTTTTTTTTTGGTTAACCTATTAAAACGCGTTCGGCTTGAAAATTAAATAATAATTTTGGAAACAAAATTAAATTTAATACAAGCGTTGAACAGGATTCATTCTTATGTGCATATATTATTAAGCCCAAAAACTATGTACTCGTATTTCCATTTGCATCCTAAATTATAACCTAGTTCTTTTACCAGCATAGCCTTTTAAAATTTATGAGAATACCTTATCAAATATCAAATATATTATATTAACAGACCCGAAAAACGTTTGCCACGTAGTTCTTCCACCTAAGTTATTTCTTTTGATAATTTTAGTAGAAAAAAATTAATAAATTATTGGATGACTTTTAGCACGATGACCCAAAAAAGTAAATTTTTGGCATTGTGCATAGAACGAAATATTATGTTTATGATTGTACTATTATGTATTATATATCACTTTAAAAAAATTTGTGTTGACCAATATATATACAAAATAGATAATAACCTATCCTCAGACTCACAGAATATACATATGAAATATCATAAAAATCGGTCAAGCCGTTTCGGAGGAGTATGGTAACTAACACTGTGAAGCAAGAATTCAAATTATATAGAAAAGTTGTATCATTAACGATTTTAGTCCGAAAACTTTTCATATTCGTGTTGATCCCAAAGAATATCCAATTTCTATTACCAGGATAGCTTATTACAAATTATAAAAGACCTTATAAAATGTTAAATCATAAAAATTGTATCTTTATTTTTTTTGTACTGGTATCAGGTTTAAACGCGAATGGGAATATATATTTTTCTGCATGTACCTTTATATAGTATACTATATGTTTATATCAAACCAAAGAAGCCAGACAAGCCAGCCATCAAGCAATTTTTATCGTTTCATTTTTAATTTATTAATTATTTATTTTTTTGCTTAAACGCACGACGTTGTCGTCTTCCCATCCGCCTCCTCTCCACTCTCCACTCTCTTCTCCGCCGCTGGTTTGTTGTTCATTTCGGTTTTCGTCATCTGTTTCGTCGACGTCACGAGATATTGATATGGATATTGATAGACAGACAGAACCGGCGGCCACCATATACAAACATAATCGCGAATACTGTAGAAGAAACAGATATGCACATAATTTGGGACATATAGATATATAGATAGATGTCTACGTATATCCGCAATTGGTTGGCCTTCTTCGGACTCTCGCGAATCTGTTTAGAAATTCGGTCTATAGAACATTTGCTTGGCCATTATCCGATTGTTTCCTTTCATTTCTGGTTTTGTTTTCGCGGCGACAATGTATATCTCAAAGTAGATTCTGTTGTTTTATTAAACTTAAATGTGCGATTGAGCAACATCAGTTCGTTAAACCCAGTCTCAAGGTCATTAGTATTCAATATTGAGTCACCGTTTTGTTTACAATAAACTACAACAATATATGCCCTTTTAGTTGTATGGTGGGACTATTCGATTTTAAAACCACTACAAATTTATTTTAATATTAATATTAGTAAGTAAATAATTAATAATATTGAAATAGAACAAAAATGCATCTAAATCTAAATTATAATATACAAAAACAAGAATGGAAGACTAGTTTCGGGTCCCGAAGCTTAGAATACCCTTGCAAATCCTTGTCTTCAAACCATTCGATCGCTCGCCATACGAGCTATAGGAAATAGTGATCCGATTTTGTTATTTTTAAATTGCCAAAACAGCTTTAATGTCTAAGAAAACTTTATTTTCCAAGAATGAATTAATAACTACCTGCAATAGAAAGAAGGAATGGTGCAAAGCCCGATAGCTTTAAAACTGAGACACTATTTTGCGTAGAAACAGACAGGCAGACAGATGGCTACATCGACTCGGCTGGTGATACTGATCAAGAATATATATACTTTATGGGGTCACTGCGTTGCAAGCTTCTGGGCAAAATTATAAGACCCTTTGCAAGGGTATAACAAAAATAACGTTTGTCCAACGCGTCGTATACTTTATTTCAAGTGTCAGTGCAGCAATATACAAATTACTAAGTCTTTTAAAAACAAAACCAATGAAAAAAACTAAAATAAAATTATATATCCAAAAATCCACCCATTTCCTGTTTTCCTCTATTTGTTTTTTTTTTTAACACTTTGATATTTAAATAAATAAATTTGTTAAACATTCTTGTATTATTTCCATTAATTTAAAAAACTTTTTTTCACTGCGCAATTGATCCTAGTGGAATAATACGAAACTGCAGACTGCGTTGAAGTTGAAGTTGCGACGTCATCAGGCGGATAAACACGGCACCGCTGTTTATCAATCCCGTGTATCTCGGGCATACATACATATGTATCTGTATCTGTATCTGGAAAACACTTGGCTGGGCGAGAAAGGGGGCATTTGTGTCCCTCGTTTATTTGACAATTTATTTATTAGACGCGATTCAATCTACGATCCAAGAACCCGTTCTTTCCCCCTTTTGAATTTATTTACTCCCGCACACACTACCTACATTTCAATTAAACAGCCAAGATACAATGTGCACTGATCTGCCCCAGGCTGACTTCGTTAAGATTGAGTGCGTATATTTATATGTATATATATAGTGTTTCATGCGTCACCCGGATGCAATCGGTGGGCTTTAAGAGGTGAGGGAAATATTCCTATTTTATAATGGCTTATGTAATTATCGTAAACACCACATGATAGCTGTAACTGCGATGAAGCGCTAATTGGAGGCGAGACACGTGCAAATATATAAACATATTGTAGTACGATATATTTAAATCTTCCGCTTTTCTTGCCATTAATCAAATCGGTGTGAAATTGCATAACTAACGGCAATGACAAGAAAAACCCCCAAAACAAAGACCAAGTCATCGCCAGATTCTTAGATCTTTTTATCCAGCCTCATGGCGGACGGCAGACGGCTGACTAACGCGAAAGATAAACATCTCGCGGTGATAAGATATACTCGTACGAGAGATGAACTTCTCTCGATGCCAAAACTCGAATTTTCATAAAAATATTTTAATTCGGTCTGAAGGAATTCGTCTGGCATGTAAACTAGTTTTCCCCCTCCTTTTTGTAATGGAAAATATTTCGAGTTTCGTATCATTTGTAGCCCAAAATTCTTTACCTCTTAATGTTTGCATAATTAAATAATTCAAATGATTGGTTCATTTCATGTACGAGTATGTAAGGAACTTAAATAAATATATTTTTACTGATTTTGCATTAAATTCTATATTTTGCAACTCAATATTTCTCGTAAAGCTAATTTACAAAATATAAGTATTGTTATAAATATTTTAATCCTGACTTTGATAAGAGTAAGTTGTAAGATAGTCAATCAATTATCTTTAAAAATTTCGAATTTACGACCTTTTTTCCCCATTCGTTCCTATGGCAGTTATGTGATGTAGAGTTCCGATTCTGGCCGTTCCGACTTATATACTACCTACAATAGATAAAAAGAGTTGGTGCAAAATTTCAGTCCGATAGATTTAAATCTGAGGGACTAGTTTGCGTATAAACAGACAGACGGACAGGCGGACAGACAGACGGACATGGCTAGATCGCTTCGGCTGGTGATGCTGATTAAGAATACTCGTATGTGTACTTTATGGGGTCGTAGATGTCTCCTTCACTGCGTTAAAATTTTCTGGTCAAAATTATAACACCGTGTAAAAATGTAGAATTTATTTCGATTGCAGAAACTTCTAGTTATGGGGGAAAACACATTCTGAATTTCATAGGTTTCTGAAAGTGCAACTAAGGGCAATATAATGACTAACCCAGATTTATCTGCGAAATCTTCGGATCCGCCAGATCTTTTCGGTTAAGAGCGATAAGAGTGCGTTAGAATTCGTGGACTCTTCTTGGCGTGCTGTTTGTGTTTGGCTTAAGCAAATTGCAAATCACTTCATAAGCCGGCCAGAACCGTAAATCAATTTCTAGGAAAGCGACAAAACCGTTGTCAGCATGCGAGTGGATATGGCCGGGGAGGAATATATGGGCACGGTTATCTGGCCCGATCCCACACATATCCACCGGCAACAGCAACTAACAGCCATGTGGGTCAGCCGCGGTGAGGAATATATGGGTATTTGCCTTAGCGCCCGGCTACCGCACTTGAATTTTTAATAACCTTTTCAAGTTCACTGCCTCACTGCCACATCATAATCGTTGTTTGCTATTTTCGAGTATTCCCAGCCTTTCAGCTTTTCAGCTTCTCAGCATTTCATCATCTGCAGAAAAACTCGATTCGATTCAATTCGTTTTCATTCTTATTTTAGGTTTCCAGCTCCATCACTGCCATCTCCATTTATTAATTCAATCAATTAATATTGGCTAAGAACAATTAACACTTGGCCAGACTTGACTGTCACCGAAAAACGCACATGAAAGTCCGCCCTGTGCCGGACCCGATTGGATTCGAATCGGTTCGATCCGATCCCATCAAATGGAGCATTTGTTTTCTTATTTATCATTTGATCGTGCGAAAAGATATCGAAATCGGCGAAACCAAACGCCATGAGCGGGGGAGCTTAAATGCAGTTCAAATGAAAGTACTCTTACAAATGTATGTGGGACAGAAAATCTGAACACAATTATTCTCTGTGGTTTGTTTTAATTTTAAAATATAAGAGGGAGAGGGAAGCGTTTCCTACCGTACTAAATATATATGCATATATACCGTCTATCCGGCTGATCAAGAGTCAAGGAAAACTTCTGGTCAAAATTATAAAATCATTTGGATATAATTAAAATTACGTCTGCTTTACAACTTTGTTTAACCAAGACGCCAAAGAAAAATTCCTTAAAAGGATTGTTTTAAGGGATTTCTTATTAAACGATAATTTAATTTAATTAAATTTCCATTTGTAATATGGAAACTTGATTTTAAAAAGCCTTGAATAAGAAGTGCAGTAATGTAAAACGTAATTTTAAGTTTTTGCACATTGTAAATCACAACAAAATACTATTTACTATAAATGTAATTCAATGTAATTTAGTGTTGCTAAACCATAAAATAACAAGTAAGAACGTTACAGTCGAGTTTCCCGACTGTTACAGACCCTGTACAAATTTGGTTTTAGGCATAATAAAAAAAAACCAAAAAAAAATATATATTCACACCGAGTCCGGTCTGGGATTCGAACCCAAGATCTTCGCGTTTTAAGTCGAACGTCGTAACCATTCGACAAACCCAAACTTTGCGAATCGACAGCTAATACAGAATAAATATATTGAAGACGCACATTCATACATACATATATACATACACATTCATACATATGTATATGAAGCTAGAGGCAGCGCAGTTGCAGAGGCACTTCCGAGAAAAATCAACCACCGAACGCAAGCGATTTACCGTTTGTTTGCGCAAATAAACAGATTTTTTGTGTTTAGCGCCTGTAAACTTTAGGTATTTATTGTGCGCTTTCTAATTAACCAATCTTGATGAAATTTTCAGGATCGGTAGAAATCTATGCTCCAATTGCATGTGTATTTTTAAAAAAATTTTAGCTTGAAAATTGTGCAGTGCAGGGCAGTGCAAAAATTCAAATACAAATTGCGGAGGCGGTGGGCGTGGCACCGACTTAAAAAAATAAACTCTAATTTACTCAGTATTAGAAGAATCTACACTGGTAATACGGTTCCTCTAGCTCTTACAGTTGCTGAGATCCGTGTGTTCATCCGGACGGACAGACGGACAGACGGACAGACGGACAGACGGACATGGCTATATCAACTCAGCTCGTCATGCTGATCAAGAATATATATACTTTGTGGGGTCTGCCACGCCTCCTTCTGCCTGTTACATACATTTGCACAAACTTAATATACCCTTTACCCTTTGGGTACAGGGTCTAAAAATAGCAATTTTCTTGTGTAATAATTTTAATTAAATATTATCAAAAATTGCGTGTGCAAATTTAATCAAAATTTGGGAGATAATACAATTAATCAGAAATCACATGAATATGGAATATTTTCCATAGCATTTATCAATAGCAAATTTGTTTAACAATCAATAAAAAAAATCATTTCCCACAATTATTAAACTTTTGATTCATAAGCATGAGAGTTCTAGAAGCAAATGCTTTAATTAATAATAAAGCGGAGGTAAAGTACCCAATTTAAAGTCAATCACATCAGATTAAGTTGCCATGAATCATTCATGGCCAAAAGTGGGGTACTTTAAATACGAGTAGATAGAAGGACCGAAAAGCTGATATATAGAAAGCGAGTTTGAGTATATATAGTATTAGAAGTTGAAGTTGAAGTACAAAGATATAGATCATCGCTAGTAAAACCACAAGATTGAATTGTTATCATAATACGAGGTGTAAAATCTTCTGGTCAAGCGCAAACAGCTCATTAATATTGTAAATAATTATGTGAAAGTTTGAACAGCTGTAAATATTTACAATGTGATTGTGATGTGGGTTTTCATGATCTTGAAACAATACAAATATAAATAGTTCCTAACATAAGTCGAATCATTATAGTTTAATTTCCTTTCCATTTTGACAGAGATCGTTTAAATTTAGCAAATCAAGTAAATACAGCTAATTCAATATGCTTTCAGCTTTTCAAAAGGTTCTGTTCAATATTAATTTTATTATTTTTTCCTATTTACTAGTAGAAAAAAACATCCATTCAAATCCTCTTTTGGGTAATTTTCAACGGATCTACATAAATCATTCGAGATCATCTGACACCTAATGAATACATTTTATAATAAAAGAAAGACGTAGCCAAATGATGATTGAGTATGGGAAATCCTAATCGTTTAAATAGCAATTATTTCCGTTGAAAAATGAAACTAATTCGTTAGAATGTTTTTTGTTGAATTTTCAGAAGCGCGGAATCTATTGCGCCTCTGAATTTCGAACTGGAAGTTTAAATTTTCGGTATTGGCCCAACCCACGCACGCGACCCGAGAAGTCCAAATATAATCAAAGAAGTCCAACGGTAACTCAGTCTAGATCCGGGGGATTGACAGTTTCTGGGATCGTGGGCTCGGAATGGGAACGGGAATAGGAATAGAAATGGGCTTGGGCTTGGGCATGGGCTTGGGGGACGACGGTCTGCTTTGAGTCATTAACCAACAGCGGAGCCATCAATCTTTCAATTCCAACTGTCCACTGTCTTCAGCCACAGTTCGATCCGAGCCAGCTTAGCGCCTTCGATCCACTCCGATATGATACAATCCAATCCGATCCAATCCGAATAGAAAAAGAGCCAACCGAGGCGACAAGTGGGAAAAGCCGATGGCGGGCAGTTGAAAAATGTTAGATACTCTTGCGGAATTAAGTTAAGGGGAGAAATGTTAACAATTTTTAAATGCCTCTATAAACTACTTTTATTTTCAATTATTTTTTTATTGGTTATTTTGGTTTTTAAATCAAATTTGAAAATATAATTTATTTGGAAAAACTCAAAGAACAAGAAATGTTTAAGGTTTTCAAATTGATCAAGATAAATGTCAATTACAAAAAAAATTATTGGGAAAATGTAAATAACATTAGTCTTAGCATTCTCAAATAAGCAATAAATTCTAAAGCACATTTATACTCGTATAGGCACTAGTACCATTTCATAAAATATAGGTACTAGTACATATATATTTTAGAAGTTAGTGTGTATAACTTAATTATTATACCTAAAGAAAGAGTTATGGAAGGAACCGCTCAGAACATTTCAGAATTTTCGGAATTCTGTTGAATTTAAAATAGAATGCTAGAGTATCTCAAGGAAACATATCTCAGAGATTAAAGATCACGAAGTCCAAGTACCCACTAATGAGGGTATGTAAATAAATATTATTGAAAACCAGCAAGGCGGCGCGACGACTGCCACCGAGGCGATGGAAAAAACAGCCTGAAACCACTTGGTGCCGGTTGAAACTAGAATCGGTGGACCGTTCGTCCGGCCCGGCTCGGTTCGGTTTGGTTGGATCGGAATGGATTGGATTGGATTGGACTGAGTTGAGTTGGGTTAGGTTGTGTTGGGCTACGTTGGGTTGCGCTAAGTTGAGCAAACTGCGGCGCCTCGTCTGGGTTTTTACTTGCTATTGAAACGCAGCCAAAAAACTAAGCCACCATCGTAACTTAGCCAAATGGGACACAATTGTCTGATTTACTGTCGAGCACCTGCACAGAGGAAGAAAACGAAGAAGATCCTCCCCAAACACCAAGAAATTATTACCAAAGAAATGCATTAAGCCGAGTTAAATACGATTATGAGATGGCGCTCCCAGCACGATTCTTTAGCTTTTTGTAAACTTTCACATTCGCCAGGATATCGACTGTGCGATACCCGTTGCGGAATAACTTCTATAAAAGGATGTTATGTAGGAAAAATAAATGAACAAATGCATCCCGTTGGAATAACTGACTTTTGTTGTTAAGGATTATATTATATTGAATACATTTCATTTTATCATTAATTAATTAGGATTTAAATAAATAAACAAAATAATTGTTTCAGTAAAATTCTTCATTAATATTCGTACAGTTTCTCTGTATTTGAAACTAAGCTCAGAGAACTTTAAGATATAACCAATTTGTTTGACCCTTGTTGTTGTTGACTACAATAAGTACTCAATTTTATGGATTCCTTGGCGGGTCTGTATAAATTTGTTGATACATTTAAATGTACGATTTATATACATTTACGTCTGGTATTTCAAAACAGTTTTTTAAATAAATTTAAAATTGATTAAATTTCTTTGAAAACATATTAGAACAAGTGTTGAACATTTCCGAATGGAACAGATCGAAACATTTGTGGGTTTCGGCCAAGAATTCCTTCTCAGCGAAAAGGCCAATGTCTTTGGCAATCATAATTAATGACCCCTGCAGGATCGTGTTCGCAAATTAGTAAACCACCGTCGCCGCCCAATGCGAAAATCGTGTCGCATAATTTGCAGTGGACCGCAATCGACATAACTCATACGCCGCGTGTCCCAAATGGAGGTTAAAAGCCAATGCAGTCGGTGCAGTGCCAGTTCCAGTGTCTATAAATAAATGCAATGCAATCGCTAAAAAACTGGTCTGGCCAGGTTTTGGCTTTAGGTCTCACCGATCGGATTGGTTCCAAAAAAAAAAGAAACGATCGTATCGTTTCGGATCCCCATGCGATCCATTCCGATCCGATCTGCAGTTGCATGCAGAAGAACAGGCAGCACACATGATATATTCGCATATATCTATATATATGTACATTTGTATGTATATTATTCGGCAACATTTCTTGGCCCGGCTGTCAGTCGGTTTTTGGTAGCTACGATGGTCAAGGACGTACATTAACCAGGCATGAATGTTGGTTCGAGGGGCGGTGGGTGGTTGGAAAGGGGCAAAACTTATAGTAAAGACAAAGGCCAGCCGAACAATTACATAATCACAACAGGTTGATGCTTAGCTAGTTGGCCAGTTGAGTGAACGGAGGGGAAAAACGATCAGGAAACTGCTGGAAAATAGTTATAAAATACATTTATTGAATGGAAATGAAAGAAATACTTAAAACAAATAACAAAACAAAACAAAAATGTAGTTAATGGGCAAAGCGTGTTTATTAAATATCAATTAAAAATATTAATAGAAATGTATTATGATTCTTTTCAATAACTAGATATGACCAATATCTTTATCAGCAATAGCCAATTAACAATACATCGGAAACGCTTTTTGCTCTCATATTGGTGCGTCTAAATAATAGGTAAATTTTACATAAAATTTATAATTTAACAATTCATTAAAATATCTTTACACTCAAAAACAGAACCCAAAAACTACATACAAATAAATTTTTACAATCAAAATATTATTTATAAATACTTATAAATTTATATTTCATGCCTTTTTAATTCTTAATCAATTATGAACCTCCCAAATTAATTTAAAATTATGCCTACAAATTGAATTGATTTATTTTTTCAATTTGAAAAGAAATCTGCTTCAAGATCTAAAAGGAAATAATAAATAATTATAAAAGTTTCATTGATTTTCCAACACCCTATATAAACCAATTTGAGTTTTTTTTTAAATTATAATACCGATACTTTAGAAAAACAAATAAAAAATAAACTCTGCCGATCACATGGAGTTTTTGTAAATTGAAAACCTTTCTAAATCGGTTCTTGCGTTCAGTTTGACATTGCCAACTCGACTGCACGTGGCGTATGCGCAATATTCTGTGGTCGGTGGTCAGTGGTCAGTGCCCAGTGGTCAGTGGCTAGTATGAAATGCGAAATCTTAAGTAAGAAATCTCGAGACGGCAACCACACCCCAAAAACAAGAATGTCGCTTTTTGCTCGGATCCATTTCAATTGCAATTTATATTTTGTTGCCCAGCTGTTTTTATGCCGCATTTTATTGGCCAACAATGGGAACTCAATTTCGTTTTTTCTCCACAGTTCCTGTCTCTTTTTTTCAGCTAGCCCTATCTCTTTCTCTCTCTTTAGGCCTTATGCAAGGCCGTTTGTGAGTCTGGTATACAAAATATATTTTTACTGATCTTGGGCGGATTGCGTGAGCCTTTTTGGCCTGTCCCAGTTGCTTGCATTTTATTGATTTCTTTATTTGGCAATTATAGCTCATTAAGTAAACACTTCGTAAGTACTTTGTCCTTCTCGCAGCCCCCCGTTTAGTTATAAACTTTTAATATCCTTCTCCCCCTTTTTTGAATGGAAAAAAACAAAAAAAAACTTCGGAGATTTATTTGGGGGTATTGTGAAAAAAATTGGTCATGGAATGCGCCCACAATACCAACAGAAAAAAAAACAATTATATTTTTAATATTAATATGAATTAAAATGTATTTTTTACATAAAAAAAAGAGCAGCACTTCAACTGGATTCTAGCATCTTTAAACGGTTTTCAAAATTTGTTATTGGCTACTATTTTGGAGATCGAAATATTTGGAAAATAAATATATTTAAATTGTACATGTTGTATATTTAATTATTACACTTTCTTTAGAAAAAGTTAATAAAATTTATAATTATAAACTCAATGCCCAGTTTCTATTCAACAGGAAGAAGCATCCTTTGAAGTACATACATGCCGGATATGTCTGTCCGTCGAAAGTTATTCTGATTATTACTCTTATAAGAATGTAAAATATTATCCCCAAATTGGGTAGTATCTACTATTCTATCCTCAGTTGTCACACAAACTTCTTTATTAGCAAACACAAGAAAAAAAAAAACACTTGAAACACTTTTCTTTATGGCCACAAATGCAAGATCAATAGACCCGCTCCGAGCATCCCGTTTTGAAGGTATTGGTTTCATAATCCCAAGAATAGTCAAATACTGGGGACCTTGACTATCAAATGCGAACTACATTTCAATGCTACTTCCAGATACATTTGTGTGTATTATTCTAGATATTATATTGAAGTAGCGTTCACGACCTTCCTTCCATTGTTGTTGTCGCTTTTTTTTATTGTACTTTCCGAAGCCGCACGCCACACAAATTGACGTAGTAAACTCTTTCCAACTGGCGGTAAATATCATTTATGTACTTAGTATTTATTTAATTTTTATTTGGCTATCTTTTTTTTCCCTTTCAGGGTAAGTTTTTCCAAACAATGGCGGGAAAAAATTAGCACAGCTGCTTCAAAAAATTGAGCGAGCAAAAAAGTTAGTACGAGGAGGTAAGAGGCAGCTATTAAGGCACAAATACAAATAATAAATATTATTGCAAAAATTAAGCAACTGAGAAAACTATTTAATCATCTTTGTGGCATCCATAATTCCACAATATTTATTGCAATTAGCAACAATTTGCGAACTATCTAATTGACGGAGGGAAACCAGCATATATATTTGTTCGATCTGGCGCAGGTGAAATTCATCCGTAATCCAAATACGCATGTATATATTTATATATATATTTCGAAGTATCCAGACCAGACTTTGCATAGCTTTCCCAGTGATCAGTCATCGATCGATCGACCGATCAGATGGGAAAAATTTTGGAATATCAATTAATGTGTCCGACATTAGAGTGGACCATTAACACCACTCCGCTAAGTGCTCATCCTCCGGCGGTCAAAACCCCTTCAACCCTTCTCTTAATTATCGCCCATCAATGAAAAACTCGCATCTTGCGAAACCGATTTTTTTTCGTATCTCTTATTTGTAATTTTTCGATCTAGGAAACGGAATTGGCATCTTGATGCCAAGGAACATCGACTCCAGATCGTTTGTTGTTGGCTCCGTCTGGGGGAGGAGGCCTGTCTTCTAGCGGGAGAATGGAAACCAGTTCCCATTTTTCGGCATTTCTGTTGTGGCTTTTAATTCAAACATTATGACAAATGACTGGTGATCCATCAAAATGTGCCAAACACTTGGTAATTTATGGATGTCGCCGAGCACATTTCCAAAGTTTCTCTCCTCATTTTTTTTTACGTTTACGTTCATTTAACAATTTTTGGGGTATGAGGGCCTGGTAAAAATAGAATGTTGACGCCTTTCTTGTATAAAATTTTTAATTTTTATTTAATTAAATTGGTGTATAATAATAAGAAAAAAATATAATTTAAACAGAGATATTAATAAATAAAATTATATATATTTTGTATTATTTCTAAACCTGATATTACATTTTTTTTATAAATACGTTGCACACATCATGGGCTAAACCAAATAAATTATATATTAGTTATGTGAAACTAATTAAATTGCACTTAAACAAAAAATTTTAGTACAAAAAAGAATGACAATCGTAGTATTTATTATTATTCTTTTTTACTAAGCAAAGTTTTTGATTATTGTTTCCGAATATTTAACTTCAAAGACATTTGATGTAATGATTTACTTCTACCAATGCAACTAAACTGCTTAAGATATTTGAATATTCCAAATTGTAAATGAAAATTAATAATTGTTTCACTTAAGAAAGTTAAATTACATGATCGTATAATAAAGCAAACCCCGACGCAAAGGTGTCATATAAACAAAGCAGAAAAAGATGTCACTGAATATTTATCGTGAGGTTAGCTAAAACCCATAAAAAACTATCATTTATGGGGGGCTGTAAAAATGTAAGTTCGATGGCATATCCAACAGCTTCAAGATAAACAACAAGAATAGTTACTATTCCAT
Source organism: Drosophila setifemur (assembly GCA_021224005.1). Lineage (NCBI taxonomy): Eukaryota > Metazoa > Arthropoda > Insecta > Diptera > Drosophilidae > Drosophila > Drosophila setifemur. The sequence goes on from JAJJHY010010805.1 coordinate 573,487, forward strand.
TCATTGGCCCACGGCTCACTTCTACATCTTGTTAACATACATATATTTTCGGTGGTTCGCCGTTTGCATGTAAATTATAATTAAATTTTCCTTGAAGTTTTGCATAAAACCATACAAATATGCTCACTTTTGCGAGATGCTTGCAAAATAATAATAAAAAAAGATCCACAGCAAAAGAATATCCAAAGAATCCGTTGTGGCCACGCCCCTTATAACAGCTCAGCCCGCCCATTCCTCATCATCATTATGGTCGCTTGCACCGTAAATAAAGTTCAATGTTTGAATACATTAAACGCAAAAAAAATCGGTAGCTATAATAATAATATGGTGGAGGTAGGCCAGCGCCGTGCTTTTTATTTTCGATTTGGAATTTTCAGTTTGGGGTGCCAAGCAAAATGACCATTTTCAATAACACTCACGTAGCATCCGAGTCGATAAATTACAATGAAACCAACAAAGGTTCCACAATTGAAATTTCGACGGTGGCAGCACGTCAGTATAAAATAATAAAATAATAAAGTGGCTGCCACAGAAGCGCGACAACAACGGGAGCAGAAAAAGGAAGGTTACGTTGTTTTGGTAACCCAACGAATCGTTGATGCTCTTTAAAATTATTCCCAAAATATCAGTGAACATAGAATTAATCACTAAAGTAAAATTTAGTAAAACCCACATTTATGAAAAAGGTGAAACCAACAAAAAATTAAAATACATAAAATGAATTCAACAATGAGTAACATAAATTTGCGAAAGTCAATTGAAATTTTGTAATGTAGGTCTAAAAAATTTAAAATATAAAAGCCATATGCTTAAATATACCAAGATAAATAAAAAAAATATATAATATGTTTAACAAGTTTCTACATTAATAAAACAAAAATAAATAAATAATAAAGCCTTTGAGAATGTGGAATAATGGATAAATGAGGTATCACAATATATTAGATAAATGAATAATAAATAAATAATTATAGATAATTATTTTATATTATTATTTTATATTATATTATATTTTGTAATTAGAACATTATTTAATGCTAATGACATGCCAGAAAAAAATCAGAAAATTATCTATTATTTACTCGTACTTAAACGAAATAAAAAAAGACACCTGGCCAGGATAACTTCACGAATTAATAAATAAAAACATCAAAATTATAAAAAAAAAACTAAAGATATACGAAAACAATTTCTTAAAAAAATAATTAATTAATTGATTAAGTTTTTATTAAAAGAAACAATATATAAATCCGTATCTTCTTTATTTTTTTATTTATAGATAATACAAATAGCTCATATTAAGTAACGAATCTTTTGAACACAACTTAAAGAAAGGGAATCGAGAGGAACTCAATGAAACCCAGAAAAAAACTGAAAATAAAAAAAACCAAAAAGGAATAAAGTATGTGAAGGCCAAGGACGTTGAGGCATTCCCAGTCCACATGACCGGGTCAAGGTGTTTCCCGCTCACTCAGTTCGACTTCTCCTAGTTATATAGGTATATCACATTTATGTGTGTTTTGGATGGAGGGTTCTTATCGCAGGAAACACACAAAAAATCAAGACAATTGCGACAGAACAATAAACAAATAATTATTGACTAAGCTGCTTATTTATAATTGTTTATATTTAGAAATACATTCAGGCACTCGGCACGAGCTGCAACTTTGAAGGATCGTTATGAGTGCACAATTATCTTGGCATATGTAGTATGTAGAAGTACGAGTATTTCCAAAATTATTTCGGGCTCTCAAAGTGTCTGAGGGTCATCTTCAAATAAAATGTTGGCATTTTCCTGGGTAGTTCCCCCGTGATCTAGAATTTCTGGGCATGATTCACCGCCGCAAATGTCGTTTGATTATGATAATAACTTTCAATCGAGCCACGATAAGCATTTCAAGTTGCATTTTTTTAAATTAATTAATTAGTCGCGGTTTTTTATTTGTGTCTGTGATTCCTCGACACAAAAACGCAGACGTCATTAACTAGAAAACAAGATATCAGTTTATCAATTAGCCACGTTCCGAATGCTCTTTTTAAGGAAAACATTTCGGCGCTTTGCCTTTAAAAATATTAATTAAATAGAAAATTTCCCTTCTTTATACTTCATATATATATATATATATATACTTAGATAGTTTAATTAGGCACTTTTAATGGCAAATCATATTTACTATATCTATACATTTTGTTGTCCGATTGATTGCCGGCAATTACGTTTTCGGGAAAGCCTCACCCACCTCCCACTTTCGAGTTGATAAGGTAACTGAATGATAAGGATCGAAAGTTGTTAATTACGCTGAAGTTGATGGCACTGAATATTTGGAAATGGATGTTTCAGTTTTGCAACACCATATACCTTTAATTTGTAAAATAATAATAGTTTGAAGTTGAAGTGTTTTTGTATCCTTGGCAAAATTACAATTTACTTATAATTCGAATTTTGATAATATTCACTAGAATTATTCGAATTATAATAATAATTTTAAAGGAATTGTATAATTTTATATGTAAAAAAAAACTTTTTATTTCGTTGATTGAATTTCATATGTAAGTGTAAGTTTATTGTTTAATGTTGTCTTTTGCAGATGGGAATCCCGAACGGTTCCAATCGGTTGATAAGTTTTATTATTGTTATTATTTCTCAATTATTTTTGTTGTTGTTGTTGGAACTTTGCCAAAAATATTCGACAGCTGAAATGTTTGTTCGAGCAGGTGGGACTGGGAATAGGGAGGANGAATAGGGAGGAGGGAGGGGGGAGGGGGCCAGAGAGAGTCGGAGGGGGCGGTGAAGCGACCCGGGCTTGGGGTTTTGAACTGGTCTTGGCTACCTCACCGGTTCACCTTGTAAATCAGCGCCACATACTAAAAATACCAGTGATCCGAGCTCTTTTGTTGTTTTATTTTTCGGCTTGGCTGTTTGTTGTTGATGTTTTCTGTGTGTTTCTATATTACTTATATTGGTTGTTGCTGTTGCTGTTGGTGTTGTTGGTGGTGTTTATTTGTTTTTGTTGTGTCTTGTGTGCAGTCGGCCGACTTGAAGTTGGCCAACATCCACAAAATATCTGCGAACGGCCCCTGAACCGCTTCTAATAGTTAAATGTGAACCAAACCTGGCAGCCATTTTGTTTGCAAATTTTGTGTATTTTGTGGGATTTTGTTTATGTTTTTGGTTGTGTTGGTTGTTTTTTTTTATTGTTATTGTTGGCTTGGCTGCTGGTTTGGAGTTCTTCGAACTCGGCGGGGTTTTTGAAATCTCATGAAAAATTGCCCAACCCGCTGACAAGAGCAGATGAAGAAGCGCCATCACACGGGGAAAAAGTTTATATATCTTTATATATATATCTTATATTTGGAGAAGGAGACTTAATTTATTTTGGGTAGAAAGTGTAGAAAAGTTTATTAGAACAAATCGGAGTAAGCTCGGATACTCATTAAGTTAAACAGTTTACAATTTGCATTGCAAATTTAGAATATCGTTTTAATATGAATTATTTTATTTGAAGGAAGCGAGTTTTTTTTCATAAAATTTAAATATTTGTACAGGGTACTCCCTGATACAAAAAACAAAAACATAAATATGCCTTTTCTAAACGCTATAATAGTTTCTAGCTTGTGATAAAAATTGCATAAATGAATACTACAAAATAATTATTTAAAGAATAATTAATCAAAAAAAAAACCAACTAAGTTGTATTGCTTTCTTTTCAGAAAAACTTCAGTTTGGTACTAAATTAAGAAAACAAATCTATCGAGTTTTCTTCCAGTGCACTGAGAAAAAGCAATCATCTTCGGGCCATCTGGTGAACGATAACAAACTGAAAAGAAGTCAAGCCAAGAGTTTTGCCATTGCGGAAGCTTTATTTATACGAGTGTTTTATTTCTTTTTTGACTTTGTTTTTTTTTAACGTTTTTTGAGTTGGCAAAAACAAAACGTGCCCGAGTCCGTTGCCCGTTGACCGATTTGTTTACTTCAGAAAAAAAAACAACAACAACCAGAGGAATCAGAAAAAGAAGCAGCAGTCGCAGCAGCAGCGGCACAAAGAATATTTAATAAGATGTGTCTTGAAATTCAAAATGTCCGTACATGAGCGTTTTCGATTCGCAAGAAAAATAAAAGATACACGAGCATAGGTAATGGGCATCGGAATAGCTAAATAGATATACATATACTTAAGCCATAAATGTGTGCACATGGCATTATTTGTGGAACCGGCTGACAAGAGTGTCGCGGCTTGATTTGATTGTCTCAGGGTTGGCAGTTTCTTGATCCCCACACCAACAGCCCCTGGTCTCTCCGAGTTCCTGCTTTTCGAATCGTTCACCAACTACTGTGGGGAGTTTCCCCTGTTGCTCTGTAGTTCGTAGTCTGCCAATTCTCCGAGTGATTCTCTGCGGGCGGAGCATGTAAGTGGATGCCAATTAGAACGCCTGGCCTTGAGATCGCCGCACGTTTCTGCAGCAGCCGGCCACAGAGATAGCACTATATATTGGGGAACGGGACAGAGCTAGTGGTGGTCCAAGGGTGGACCATTCGAGGGGGGAAATTGGATTCATAAAGGATTTAATGGCTGCAAAATTGGAAAATGTAAATGCGTTACTCATACGCACTGTCGTCCACACACAAACATTCACTAAAAAGTTGGCATTATGAACCATAATTCCATAATCTGGATTCCTTTGATTCTTGTAAAAATATATCAAAAATTCAAATTTGTATTATATTAACACTATAATTGCCAACATTAAAATGTATTTAAATTAAATACAAAAGAAGTTTTTAGGAAGTTTGATGGCGAAACTGCAGCTCTGCGGTTTATTAATCATACGCACCGTTGGAGAAATGTTCTAATTATAAATGGTTAAAAAACTTTAAATCTCACTGAATCGTTGGAATTAAATATTTATTAATTCATTGAAAAGCACTAAGAATAAGTATTTAAAAATGTTTTGAAAAAACGAAGTCAAAATATATTTTATTATTATCTTTCATATATTCTTTGGAATTTATGTGTGAGTTTTTCACAAATAAATAAATTTGATCTATTATTAAATTGAAATTAAATTAGCTGCCATTTAGTGAGAAGAGTGTGAGAGTGATATTTTTATTTTACAAACTGGAAATCCATTTAGGTCCACTCCAATCAAAAGCCCATTCAACGCCGTGAGAAGGAAGCCAGGCAGAACTGATTGATACTGGTTATAAACCGATCCAAGTGGAATGCTATTACGTTAAAGAACAGCCTTGCTGCTAAGTTTATATCTATACTATAATGCAGTTCATGACTAGTAGAGTCAATTCAGATCAATGCTATATGTCAGGTGAAAACAAAAAAAACTATAAATACAAATAGAAATGAGCACGGGAATGGGAAAACTTGAAATCTTTTTCCTCATTTAACATTTTTTACGGTTGTCAGAAAGCATTTATCTAATGCTAATACCTCCCACTGACATTTACTTTAATTAACTTTCTCTACCGCGATGTCTCTATTTCTATCTGTTCCTTTCACATTCTTGACATCTGCTGCTTTCATTTATCATCTCATTTCAATTTATTTTATTTCATTTTATTTGTCACATTTTGTTTTTATTTTTATTTTCGAAGTTTACAGTTCTGTTACTCTCGGTTTCGGTTACATTACAAAAAACATAAAATTTGTTCAGATAAAACTAAACAGCAAAAGGCTTTCAGTGGCCTGAGAATTTGATACTCTATTTTAGGTTTAAGAATGTTGACGAAGTACCTTAACTTCACTTTTTGTCTCATTATTTTCATAGCAGAGTGAAGTAAATTATAAAAATGACTTTTTTATTCTAATTTAAAATAGTTTTGTCTATTTTGTTTTAATAGCCATAATAAATAATATACGTGAGGAATGGTTTTTTATTATCAAATCCTTCTGTAAAGTATTTGTGGATCGTTCTTACTCCCTTGCCAAGTCCCACATCTTTTTCTTTGCCACATTTGTTGCGTTGAATTACTTTGAACCTGTTACGGAGTTGGTTTTCGAGTGAAGTGGCTAAATTCCAAAAACCCGAAAGCCGCACCCCCGATTGCCACGATTCTCCATTCTCTTCTTAGCCAAGTTTGTACACAATACAAAATATCTTAGTTAATTAGATTACTTAAATGTTTTTAGTTACTCTTAAGAAAATATTAACATTTTAAATATTAATAAAATGGTTTTGATGATTTTGAAAGAAATGTCAATGACTGAACATTTAAATTAAGATGTTATATTTGAAAAATGTTATATTTGAAAAATGAAATTGGCATTCTTAATTAAATTTTTTTTTATATAAATTTTCGTCCCATTATTTTGTACAGTATAATATTTTATTTCTGTATAATCGCCCGAGGAAAAAGAGAGATCAATTAAGGCAGGTGATTGCAGGCTGGCAATTAAGTTCTTGCCGGGCTCTAATGTATGAGCATAGTGTTAATTGCTAATGACTGGCTCAATTCAATTGAAATGTGTATATCCGACTCCTAACTCACCTCCAAGCCCCTAGCTGAGGGATGGGTAGTAATTATAGACCTGGGTGGTGTCAGGTTGAGGCGTCCATGAAGGGAAGGCTAGATCTTCGATCTTCGACGGTGGGAAAACGAGGGCGGGCAAAACAAAATCTAGTTGGATCCAGTTAATTCGGCTAACCAGTTGGCCAAGCTGTGGAATACGCGATCGGGAAATCCTCGCAAATGGAAAGCTTTATCCCCCATTCAAAAGATCTGCTAAACAACATTTCTTTCTGCTCCAATTTGCACGCTGGCAAACAAAAAACTTGCCAAACAAACAATAAAATCGTTTCGTTCATCGTAAATGTTTATTACGCAAATTGATATCAGCCTCTAATTGCATATTAATTAACCGCGAATATGGCAAAAAATTTCCACCGCCACCACAAAAATCAAGCCGCCGAAACGTTTGCAGTTCGCAGGTAAATGCTAGAAAATCGAAAAGTTCAATAAAAAGCCAAAAAAAAAAAACAGTTTAGTTCGCCAAGAAAAATAATCATAACGATAAACGAGACCAGATGTAACCAGTTAAAGGGATTATATCCAGAATCCGTATCGATTCAATGTCATAAATGCCAATTTAACGGACGGCATCCGAAAACTTTTATGGGCCACTGTAAACGCTCCGCTAATCAATTGCGCAAATGTGGCATTTTCGAGGGGTCGATATTTTTGTTTGTCAAGTGTCTTGTCTTGTATAAATATAATTTTTTATACCTTGTTGGACACGGTCCGCTGGGTTTTAACAAGTTGCATTGGGACGTGGGTGTGTTTGGCCAAAAGGGGTTAAGGAGGTCAATTTGCTTTATCACCTCGGGACAAAGCCCACAAAAAAAGGTGTTTAACGCTTTTCTTCGCGCTCTACCTTCCGCCTTTGCTGCGAGAGAAATTAACACAGAAATCAGCATTTCCATAACCAATTTCATATATATCAGAAGCATAAATTCAATTTATGGCCAATAAATTTAGAACATTCGGTTAGCATAATTTGAAACGAGTTTCCAATCAATTAAGCTATCGAATGCAGACAACGGCGGGATTTGGAATTATTCGGGCTTAATTAGTAATAAATATGTATTTATGAGTCATCGTCAAAAATACAAAAAAATGAGGGAGACCGGCAAAATTTTTAGAGATGAGCTAACCGAATTTTTATCACAATTAAATGGACACACAAACTACGTTTTAATACCCATTACTCGAGCAGTAAGCGGCTATATTTAATTCGTACATATGTACGAATATATATAAATGTAAATATATATATATATTCTTGCAATTCGCATAAATCAAATTCTTCTACCATTACGTTATCTAAAGTTTTATAAGTAAATAGAAAATATAATATATTGATTTACAATTAAATTATATTTTCTTTAAGTTTATTTCTAACTGTTGAAAAATTAAAATTACAAAATGTAGCAACTTTAAATAATTTTTGTAGGTATGACATTTTGACATATGACCATTTCAGTGTGTGTAAGATATATTTTTAAGATGAAAAGTTTTTAATGCATTTCTCATTGATTAAATCGAACAATTTAATATTTAATTATAAAAACTTACGATAAAAACAAAATTATCCATTTGATTGGCAAAATATTTAATTTTCGAAAATAAATACTACACATTTATATAATGTGTACAAATTAATTCAAAGCAGAACATAACACCAGCTAGATACAAGATACAGATACGCAATCTTGAGTTTGAGCTTCAATTGGCAGGCGAATTCCGCTGATTTGGATGAGGGATCTTCCCCAATTATTCAATAAGCTGGGTGCCCACTGATTTGCCGCTGATTTCATCCACCGATACCTAACGTATTTACACATATAGTATATATAAAATATAGTTGATGCACTCAGGCATGATGATCTTAATGATCGGAGAGCCCCTCTAAACGATCGCCGATCATGTTCCATCAGATCGCCTTCCTCACATCTGCCGTCTGTCTGAAAGCACAAAATGATAGATACTACAGCTTGTACGGCAATTAAGGTGGCTGCAATTACCCGGACAAATTACCCGGTCCGAGCCCCAAAAGGGAGTCTCCGGCAATTTGGCAATCCGGCGATCTGACAGCCTTCACATCAGCAGTCGCACGATTGCCACATTTAGCTAATATCCATCAATTATTGCCCACAACTAATTGAAAATGGTTAGCAACAAAAGAAAAAACAACCCAACCAAGCATGTCCCAGAACTGTCACGAAATCGGAGATTCGAAATCCCCAAGCCCTTATCCCTTAACCGTACTCCCCGAAATCGGATATGGTAGATCAGCCATTGTAACATATTCCTTCACCGTACTCCGTAAGATCCATTCCCATCTTTTGCCTTCTTTCGAACCATTTGCGTGTCGCTACACTCCACCGAAACCGCTTGTTGGCCATGTTTTGCGCAATAAAATGTGTTATTTATTTGTTTGTTCCTGAAAATATTATTTATTTAATTAATTTAATACACTTTTCATTTATTTATTTGCTCGCTTTCGTTTAATAAACGAAATGCAAACTGCATGGCAGCGAATCGTGTGTACACTGCGTGTTTGCTCTTCTCATTTTGATTAAATGCTGTTTCTTTATTTAATCAAATGAGAGTGGGCGGTTGGGTTTTTTACCTGGGCCAGGGGTGGAGTTCAGAGGGGGTGGAGTTAAGAGGGGGTGGTGCTGCGGTGCAGCGGCAACGACATGCGACAAATTAAAAGTGCAACGTCAGAGAGCAGGAAATGAACCCAATGGGCTGAATGTCCTCCATAGGTGATTCCAGCGAAATTGATTCCACTTGTTTTTTTTTTTCTTTATTTATAGAACACCTCACATGTTGTTCATGAAATGCTGCTATTAAAAAGATAAATTAATAAATATATAATAAATGAAATAAAATAAAGATGTAATTATTGAATATTAAGAAAATAATGCTTATTGTATATAATATATTATTACAAAATGTACTATTTTCCGCATGTTTAATTTGTGTTTGTTTATACTTGATTATAATAATAATATATAACAAAATAAAAATGTTTTTAACATACATACTTATATATATTGCTAGCTTACTAAAAATAATAATAAATATAATGTTCTTTGCATAAATATAAATGAAACACTTTCATACTTTTGAAGTGCAGTTTAAATGGTAACTACATACATTTTAATTATTTTATATATACCTATATTATACTATAACCAAATCACGCACGCGTGCAAGTATCTGCAGCGGGTAGGTGCATCTGTATCTTCGCTTAGCTGTATCTTTCGGATAACGGGGCTGTGTGTGATTGTTTGCGACATTTAGTGCTCACTAATCGCCCTGAAATTATATTTATTTGCATTTCGTAACATTATTTCTTGTTATAATTTATTTTATTTTGTTGTATCTTTTGTGTGTTTTCTCTCATATATTTATTTGCTTTTTGTTAATAAATATATAGTTATCTGAATGAGATAAATAAAGGCGCCTAATTCAGGCAATTTGCCGAGCAGGGCCAAAACGACGTCAAGTCATTGTTCCTAAGTACGAGTGTAAATGCATATATAGAATAAGCAGCTACCGTTTTGTAAATTACTCTATAAAGTTTGTTTGGTTATTCAGGTATTTTCATGAGGCTGTAAGCGTAAACAATTGAAGCTCGGAACTATCTCTTCCCATTACGAGATCAAATAATGTGAGCCCAAGGATTAAATATATTTAAATTAACAGGCAACAATGGCTAATTCTCTATTACATGTTGGTTTTTAAGTTTTAACTTTAAACTAGCATTGCATAAAAAAAAATAAAACAAATATTATCTAATCTACATGTTCCGATTACGTATTAAAAAGATTAAATACCAAATAATAGAGTAATATATACATAACAAAAATATCCATAAAAATACAAATAATGTATTTGGTTTTATTTTATTATTACAAATTGCAAAACCAACTTTATTTGATGAGTAGCATGGAAATGCTTCATATATTCTAGCATTGTTTATAACTGAACCGATCTTATGTAAACTTTATCTCGCTGGATAAAATCCGGTGAGAACGGGTCATGACCAGTTCAAAGCGGTCGAATAGGTAATACTGGCCAGATAGTTAATACCGAGACTTATGATGCAAACACATTCGATCAGCTTCCATCAGCTGTGACCATTATTATACACATTGTAATTGAGGCATATGCATTCTGATTATTCCGATTATATTGCATTTGCATGGGCAAACAAATCGAAATTTGCATTTAAACAGTGTGTAATATAATAAGAATTACCAAAAGAAAATATATATTTAATTCATTTATAATTGAATTCAATATACTCACATTACTTTGTTCTTTATTATGATTATGTCTTTATACTTTCGTAATAATTGAATCAGTTTAGTTAAAACTTGTTATGATTTGTTATGATAAATAGTACATATTCAATTATGAAAAGTGCCTATTACCTGTTTTGTGTAATAACCCTGTATATTATTATTAATTCTTTTACATTTATTTAACATAATTGTATTCGAAATCCTTGTTCTAAACTAAAGCCATGATTTTGAATCTCTCAGGAGCTCAATTATTTTGTTCGTATTCTTGCTTCAACGGAACGCACTGTATGCCAGGCAATCTGTCTCAATTGCATATTGATATATATCTATTTCTAGTTAACTATTCATTTTTCATCAAAAAAAAAACACATCGAATAGTTTTGTACCCTGAAAGTGGTCTAACGAAATCGACTTTCAAATCGCACTAAAAAATTAATTGAATGTGCAACTATAGTAAGAGGAACATGGCGGGTCAGGTGCAGATTTATTACTGTTTACATTTCGAATTTATTGTTTGTTGTGACTTGGGCTTCGGCAGTTATTATTGTTTATTGTATTGCGACACAATGCAAGGCAAACGGATAGCAGACCACAAAACAAATAGAGTCCGACATATTCTATAACATCTCATGGAAAGCGGAAATAAGATGTAAACTACTCATTCGTCACAGATATATTGTCTATGGCTGTAATAAATTGAGTTATTATTTAATATCTAGATAAAATCTAGTTTATTTTGTAATGCATTTCTTAACTGGCACTGTAATGTAAATGTAAGTTTGAAAAAAAAAATATTGAAACACATAGATTTACTATAACATTTATTTGTATTATTATACCCCTGCAGAGGGTCTCATAATTTTGGCCAGAAATTGGTTATTGGGAATGGGAAAAATTACATCAATTCGCCATTTTTGATGATAATTTATGGATTCTTTGTAAATCACTATATAATGGCAACTTGAATCCATCGGATCACAATATCTTATAGCTGCCAAAGACACGATTTGAAGGAAAGGGTCTACAAGGGTATTCTAAGCTTCGGGCTCCTAAGCTAGGATTCCATTCTTGTTATTATTATAAGGGGTGCCGATCTAAAAGCATTTATAAAAAATTTATCAACCTGAAAATAAATAAAAGCAAATTAATTTAATTTTCAACATAGACAAAGTTTTAATTTTTTATCCATTTGCTTGACTTTAAAGTCAAGATCAAAATGTAAATTATTTGTTATTTTGCAATGATTTTAAAAGGTTGTTGTTATAGTTGTTTTTCCCCGATTTTTCTAGTTTATTTAGAATCTTTTTTATTCTTTTTGGATGTTAAAAATTGATCAAATTTGTATTACATTCATTGAATTAAAAAAAAAACATTATTAGTATTAAAATATTTATTTTATATGTACATCTTGTCAAGGTTTAGCTCCTTGTTATACCCTTGCAGAGGGTATTATAATTTTGACCAGAAGTTTGTAACGCAGTGAAGGAGACATTTCCGACCCTATAAAGTATATATATTTTTGATCAGCATCACCAGCCGAGTCGATCTAGCCATGTCCGTCTGTCCGTCTGTCCGTCTGTCTGTCCGTCTGTCCGTCTGTCTGTCGGTTGCTATGTAAACTAGTCCCTCAGTTTTAAAGCTATCAGGCTGAAACTTTGCACCGACCCTTCAATCTGTTGCAGTTAGTATATAAGTCGGAACGGCCGGAATCGGAACACTACATCACATAGCTGCCATAGGAACGATTGGGAAAAAGTGCCAAAATTTCGCAATTTTTCAATTTATTTATTTTTTAGGAAACTCGTTTAAATGACTAATTTAACTTATCCTGAAAGTTTCATCAAAATTGGACCACTACATCCTATAGCTGCCATAGGAACGATGTGAGAAAACAACGAGCATAACTCTGGTGTTTTTCAAGGCAATTAATTCATTCTTGATAAAAACAGTTTTTATAGACAGTAAAGCCTTTTAGAAATTTAAAAACCCAAAAATCGGATTACTATATCCTATAGCTGCCATACAATCGATTGAACGGTTTAAAAGCAACTAGCCTGCAAGGGTATTCTAAGCTTCGGGTACCGAAGCTAGCCTTCCTTTCTTGTTTTTGAATTGTAAATGCTTCCAAATATTTTTGTTGAACATCATAAACATTTTAGCGTATTTTCTCCAGTTTATAGGAGTTTAAATATTTGCCTTATTTTGTAACACCCCGCAATTGATTCACATGACAAATGCAATCCCCGGACAGACCACGTGCAGTCGTCAAGAATTAAATGTATCCGTTTAATAAAAAAAAGCAGTGAACCCGAATCAGCAAACATCGTAAATTTCCCCAGATCTCCGAGAGCAAAAAATAACAAAATCTACAGTTGAGGAAACACCACATCGTCACGCGCAATTGCGAATGAGTTCAGTGAATGAGGATGAGGATGAGGCGGTGGCTTTGGTAATGGGTGAGAATATAGTCGGAGGTGGCTGGGGATGGCGCCGCATTTGAGCCTCTGGCAAATACTGAAAGCGGATTACTGGGCTAAGTTCCCATTTTCGAGTTTCGGAGAGGCTTATCACCCAGCGGCAGCGCCACCAGAAATAGCCAAGACTCATAGCCAACTCACAGAAATACAAAACAAAAAAAGAAAAACCAACCTTTCTGGCATTCTGTTTTGAGTGCATGAATATGAAATATTTCAGTTTTATTTGCAAATCATTTAGTTGGGAGCCATAAACGGGGGACGCGCCATTGAAGTCGAGCAAACACCTCCAAATCAGGCCATAAAAACAGAGCAGCAGCTGTCGTAAACTGGGCAAACACGGACTTCTAATGGGGATCCACTGTCAAGGTGCAGACCTCAGGTCCCATCCCCATCATTTGGCGTAGACCTTGAAGTAGACCACTGCGCAGGTCTTCTGGCCACCAGCTCCAATATGCACCACCGCCTTCAGATCCCCGACGATGTCCACATTCGGCATATTATTCACGAAAATGTGATTGGTAAAATTCGTCAAGGTGAAAATGTGCTTAAGAAGTGGAGAAACCTAAATTAGTACATAAATAATCCAAATTCCGAGAATCTATTTGAGATAATGTTTAAAATAGTTAGCTAAATAAGCTTATATTAAGATAATATTATTTTTATATAAATAAATATTAAGTTATTTAAATTTATGGATATGAATTATAGTATCTATCTAATACAGATGTCCAAAGACAAAAATGTATTTCCTAGCTTTTATGTCGGTTATTAAGTGCATTGAAGAGATTTAGAATCTACTAAATAAAAAATAAATATATACATAGATATATATATACATGAATATACAATTAAAGAGATACATCCGTAAATCCATAATATGAAGATTAATAATCTAAGGACTTACCCCCTTTTTGGGCGGGCATTGTCGCTGGTTTTTGGGAATGTTGTTAACGATCGGAAACCAAATCTCGCGGGGATCTTTGAGGGCCAGACAGAAATTGTTCCGTTTCATGGAGACCGACAGCGGTAGCCACTGACTGCGCTCCCAGCGAAAGAGGTCAAGGTCCATGGTGATCGGGCCACGGGGCACATCCGTCAGCACCTTTATATTGCCGCTGTAGTATAGCGTCTCCATGTCCTCGGCAATGTCGAAGTGGAGGTCACTTATGTCCAGCATCTGGCGGAGTGGCAAGTTACCCTGGTTATCATGGTCGTCGCAGACAAGATTCATGGTCCGCTCATCGCCGATTACTTCATAGTTAGTGCCCTGTTAATAAGGATATTACTTAGAAGATATTTCTCTATATTATATCCTTTTGATACTTTTGTATTTTCGATCCCATTACATTTTAAAAAAGAATAATGCCGTAAAAAAAATATCAAAATTAAAGGTAAAATAATATTGATATGCAATTTTCCCAAAAAAATCTTTGATACAAAAAGAACACCCATATCCAAAATAATCTATAATCCTTACAAAATCTTTTCATTAAGGGTTGATATAAGGCAATCAACTCACCTGATTGCCTCCCAGGAGTTGAAGGATGCAAAGCAAACGAACACCCCAACCAAGCCACTGATCCATTTCGATTGGATTTCATGGACCTCCAGCCGAGTGCAACATTTTATATTTGCCCTCCGACTAATTGCCCGCCAATTAGCCATCGGCATTCGCATTGTCTTGCTAATTGCCAAATTAGCTTGTACACCGTTTTTCCATGTGTAATTGCAGTAATCGGGAGCGAGATTTAGATTCTGCGATCGTAGCACCCTCAAAGCACAAAAAATCAGAAGTACAGAGCTATCAAAAACAAAACTGAAACGAAATATGGGGAAATCAAAATGCGTCCGGCGTAGGCGGGCCGGAAGGTCGAGATACGGACTCCGTCCGTCCGGAAGTGGGTCGCCTCAATGCGACGCCTCTACGATCATCACGCATACGTCGTGTGCGCCTGCGGGACATGTTCCAAAGCGAATATAAAACAAAACCCGAAACGCACTTGACCCTGGACACGCGTCCGACTGCTGTGGCTGCTGTTTCTCGGTTTGTTTTTTGGGCCATGGCCACCATAAAACCGGGGCCCGATAACGGAGATTTGAGATTGGCGAACGAGCAGGTAGCTTCTGAGGATTGCGAAAAAAAATAAACAAATATGGCGAAGAAAAGAAGCGCGTGGCCTGTGCCTCATAATTCTAGCTGATTATCCAGTTTGCAGAAGCCCAAATATATATATATTGTTGGGAACCATAGCATACTTTTTGGCATCCGCCAAATATCATCTTTACAATTGACGGTTTATTTAACTTAAAACTAAATCTCTTAAATCTCTCCTAGAACTCAAGAGAAAACTTTGATTAAAAAAATATATAATATCACATCAATTGGAATTCATCTAATATGATATGTTTGCATTTAGACGAAAATTGATTTAAAATAATACAAAATACAAAATAATAGGAACTCGAAGAATTTATATAGTTACACCCTGTACCCAAAGGGTGAAGGGAATATTAAGTTTGTGCAAATGTATGTAACAGGCAGAAGGAGGCGGGACGGACCCTAAAAACTATATATATTCTTGATCAGCATGGTGAGCTGTCCGACTGGATAAACGAACGAATCTCAAAAACTGTAAGACCTAGTAAAACCATATTACCAGTGCAGATTCTCCTAATTATTACGCAGATTAAGTTATTTTTTTGTCGGTGCCACGCCCACCGCCCCCGCAAATTGTATTTTAATGTTTGCACTGCAGTACACTGCACAATATTCTAGCTAAAATTGTTGTAAAATTACATGCAATTGGAGCACGGATGTCTACCGATCCTGAAAATTTCATCAAGATTGGTTAATTAGAAAGCCCTCAATAATTTATACTTTATTAGCTACTCGCTTCGAAAAGTATATGGTGGTGCAATGGCTTGGACGTCTGGTTGACATCACGGAGGTCTCAGGTTCGAGCCTCAGACCCGTTTTGATTCATTTAGCTTATAACCAAATCGGTAGATGATCTTTAACAGTCGGAAAACTCGACTGTAACGTTCTTACTGGTTTTTATTTGGTAAAGCATTTTCCACCAAAACGCATTTTTCAAGATTCTAATTTGTTTAGTCACATAAAATAGGTGAATCGTTATACAAACATTACTAAAATTTAATTTTAGTCCTACAACTTATTCGTAAACAACAGGAACATCAGGAGTCTCACCCCATTGAGGCTTGGGCTTGTGGTCAGTTAATTTAAATCAGTCTTGTGAGTGAGTCTTGGCTATACGTGGCTCAGTCTTTTAGCTGGTTTTGGGGTTTACTGTAGAGGGCTACTTTGGCACAGACAGATTTACAGCCCGCGTTCCTGGCATCGCCCGCTTGGATTATCTCCTCGATCTGTGCGACAGTAAGGTTTGTTCCCGTGAGCAAGGCCTCCCGGTAGATGCAGTCAAGCAGGTGGTCGGGCTCCAGCATTTGATAGTTGATGACATGGGTGTGCTTCAGGGCAGTCAGCAGGCCCTCCTTCTGGGCATCGTATGCCTTATCCGGGAGCAGGCGATTCAGACTGAAGATGTACACGATGGTCAGTTGCTTGAGCTTCGGCTGACCACTGGCGTTGGCTATTTCATGCGTGTTCTTTATCATTTCGTTGATAGTGTTCACATGGTCCCCGTCCGCTGGCGTCATGTTGTCAATGAGAATCAGATTCCGACCGCAGTGCGCCAGGTTCTTGAGCATGCTCTCCACCCGCTCCATTCGCTTATCTGTGGATGAGGTAGCGCCCCAGGACAGCGTCTGTACATTCCCCGGCCAGGGGAACCGCTCATGCATGATGCTTGCCGTTTGGCTTTTGCCCACGCCAGAGGAGCCCACGATGGCGATGGCCTGGGGGAGAGATATACAATATTAGGTTCAGAGTCTGTTAGCCCTGGATTTGAACCCACGTTATAGGTGACGTTGTCCAGCGCGCGCTCCAGGTCATCGAGCGCCTTCTCCTGGTGGAGCACCTCGCTCCTGGCGTGCGCGACCATCTCGCCCAGTCGACCCGAGCGGTCGCAGTAATCAACGCGATTGTGCACTATGGACTGCAGCTGATTGGTGTAGCTCTCCACGAACTGGTTGGCCATCCGCTCGAGGTCGGTAAGCTCCAAGCAGAAGGGCAGGCCGGCCAAGATGCTTATTATCACACACCACACGGACCAGCTCATTCTGGACCTCCGCTTTTGAGTCAGCCCCTGCCGTTGCTCCTTCCTTTCCCGCCTGCCCTCCTTCCGCTGCCCAGCCTTATCGCTCTTCTCGGTCACCATTAGATGGCGATGGCGTCGCTGGCGCCATTTGAGCTGCAGCACATTGGTTCCGAAGCGCCAGATTCTGTGCGATTCTTTTTGGCGCTTCTTTGTCGACTTGGTCTTGGGGGAATCTGTCGTCATGGTCGGTCCTTGACGGGGGCACTTCGGGATTTAGAGGAAATCAAGAAACTTGGGCGGGAAGAACTCACCTGATAAAAGCAAGTAGATGGTTTCAATTGGGAAATAATGTCGATAACCTAGAAATGAGTTTCAAAATTCTGCTGTGTTGGTAAGTGCTTGGGTTTAGTGCTGGATAGAGATGGATTCTGGTATTAATGCTAAATACCATTGCCAAAATCCTATTTGCTCAAGAATTATCGTAGACCATTTAATATAAATATAATTCGACATATTTCTTATCATTCCTAAATCCCAATTTGGCAATTGATTTGCATTGAAGGGAGATTTGTTTGTAGTTACAAATGTTACAAATGGGGTATGTTCCGGCTAACCGGAGACGGTCACACTGAATCCGCACCGAGCCAAACAAAAATGGAAACGTACGAGTTAAATTTATTCCTAATTTGTTATTAACTATCCATCAATAACTAACAATTCCACTCCCTCACAGAGTCAACTCCACGTACTCGTATCTGACCAACCTGGAGGTGATGCAGATCCTGCAGAAGATCAAGAGCACCAAGAAGAAGTTCGGCATGCGGAACCTGGCCACAGTTACCTACGAGGCGGGTTTGGATTTCACACATTATGTTTCTTTTGGCTTTCTTACTGACCACATTGGTTCTCCGAACAGGCCCTGCAGTACCTGGAGGAGTCGCCCTGCAAGACACAGAACCGCGAGGCGATCGTTGGCTACGTGAAAGACCTGTCCGCCTACCGCCTGAAGTCCCACGAGGTTCTGCAAATGGTCAACGATCCGCCGACAAGTGCTCTGCACACGCAGCTGGTGAGGTTAGCAGGGGTTGCAGCTTTGGAGAATGCGTGCTAGGTTGTCAAGGAAGTCTCTTGGGGATTGCTGGGTTATGTGGGTTGTTAATTCACTGAGCTATTCGCTTTGTGTGGCACTGTAATTAACTAATTTAGAAGAGATTTCTGCAAGATCAAGACTCCTTCCTTTTGTTATTTGGAGATTCTGTAAACTGACTGATAATCCGTGATCTAATCCCCTCCAGCTTATCGACGACAACAAGGCCCCACTGACAGACGAGGAAAACGAGAAGATCATCCAGCTGAGCTACAAGCACTTCCATGGTGCGGATGCCAAGGAAACCAAGCCGGCAACTGCGGAAAAGGCACAGCCAGCGGTCAAGGAACCAGAGACCAAGGCTAAAACGAAAAGTAAAGCCAAGTCGGAAAAGAAACCAGAGCCACCAGCGGAAGCCCCGCCTCTAGCTGAAGAGGAACCGGCAACGGAAGCTCCGAAACCAACTGAATCCCAATAGCAACAGATCCCGACCAGCAGTTGTGGCAATGATCGTGTAACTTAACTTTTAACGTTTAATATTCTTCTTGAAGCTGCGTACAAAATAAGCTAGAAAATTACATTATTTAAGAGCAGTGTGTTGTTAACGCTTCTGATCGCCCAGATCTTCGATGACATCCTCGTCGATTTCGGACCACTTTTCGGGTATGACATCGAAGAGATCGTCCTTCACATCGCCCTGGATGACGATCTCATCTTCGCCGGTGACCGATGAGCCGCATGCAAACTTGGTGCCAAAGAACTTGGCGGCCACCTTGAGATCAATGTCTGAAAAGGATCGCAGAGCATCAATATTAGCGCGATTGGAAAGGCATTCATTACTGTCATAACCAAAAGCGGATTTTAAAAATTGTAAATACATATTTCTCCTTTATGGTGGATACTTTAGAGATTATTAAACCATTAAAGCGGTTCTTTTATAAATTATACTAGTTCTGGGTTTCTTTTGGGGATTCGCAACGCTTTGGGGGACTTACTAAACTAAAATATAACTTTAATTTCCTAGATTTAATGCTAGACAGATGGGTTGTACTTTACATGGTTTAATATTTCGAAATGAGAGCACTATATTCCAAATCCGCTGAAGCAACTTTTACCTGATAGCCGATGTATCAGAGTCTCCACCTGGCTTTTCCATTTGCACCTAAGGCTATCCAGTTTATGTGGTAGATAGATGGGTATGTGGAAAACTTACTTCGTTTACTATTCTACCTACAAAATAATCAACATAACATTCCTCTCATTTTCCGATTGAAATCAGAGCACTATATATACTATATCCGCTGAAGCAACTATTGTCTTTCCTGTCATATTTGTTCCTAAGGATATTATTGAAAAGTGTCCACCCACCGAAAGTACTCAATCCGGTGACGACGGTCACGGACTTCTTCTTGCCGCGTGCCGCGCGCGAGACGCAGATACGCTTGGGCACATCCTCCTTCTTCTTGACGCGGAGCAGTCCCTTGCCACCGCGCTTCTGCCGCTTCTTGTCGTCGTCTGTGCCGTCGGCGGCGGCTGCCTCCTCCTCGATCTTCAGGCGCTCGAAGTCGTCCGGCATGTTGCGCTCCAGCCAGTCCTTGCACTTCTCGTACTCCGGGTAGTACTCGCAGTACTGCATATCGGGTAATATATGTCAAATATGAGGCATTTCCCCCAAGACTCCGCGGCTCAGGCTCACCTCGATGGGCATGGTGCAATGGCCGCAGTACTTCATCTGTATGGGGTAGGAGACGCCATCTCGGGGACCCACTTGCAGGCGCTCCACCACGCTGTTGACGCGCACATCCTCGTTCGTCATTGTAAGAGTCCTTCAACCGGTTTCTGGATTCGCAATAGGGGAAAATGTTAACTTGCCGACCAACTTCGACCAGCACATTCGCTATCGGTGTGACCAGGCTGCGGAAGCGAAGGAAGGCTGCAGTGCACTGCAGAGCCAAGCTAATACCAGAAAGTAATCGCTGGCAGGTTAGTGTGGCCAGACCGGGTTGCACTTCCAGATAAGCGAGACTTTTTGAGACGGATTAAGCCTGGGAACTGAGGATCGCGGGCCTCTCGGATGCGAAGATGCGGTGATAGCGACAGTCAACATGCACTCCCACACAAACGAGACGACAGCCAGCGGGGGCGGGGGCACGGGCGGCGTCGGAGCAGGAGCAGGAGCCGGTGCTGGAGGAGCGGCAGCGACGGGCGGTGTCAATGGCGCTGCATCGGGAACTGTGGGCGGGCCGGGTGCGGGCGGCGGTGGCAGCACGGAGGGCAAGATCCGGTGCATCTTCCTCAGCGAGTTCCATGCCACGGCGGGCTGCAAGATAAGCTGCCAGGTGAGCGTGTTCCCAGTATGGCTGCGCGAAGCGCAGTTACCGATTAGATAATCCCCCTTTGCTTCGGGCCCCCCTCCTTCCAGGTACCCGATAACTACATCTCCAAGGACGTGTTCGATGCCATCAATGTCTACATCATACCCAAGCAGCACCTGCAGCGCTGCATCCTCACCGTGAACGCGATGGACGTGAAGATCGTGGGCTATCCGGTGGGCATCCAAAACCAGCAGTACGCCCGCAACGCCTTCCTCTTCAATCTGTGCTTTGTGTGCGACTCGCGGGCGCGGAGTGTCCAGTACGAGCCCGTGGTGAAGAAGCTTTCCGAGTACCTTATCATGATGGAGGAGGAGTCCTGCTTCCTGTCCCGCGAAGACGACAAGCGCCGGCTGCAGAAGATCTTCGAGACGGTGCTGCACGACCTCAACGAGCGCAAGGTGGCCACCATTGTGGAGGGGGACAACACCATCTACCTGAAGATCGTCATGCACAAGCCGGATCCGCCGCCCGTCAAGGATCACATGGTGCCGCTGCTGCTGGCCAATCTAAGGGACGCACCACTGGACAACTGGGACCTGACCACTCAGCAGGTGAGGGACTCTCTGCAGGGTGTACCCATAAATAACACTTGTACCCTTGTAGGAAGTAGTGCCATCCATTGCCATTGATCCATCTTAAGCTCATCAAGTAACCAAAAACCAGTCACAATAAGGTTCCATTCATTCCTCGCAAATGTGGCTTTCAAGATTAATATGTTAGTTATTGTTGTTGTCGTTGTCGTTGTTCGTGTTGTCCATGTTGTTTATGGTTAGCAATTTTATTTTTACTTTTTATGGGTCACTATGATGTTTTCTAAGTTTTCAACATATGTTTTTCAATTAGATCAATGGTAAAACATCTAACTTTGTTTTCTATTCTATAAATAAGAAATATGTATATTAATATTATTATTAGTATTGGTATTATGTACACGTATAAGCACATGGTGTTGATCAGGAATAATAGCCAAGTTTAACTAGCCAAATTCGTCTGTAGGTCCTTCCTTTTGCCTGCTATTCTCTCAGTTAAAAGCTATCATAAAGTAATTTTGCCGTGATCGGAGATCTCATCGTATAACTGCGATACTGAAGATAGAAGAAAGTGTCATTACTTTTTAAGAATAAGTTATTGTTTCTTTAGGATTTGCCGTTTATTGTAGACATAGTTTAACCTAAAACAGTTTTTACAGAAAGGGTATCCTAAAAACCGAAGTAAGAGTTTCTTGCTTAATATATATTTATTCTAAATATAAAATGATAAATAGTATGCAAAAATGTAATATATTTTCGTAGGGATGTAGTTTCACTTGATATAACTTACCATTTTTTTTAGTTTGTAAAATAGACAACTATGTTAATTTATTAATATTATTGGAAAACTTTAATTTGATTTTATTTTGTATTTAATTCCGTGAAACCCCTAAAAAAAAGAACCTGCTCTGAAAACCCAATTAATTTACAGATTTTGCCTTATATAAACGGCATCAACCATGTGGCGCGCATTGCGGCGGAGGCCGACGTGGAGACGGACCTGGTGAAGTCGTGCATCCAGAATCTGGTCTACTATGGCGTGGTGCAGCTGCTGCCGATCCTGAAGTACAGCAACGTGTACATGACCCAGAACCTCAAGCACCTGATCCAAAGCGCGACGCTAAGCGGCGCGTGCCGGACCTATGTGGCCCTCCGGCCGGACAAGACGCTGCCCAGCGTGCAGCGCATCTTCCAATTCTATGCCTCGATGACGCATGGCGTCACCCTGCGGGCGATCTGCCAGCGCCTCTGTCCGCAGCACCACAACATCGATGAGCGCCGCATGGTGATCTTTGGGCTTCAGCATCGCTTCATCCGCTGCATCCACAAGTACCCGGTGTTCACCGGGTCAGTGCCTTCCGGCCGGCAGAAGATGTACACCGGCCAGATCAGCTTCGACGAGATCTGCTGCAAGACGGGACTCTCGCCCTGCACCATCGAGCGGGACATAGAGAAGGACACGAATGTGACTGTGATCTGGAAGTGACAAGTGCGGCTTGTTGTTGTAGTTTCTAGTTAATAGCGAACAGATTGTTATGTTTCCAATTGCTTTTTTTTATATACATATATACACATGGAAAGAAATCAGATACAGATGCAGTTTGTATACTTTGGGAAAGATATGTATGGGAAGGCTTCCCCTTTGGATATAGGTGGAATGTGGGTTATTACTTCGCTGAATGCAGCGCATCTAGCAGTGCTTGGGCAACGCAGGCATCCTCCGAAGCCATTCCTGGAGAGAGAAGAGTCAAGGTAAAAATATATTTTAAATTTGATTTGGAGATGAAGAGATCAAATTAAAAATCAACAAAATCGGATCATTATATTCTATAGCTGCCATACAAACGATCGAACTGGTCTGCAAAGGCCCCGAAGCTAACCTTCCTTTCTTGATTTTATTAATATTTTAACAATATTTGATATGGTTACACAATAATAAATTCAAATATGATTTTAATGAGTATTAGTATGTTATTTTAATATTTTAAACGAACGATTTTATGTTGGTAACGAAAGAGAGTTGCCATGTGAAAACGACAGAGATAGCTATAGTTCTGAAGGGCTGTTTACTTTTTAGGATTGTTCATGTATGAGATATTATATATGGAAATATTTCTCAAATTATTTGTAAAATAATCAAATATTAATTGTTACATAGCACGGTTATTATATATTTTTTGTAATCTTATTTAGAACTCACCCATCGACTGAAAGACGGTGACGGCCTTCTGCTCCGGATAATTTCCATTGAGGATGATGGCACCCACTTCGGCGGTGATGGAGGTTGGGAAACCCACCAATTCGGCCTCGGCATTGGCATAGCAATCCACATAGACCTCCGCCTGTCGGTAAAGATCGGGAGACACCTCTGCGAAGTGAGACTCACCGGCACCCACAGCTGGAAAAATAACATATGGAAAATTGAGGGAATCAATTTATTGATAACTTCCTAATAGTAATTTTAAATCTTTTATTTTACGATGGTCGAAACCAGAACTCACCATTGATGTGAACGCTCCCACTCTTTAAGTATTCGGCAAGAATAATCGGCTCATTGGCGAACGTAGCCACACAGATGACGTCCGAATCCTGGCAAGCTTCCTTGACACTCTGGCAAACCGAAATGTGCGTTCGGCTCCTGGAATCCAATGGCAATTCCCTTTGGAGATCATCCGCCAGTTGCCTTGCCTTCGCCTCGGAGCGATTGTAAAGATTTAGGTGCTTCACCCGAAAATTTTCACAGAAAGCGGAGGCATGGAGCTGCCCTTGGACACCACAACCCACAATGGCCACGTTGATTTCTCGATCTTTTTCCGATCCGTCGCCAAAGCGCCGGAAGTAGAGATATTTGGTGGCAACCAGTGAGGCGGAGACAGTGCGCCAGGTGGTCAAGTCCGTGCCGTCCATGATGGCTGACAGTTCGCCGGTGTCTTGGTTGAATAACAAAACATGGGCTTGGACGCTGGGCAAGGGAGGATTTCTCTGCGGATTGCCCCCAAAGGCGGTGACCAACTTGCAGGCCAGGGTGGAACGCGGTTGCTCTTTTCCACATCCCTCCAAAGATGTGGTGTAGTTACCCACAAAGGCCGGCATGGTAAGCAGAACTCCTCGTTTCTCCCCCATTGTGGTGAAGCTCCTCTTTGGCTGTACCACAAACGAGGGGGCGGGTCCTTTAGAATCCTGTTGATCCTGCGACTTGACCACCGCTTTTAGCGCCGATTCCACAGCCTCGTTGACCAGCGGCCAACTGAGATGTTGACGCACTGCATCCGCATTGTAGAAAATTGGAGATCCACTGCTCATCTTGGGCAAATATCTGGAATTTATTGCGAAAATAAATAACTTTTTTAATGTCTTGGTTTCTTTTATTTCTCCTTAAGTCATATTATTTAAATTAAAACAAAGTATTTAAACTACCAAACCACTTGATAAACAACAGTAAGACCGCTGCTGGGTTTAAGAAAAAAGTCTCTCATGATCATAAAAAAATATACCATTTCTTTGGTTAAAATAATATATTTTCCAGAAAAAGGTAACCCAAACAAAATTTAATAATATTTGTTTATTTCATTTAAATCAAAAAAAAAGACCTTGGACACCAGTTGCCTTTAAACCGTTTGATAGTTTTTTTTGGCAGCTATAGGATATAGTAGTGCGATCTTAGGTTTTCCATTTTCTAAATTGGCCTTAATGTATAAGTACATTAATGTAATGTTAATGTATTGTCCAAGAGTGAAGTAAATACATTAATAAACACGAGATTTATGGTCATTGACCCATTTTCTCGACATGGCTCGATCGACTCGACTGGTGGTGCTGATCAAGAATATATATCTATATTCTATGAGTTCGGAGATGTCTCCTCCAATGCGTTACAAACTTCTAGTCAAAATTATTATACCATCTGCAAGGGTATAGAATAAAAATAGTCTAATCGACAAAATTGTAACGATAAAACAACGGCTCTATAAATAAGAGCAAACACAGCTTTACCAACGATCCTAATCAAACACTACTTTATCCAATTGTGATTAATTAAAAACTTTATTTTCGCAATGTAGTTGCATTGCGGATTTTGTTTTAACTTAAATTTACAAAAACCAATGTTGGAGGTAAGAAAAACAAACAAAGTTATAGCGCAGAGATTAATTTAAATTAATTGATTAAATTAAGATATAAAATCAACTCTTTCAAGGATATCACTTTTAATATTACTCATAAGGGTAAATCCATTTACTTTTATTGTAAAGGGTCGTTCAAATAGATCGGGTCGATGTTATCAAAATTGTAAACTTTGCATTTTTGAAAGACCCTTCACATTATATGTACAAAGCATAATTTGAAAAAATATACTTCATTTAAAAATAGCTATAAGTTTTTCAATAAGTATAACTTTAACGTTTAGTTAAAATATCACATATCAATAAAATTATAAATAAATAACTGATTTAATAATGAAGCTTGACAAATATCTGCACAATGTCAAAAATTATTAACTAGTTCTAGCGAATATATACATAGGTGTTGCTTTGCGCAATTTTGGGCAGAATGTAACTCCCATGTTATCAAGTATTTTACAACTATTTTTGCCTTTATTTGTGCATTAGTTTTCTGTTAGCTTTACATTGTATTATAATTATTAAACCACAATTTAATCTGTGTAATATATATAACCACTACTAATTAATGTCGCACTATTCGATTGATAATAGGCACTTTAAAAAAATTTTATTACAATTATTCGATCTCATAATCGAATAAGCACGTCACACTTTTAAAGGGTATCTAGGGCAACGACTTTGTAAAAAAAATCGCATAGTTTATATCCACTCATTGCATTTGCATACATACTTACATATGTATATTGATATACCTGTAGAAGAATCTCTTGTCGTTAAATTTGGAATTCAAAACAAACAAAACATTAATTAAGTCCTCTGTTAAAACTCGTCAGTGGCCAAAATTCTTATAGTAATAAACATTTATTTACAGAACGTTGTCGAGTAGCCTATGGAATATGAACGTAAACAACAATATATAAGAAGAGATAATTACAAATACTCATTCGCATTTAAAATTTTTAAATATGAACAATGTGAACCCAATAAATGCAACCAGGTCCCATCCGGTACGAGTGTCCTCAAAGGCACCTACATAACGCTATCCACATTACTTTCCGCCCTTTCAGGCTGGACATCTGATCGCTTGCCCATCTGATGGATACCTGATCCGGGGAATAGGATGCCGCAGTTACTCTTCCCATGCTTAGAAATATAGAAATATTATAAAACTGTGTTTTTTTCTCAATACTCTTTAACTAAATATAATTATTTGAACCATGAACAATTGGACGCTGCTTGTAATGAAACCAAAACAAAAACAAAAACTCGCCTAGGAAAACCCGAAAACCAATTTTCACGGCTGCTGATGTTTTTCCTCATTTCTAATGCAGTTTTCCCCATTCTTCGGCCGGGTGCTGGGAAAATGGAAAAATTAATTTTCACCGCACGCCAAGGGCGAAAGAAACCGCAAAAAAAAAAGGGAAACCGCTTCTGTCAACCCGCAACTTATTCTCTTCTCGTCGACGTCGACGCCGATGCCGATGCCGGGAAAACTGAACCACAAACCCAAACCAAAGGCAATCCCAATCCCAATCCCAGTCGTATGCGAAAGTGAAAAGCGACCGAGTGGCTGCACTTTTCCGGCGAACTTCAACTGCACTGCAGCTGATAGGAAAAATTAATTTATGCCCGCCATTGTCTTGTCCCTGCTCGTTTTTTTCCCAGCTGCTAATTCAAATTTTGACATAATTTTTTCACTGCTTTCTTCGTGCCTTTGTCTCCGCCAATTTCACTTGACTTGACCTTTCTACCGGGGTTTCCATGGCTTTTCATACAGGGGAAAAAACAGTAAGTCCAAATGTAGAGCTACAAGTTTTACTTATCAAATAGTTTTTGCATTTTATGGAATCATTTTTTACCGATTTTTAATTTCTGTTATCTTTTATTAAATGTTATATATGTAAATCTAAAAGTGTGTTAAAAATATAATATACAGTTTGAAAATCTAATAAAATTTATAACCCGAGGCAGGTGTAATTTAGGCATTCAACATATTTTTTAGGCACCTTTTTTTGCACAGTGAGGTCCCGTGTTTTGGGTGGGTCTGGAGCCTTCTGTTGAAGTGGTGGTGGTGGTGGTGCTTGTGGTGGCGGCCTTGGGAATGTGCAGTTGCTGGCTGATTTATATTCGCGCCCGAGAGCCACAAATCAAAGTCGAGGGGCTGACTCATTGCTTCTGCGGCTCCTGCGCCGGCTCTTACCTGTGTGGCATGCCCCACTCCTGGAACTCTGGAAATGGTAGCACCGCCAGAACCACCAGCAGCACTTCTAAGTGCTCTGACCTTGCTGGAGGCGGGTAAGTGGCTGGCAATAAATTTTGGCATTGCGCAAAAGCCACAGTCAGTCCACAAAAACAACAAAAATGCATATCTAAAAAAACGCCCCAATTGCAAGTCCAATCCAAAGAATCCATATCCGAAAAGTGAATTGTCGCCAACACTTTGAATAAATTGCTAAACGATTTGGCAAGCGCCAAAAGTTAATGGCAAAAATGGATTTCGCGAACTTTTGATTGGATTTATGGGCTAACAATTCGAAGTTGACTTGCCGTGGCTTGGGAAGATATCCCAGATACAGATACGCATTCTCAAAAAAAAGAACAAATATTTTAATTTGCCAACACTGAATAATATATGTAGTGCAGTGAGATCTGACAACACTTTTAAATATAATGATTTACTAAACATACTTACTTTATTTACTTTCAACAATAATACCCTTTGTAATGAAATTATTGAGACACAAATTATTAAACTGATAAAATATAAGAACAAATGATATAAATGATATAATCAATATTTGATTATTTGAAATTTAAAAAAAAAATTAAAGATACAATTCCTGTTAAGCACATAATATAATTTAACTGTTAAACTGATAATATATATAATACAATATATATAATACAGTGTTTCTTTATTATTATATTATTTGTAAAAATTAACATTTGTTTGGGCAATTAAAAATTGAGTACCTCAAAATATTTAAATGCATTTACACTGGAATATTAGAATTGTTAAATAAAAAATAGTCAATCCCTTATTTTTAATA
Source organism: Drosophila setifemur (assembly GCA_021224005.1). Lineage (NCBI taxonomy): Eukaryota > Metazoa > Arthropoda > Insecta > Diptera > Drosophilidae > Drosophila > Drosophila setifemur. Next base: position 602,132 of record JAJJHY010010805.1, read on the forward strand.
TATTTAGCTAAAATTGAAATTTACGTGATTTGAGTTGGAATCTCTTAGATATATAAAATACACTTCCCTCTAGACGCTTCTAGATATTTTCCAAAGCGTATACAAAAATGCACTTGGGCGAATAAAATGGACAATTTAAAGCCAGAAATTAATTTTTTGCCGCTTTTGTCTCAGCCGTTGAATTTGTGAAGTTTTGTTTTCGAGTTGCTGAAAAGCCAGCACAAATTTTGTATTTTTTTATTTATGCCATTTTGTGTGGCGGCTTTTGAAATTGTAACTGTAACTGTAGCTGTAGCTGTTGCTGAGGCAGTAATAGCCATGGTAACAGAAATAGTAATACCGATGGCAATAGTAATCGTAGCACCCAGAAAAAAAAACAAAAAAACAAAAAACAGAACGTTGCCACACCTTTTCCTCGCTGAGCTTTGCTGGATTTTTAATTTTTTTTACAGTTTTATTTTGCTTAGTTTGAGTTTTATATATTTTTTTTTTGTTTTTTTTGTATTTTGTATTTTGTTTTAGTGGGCGCCCGCACACTTTGCACACAAATACGATTGAAAATATATACCATATATACATACATATCTATATATGCACACGTTAGAAAAAGGAAAGTTGGCTTGGCGAAAAACTCTGAGCTGAAGTTTTGTATTTTGTAGATCAATCTTGGCCCGGGTTTCAGTTTGAATTTCAGTTTCAGTTTATGCCGTTAGCCGGCGGCGACTTCGTCGCTCACTAAAATGTTGTTTGTCCTTGGAGAATGTGGCAAAAAAGATAGAAAAGCGGTATGGAAAAAATTGTAAAATTATAATATACATATGCGCACTGATACGGTATAAATACACGTGGAAAAATCAGACCGAACTGTGTGTATCAAATGAATATTCTAAGGATATACTCATTGAATCAGAAGAACCAATATACCAAATTCAGATTTGTTGAAATCAAATCAAGTATTTAAAAAAATTGATTTTAAACTTAATTTCAAATAATGTAAAATATATATAAGAAATATATGTATAAAATATTTGTACTTCTATTCAAAAGTTAATCATAAAATGCAATTAATATGTGTGTGAATATGTTGCACTTTTGTGAATTTTATAAGAGATATTTTTTTTATTTGAAAATAAAAAAAACATTTTTAAAAAACATAATTTGCCAAGTGTATATATCTTACTCGTGCATATGTGTGTGTGTGTGCACATATCTGACGACGACTATAATTGTGCCGTTATGTTTAGCGTTGGCGCCGCACCCAATGGACTCCGCTGGATCCCACCCCTCCC